>JAJOZX010000126.1:0-42500 GCA_023014485.1 Bathynomus jamesi
ATGGTCTCCCTCATTTGTGTAGGTTATCCCATGCAGAGACAATCCATTTAAATGAATAGGTTTCAGTGTGGAGAGCTTCAAATCTATCTTACCGAGAGATTCATTTACGTTGAATGCTGCTCAAACTTTATCCGCATACCAAGAGGTAAAACTTGCCTTGATATACGACCTCAACCTCGACCAATCACAGTCCAGAATAATGTCGTCATTCATGAATAAATGTTGTCATTCATGACGTCATTTTAATCTGTAAGATTATAGCTAGCAACTGTTGACCGCGAAATTATGATGCCGCAAACTCGTCCAAGGATATGAAAGAACGAAAATTTGCTGCCGCGAAATTAACCTGGTTTACAGTATATATACTTATAAACTCGTACAATATTATACTAATGTTTGTGAAATGACGTTGATGGGCCAAACCGAGATGTTGACATGGTTACTGGTATACTGTTGTATTTGTGTTGTATAGAATATTATACTATTACTAGAGTAAGATTTATGTATTACACGTATTGGTACTTACATATTATCGGGACCACCAAACTGTTTATTATGTATTTTTGCTCTCGTCATTTTCGTTTAAACTAACGAAAATATCACAACTTAACCTAACCAATCATCAAGGGCGCAGTTGACCTAACCGGACATTCAATTAACTGAATGCCAGGTTAGGTCAACTGAATGCCCGGTTAGGTCATCTGTACGCTCTTGATGATTGGTTAGGTTAAGTTGTGATATTTTCGTTAGTTTAAACGAAAATGACGGGAACAAAAATACATATAAACAGTTTGGTAGTCCCGATAATACGTAAGTACCCACGCATTTGTATGTCCAGTTTCTACAGTTACATGGGACGAACAATGGTCATATGATTGTTCTTTAACTCTTTCAGTACTATGACAACACTTTAGGGTTTTATTCCGGATAACTGCAGACTGTATTATTTGTATTACGGCGCACAATTACATTTAGCTGAGAGAAACCCCTAATACATAGGGGTTAAAACCTATCTCGAATCGTGAGTTACTGATGAAGCGTATGGATGAGATATAATTTACTTTTAATATTTAAAATCCATTTGCAGGACAATTCTCGCATCCACACCGCTAGGATTGTTAGAAGGTGGTTTGAGGAGCAGCGAATCTAGAACTACTGGACTGGCCTAGTAAGGGGTATGACCTCAACCCTATTGAGAACGTATGTGGTAATGTGGTGAACTCGTGGGAGCCTGGGCAGGAGCGGACCAGCCGCCAGCTGCTGGATCACACGATGGCTGAGTGGGAGATGTTCCGAAGGAACACATACATCATACATAACCATGTTGAATCTATGCCACACAGATTACAAGATGTAATAGACAAAATGGGGGATGGACCAAACACTAACTATGAACCCGGTATAATTGTGCCATTTATGTTAATCTATGGCAAAATGTGAGCATTTTGTATGATAAACTATTTAGTAAAACATTCTCGACCATTGCATATTTATTGCATATTTGCATATTTGGTGTTTTGTTAGATATATATATATATATATATATATATATATATATAGAGCGAGGAATAGGAGGACGAAAAGATGGTACATGTTTATTAACAGACGTTTCGGAAAAATTCTATTTCCATCATCAGTGCTAAAAAGTTTAAAGTTAATTCTTAACTTCAGCATTAATAACTCTTTCCCAAAACATCTGTTACAATCTTTAACCAGAAACTTTCTTAATAATATTTATCAACCCCCCCTTACAGTTCCCGCTGTTAAGAAAGACGTACAATATTTTTCATTCCCCTATTACGATCACATTAGCCACAAAATACTTTCAGAACTCCGTCTCTTACTCACCCGGCTTTACCCCCAAATTAAATTTCATTTCGCTTTCACCAACAACAATAGTATCAAATCTTACCTCAACCATAAAGAAAAAACACCCCAGCCACTTGCTTCGTCCGCTATCTACGCTTTTAATTGTGTTCGCTGCAAAGCGAACTATATTGGCAGTACCATCCGCCAATATCAAACAAGAGTGGACGAGCATCGTGGGATTTCTACGAGAACTTCACAGCCCTTGAACAAACCCTCCAAATCAGCAATAAGGGATCACTGCCACCTTCACAACCACCCGTTACTTTCCTCCAATTTCAAAATCATTAATTCAGCCAACCAACTAATCGACCTCCGCATACTTGAGTCCCTTTATATCCTCAGTATCCAGCCAACCCTCAACGATTACAGTTCCGCTTTCAATTTAAACATTGCCAAATAAACTCTCAAATTCAAAAGAAATCCACCGTTACTCCGCCCAGCTCCATCTTTCTAATATGGAATTCTTTCAACAGGCAACCATTCCCAATCTTCTGTACAATTAGTCTCTCATTACGTTAACAATTTGGTAAGAAACCCTTCAATTCTGTTTCACCTAAACCGTTTTATATTTTACTTATTGTCCATACTTTTATACTTTATATCATTTAATTTTTAATCTTCTAATTTAATATATATTGTAACTTACTATTAATTCTCGCTAATTGTTGCGCCATTTTAATTTATTGTTCGTTTTTATTTATTTTACTTATTTATTTCTATTTGTTTTTAAACTTTTTAGCACTGATGATGGAAATAGAATTTTCCGAAACGTCTGTTAATAAACATGTACCATCTTTTCGTCCTCCTATTCCTCGCTAAGCTACGCTTCCCTAAGAACAAACCATTCAACCAAGTTATATATATATTATATATATAATATATATATAATATATATATATTCCTTGTTAACCATGTCAACACCACGGTTTAGCCCATCATTTCACAAACATTAGTATAATATTGTATGGATTTATAAGTATATATAAATATGTTTATGCTAGAATAACCGTGGATTATTCTTGTGATTTTGATAATCAGTTACTGTTATTCAGATCGAAACTGTTGACAAGTTCTTTGTATAACATTCGATAAGCCATTTCCCACTAACTCCCTCTGCCCCTCTACCTCGCTCTCTCTCACACTGTATCAATCTTTTTCTCGCTCAATGTCAATACATATAATATAATCGTGTAGATTCGTAAGTTAATAAAGGTTTAAAGCTACACACAGACTCTACAAACAGCTTTATTACTATTGTTACATAATGATTTAATATACGCGAGACTGGTGGGTGGGGAAGGGGAATGAGGGAGTGTGAAGGATGGTTGTGTAATGTTTATATTTGGTTTAAATTCACTAGTATATAAAAAATTGTATTGCGGTATCTGTTCATACAGACTTGCAGTAATCATAATGGAACCTTATTACTGTATAAGACTAGTAAACATGGCGTTCAACGCTGTTCACGATCATATTAATCGTTTATCTTTATGAACACAGACATTACATTATAATTAGGGGCTGTTTAAAAATTACGTACCGCTATTTTTGCTAAAACTTGACACCCCAGATCCCCCAGGAACGTTCTGTAACGCTAGACCAGGCACCCCCTAAGATGTTATGTAACACTTCCCACACCCAACACGTTACGGAACGTTACAGGAGGGGGTCAGGTTTTAGCAAAAATAGCGTTATGTAATTTTTTTAACGGCGCCTTATCTGTATGTCAATGTTATATGTTGATGGACTCGGTTGTCCCCCCTCCACCCCACCTTCTCCAGTTGGGGTACCTTGACTATCGCTGCGGCGTTACCACATGTACAGAGTCGTCTGTGAGGCGAGGAACATTACATATGCGGGCAACTGTACGTATTACACTAGAGAAATGGCCCACCTCATAAGGCAACGTAACAACCTCAAACATAACACACAAACACCACACACAGAAGCCATAAAACAGCAGATACAACAGCTCAACACAGAAATAAACAACAAACTCAAAGAAAAACAAACAGAAACATTTAGGGAATTCATAACAACAATAAACCACTCCACAGATGCATCCAGGCAATACAAGACTATAAACAGCATTACCCACTCTAATAACGGCATTCACACCTCACACGCAGCTATCTGTCGCAACCAAAATAATATCCCAATATATACACAAGTTAACATTCTAGTTAATCACTACGCAAAGATAAGTTACTTAAACAGAGACAACAACCAGAAACACGCAGACAGACAAACAGCCAGGCACAAGAAAACCTACAGACTCGACACGACCATTACACCGTCAGGGCCGGATTTAGGAGTGGGCAAAGTGGGCAGCTGCCCATGGGCCTCCACATCTTGGGGGCCTCCACATATTGACAAGCCATTATCAAAATAGAAAAAACCCGAAACTAGAAAAACTCGATAGATGATCAACAAAAAAACACGCGCATCCAATACCACTGTAGTACATAAACTTTTACTAATTACTATTTGTTATGTACTGATTATTATTTTGTTTTTATTACTCTTTTAGGCCTACTCTCACTATAATGGAATACCCGAGTAACCCGAGGCTTTCATTTTTTGCAGAAATGAGTGGAATGGACAGACACAAGAGTGCACGATGTTTTGAAAGTGTATGTATGTTAATTATATTATGAATCTTATGGATGACTTCAATTATGTCTTCCCCTAAGGTAGGGGGGCCTCCACATGGAGGCTGCCCAGGGCCTCCACACGTCTAAATCCGGCTCTGATTACACCTTTCAATATAGACCAGACCACCAAGATCATCAAAAACATTAAGAATTCGAAGGCTACTGGACCACACAACATATCTAACATACGTACACCTTAAACACTTGGGCACACAGGGAATACTAGCTCTCACAAATATCAGCACATATTCATACCAACACTGTATTATTCCTGACATATGGAAACAAGGTAAAATTATTACACTACTCAAACCAAACAAAAATCCAACAGAACCAGCTTCCTATAGACACATTACTTTACTATGCCCACCTTCCAAAGTAACAGAAAGACTAATCTTACAAATCACCAACCCACACATACCCCTATCGCCTACTCAACATGGATTCAGACCTCACCACTCAACCACGACATTACTCACTAACCTCACGCAGCACATCGTGGATGGCATCAACTCCAGACGACCAACTTAACGTACACTATTAGCAACAATAGACATTACTGTAGTAAAGCATTTGTTGCTATCCCACGCTTCTCTCTCATAAACAAAATACTCAACACAAACATGCACAATAACACCAAAAGGTGGCTGAGCAACTATCTTTCAGGAAGCTACTCACATGTCACATTTAATGGCAAGTCATCTAAAAACAAGCTCTTTCCGAACTTGTCATACATGCATGACATTCTAACCCATAGATAACAAACTTACCTTATCATCATATGTAGATGACATCACTCTAACATCCACCCACAGCAACATCGACACCGCTACAAATAACCTACAAACATACATAAACAGTATACAAGACTGGCTCACACAGAATAGACTCAAAGTAGCGCCCACAAAATCAACCATCACCTTGCTTACAAGCAACACAAAAGAACACCAGATAACTCCACAGCTTACACTAAAGAACACCAACATTCCACACACTCACAGGACCAAAATACTTGGGGTCACATACAACACATCATTATCCTTTGCAAACCACATTCAGGACATTAAAAACAAATGTACGTCAAGACTTAACACGCTTAGAGTACTAACAGGCACAAACTTTGGACACCAGCAGGAAACAACATCACTCATATACAAACAATATATTGCTCAGTTATGGACTATGCTAACCCATGCTGGGCACCCATTATCTCAAACACACACATAAACACCTTACAGACAATACAAAACAACGCACTTCGTATCATTACATGATGTACTCAAACAACACCAATAGAACACCTGTACACAGAAACAAAAATACTGAAAGTTAGGGAACATTTAGACATGAGGGGAACAAAATTCATGGCAGCAGCGACAACTAACCCACAACACCCTTGCCACTACATGTACAATCATGCACCGACACCTCGCACCATTAAGGTAACACCAGAGAGACATTATAACCAAATACTCCATTCCATACCACGCCCCACAGACATCACACAGTACAGAAAACACATACACACACACCTAACCCACAAAGCACTGACACGACTCGGTTCGAATGCGGTCCTAGGTGCGAAGCCGCCACCCATTAACAGGTCAGAGATCAGCCTGAGCAGATCGGATCGAGTTAACTTAGCACGATTCCGATGTGGACATCACCCCAACTTACAGACATATAAACACAGACTAGACAACTCCACAGACGACACCTGCCACCTGTGCCAGGACACACCACAAACAATTGAACACATTATGACAGACTGTACCACTCCAGTACAACATAGAACACAACACAACATCACTAGTGCGCTGAATCTCTGGTCCACACCGGAGAGGGCGATCGGTTACCCGCGTGCTACCGGCTTGCTCGATCAGGGTGGGATGATCGGCTAAACAACAACAACAACTGTACGTATTCTGATTATAGAACCTAAAACAAGCCACTGTTTGACTTATGACTGGTTAATATTAATATTAATTTACCTTGGTAAACTGATGTTATTATAATTTTTCAACTATAAGTATTAAACATAATTCGGATCACCTGAAGATCAGGGCCCCCAGCCTTCTTTAGTTAGCCTTATAAGGCTAACTAACGAAAATATCACGACTTAACCTAACCAATCGTTAGGTCAACTCAACGCCCTTGACGAGTGGTTAGGTTAAGTCATGATATTTTCATTAGTTAACCTTATAAGGCTAACTGACGAAGGCTGGGAGCCCAGATCTTCAGGTGATCCCATAATTCAGTTTAGATTATCTTTGTTACAAAATTCACCAACTTTGAAGTTTTTAATCGTACTTGCGTTGCTGATTTGATAACATATCTGAATACTATGATCGAGTGAGAAGGATTATCGTCAAATAGGAAAGACTGAACGAGGTCGTTCGAGAAACACGATTTAATGCAACATTACCAATTTCCCCATAATCATATTGTAAATGAAAACTGTCATTCTAATGCAAGTGTCCATCAAATTTGCAGCTCTGTCATAATGATTTATGTTGTTTGTCATTTCCAATATTGACGCAGTACCAAATTTAAGTTAAATTAAGTTCTGAGGATTTGATCATTCGATTCAATTTCATTTCGAGGAAATGGTGTTAACTCGCGATGGTTCAGCCCTAATTTTAGCTGATGTTGGCACTTTGAGTCTTTATGTCAGTAAGGAAATCAATGCTCAAGTGATTAATAATTATATTTCGCGTTTTTTTAAGTTTATCCGTACTAAAGCGAAATAAAATAGTTCCTTGTATGGAACGTAGGCGGAATCTGTTTTTTCAAGGATGTAAATTACTGTAATACATAATATAACATTTATATCACATTTTAATACCCAATAAAAAGTAACACACAGGATCAGTTCTCATAATGACAGAATGCATTCAGGTCGTCATTTTTTAATTGAAATATAGTTTATTTCTGGCATTTATGAGTGCATTCCGAAATTTAATGTAGATCTACTTTGAAACAGGTAATACAGTATATGCTTTTGATGGGATTTATAAAATGGAGAATCAGTTCGAAAGTCCTGTCAGGAAACTCATCTATGTTTCTTCCCAACGTTTGTTCCTAAGAAACACGGAGTTTCACGACATGATGTTTTCAACCAACTGTATCTTAATACAGTATACAGCCAGTATTTACTTAATACTGTATATCGAACGGGAACGTTTATTATCCATTCTAGTCATCATGTATTATAAGAGTAGGGCTATATATATAGGTGGACAGAATCAGCGGGTGTTGGATTCGAATCCAAATCCGAATCCACGAAAACTTTTCGAATCCAAATCCAACTGTATTCAGATTTGAATCCGCATTCCAGTCTGATTCATTACACCATTTCTATATATATATATATATATATATATATATATATATATATATATATATATACATACTGTAAGTCACTCTTCTTAAATATAAAAGATTTAAATTTAAGGTTTCTAAGTTTATGAAGAAATTCATGAGTTAAATTAGCAAACTGACACTTAAAATTATTAAAATCACCAACATGGGGAACAGGTAATACAGTATATGCTTTTGATGGGATTTATAAAATGGAGAATCAGTTCGAAAGTCCTGTCAGGAAACTCATCTTGTTTCTTCCCAACGTTTGTTCCTAAGAACATTATACTGTTTGCCTAAAATCCATAAAGTTGGAACACCTCTCCGTCCTATTTTAGCTTTATATATAATATATATATATATATATATATATATATATATATATATATGTGTGTGTGTGTGTGTGTGTGTAAAAATGAACAATGAATAATCCTTATATTCTTATTCATATATTCATTTTGGCATATAAAGTCCAAAATCGTATAACGCTGACACGAGTTTGGATAAATTTTTGATTTGCTTTCTATTTTATAATTGGTGAATTATTTCTTTGTAAAGTACTTAATAATTTTTTTAGATTTAGTAATCTTGTTAAATTCTGCAATGTTCATTTCTTGTATACATTCTCTCTTCGTTGTAAAAGATGAAGTCATGTCCTGCTTAACGTTTTGAATCTTAAGCATTTAATTTTTGCTCGTGTGCATGTTTGATTGTAATTCGTGATGGAAGGCATATTTCATTTTCCATTTTTAGTTAACTCGGCAGATCATGATAACATCAGATCTGTCAATATGCGGTTTAAAATAAAAATATGGCTTCCTCTTGCTTAGCAGTCTAGACCTTGCTACAGCTAAAATACCAGTCTAGACCTTGCTACAGCTAAAGTATTTGTTTTTTTCTTTAAATAATTTGCAAAGTAAATCAGCCTATTGAGAATAAAAAACAAAACAGATCAGCATTAAATAATAATGATGTTAGTAAAAAATTCAGTATAAAAGCCCAGAAAATTTCTTCAATGTTCATTCTGAATTGGCTGATCTAACTTAGAGGCTGAGCATTACTTATAACATTTTAGCAGTAAAACTACAGTAAGAAAAAAATCTTTGTCTTCTCCTTCGAGCCTTGCTCTCTTCAAAGAACTTAGTCTTAAATAGAGAAAAATAATTTCCCGATACGTTACAAGAAGAATCGGGGAACCTTCAGAGAATTTGGTCCACCACAAGAAGAAATCGGAGAGTAGTATAGAAGAAAACTACTGCGATTCCCTATACGGTACCAGCTACTCCAGAGTAACAAATCCGTTGCTGCCACCTAACCAGAACCCCTGTCAACTTCGAACCGACCAAGGCCATAGACGGAGGGGTTAACATATATATATATATATATGTATATATATGATACACACAGACCGTGCATGGAACAAGGAACTCTTCTGGGATAATTAAATCCACTATAGTCCGAATAAGTAATGGTAAATGACAAATACCATAGTTTTTCTTTTTCATGATGCTAGCCCGACGTGGGCAACGGGTCTCTCGCAAAGAGGTCCCATAAATATAACTTCCCTCACCAGCTATCTGCAAAGCAGACAGGATCCAGCTTTGGGACATGGATCTAGGGTTTAAAGCAAGCCTAGTCCCACTACATTTAGAACCTCTATATAAGTAAAAGACTCGTTGCATTCACGTCGGATTGAATAAATCAAAGAAAAAGGGGTAACTATTATATTTTTAGCCCAAACCAAAACTTAAACTTCAACTGGCAGAATTGAGCGTCCACTTTTCAAGGCACATAACATGTCCGTTTCATGATGGGAATGAACTCAGAATGGTTCCCTGAGTTTTTTATGATACACACAGACCGTGCATGGAACAAGGAACTCTTCTGGGATAATTAAATCCACTATAATCCGAATAAGTAATGGTAAATGACAAATACCATAGTTTTTCTTTTTCATGATGCTAGCCCGACGTGGGCAACGGGTCTCTCGCAAAGAGGTCCCATAAATATAGCTTCCCTCACCAGCTATCTGCAAAGCAGACAGGATCCAGCTTTGCAGATAGCTGGTGAGGGAAGCTATATTTATGGGACCTCTTTGCGAGAGACCCGTTGCCCACGTCGGGCTAGCATCATGAAAAAGAAAAACTATGGTATTTGTCATTTACCATTACTTATTCGGACTATGGTGGATTTAATTATCCCAGAAGAGTTCCTTGTTCCATGCACGGTCTGTGTGTATCATGAAAAACTCAGGGAACCATTCTGAGTTCATTCCCATATATATATATATATATAACCAGCAAGAAAAATTGAACCATCCAGTCTGAATACTTTCAAGTTTATTTGAACCCTTCCTGAAGAGGAGTTGAAATAAACTCGAAAGTACTCAGAGTGGATGTTCCATTTTTAACTCCGGGTTATTTCAAAATAAAGAAGTTCACGCGTTTAATGTGAATCTAAGCCATATATATATATATATATATATATATATATATATATATATATATATATATATATATATATATGAGGTTAGCAAATGACCTATTGCATTATGCTACACAGAACATATATATATATATATATATATATATATATATATATATATATATATAATATATATATATATAATACTGTAATACTATTGCTACTATTGTTCGTATCTATTATTATAAACTGGGTACATCTAATATATCTACGAGTATAATAATCTATACCTAATCAAGTTGTCCACTAGTTATTGTACCGAATGTATTGCACTTACTTAAGCTGCAAGATTTCAACAAATAGGATTAATTTTGCAATGACAGTTGAACATAAAAACTTAATTGGCTGAAATAAAAATTATGATAAAACTTTTAATTTTTTTCATCTTAAATAATATAATTTTTGTTTTACCTAAATTTATTTACCATATAAATATCTTCATTTTTTATCAGAATTAATTATATACAGCCCTAATATAAATTAATATTAAATATTCAATCGTACGTCCTAAAAAATGCATCGTTATTAAACTGATTTGGATTCTTCTTTGAAAACCTGAAATTAACATGGATTCTTCTTTGAAAACAAACAAATTTATTAATTAATATAATTTTACTATTTTTGTAGATATAACAATCATCGTATATATTCTCTAAATAAGATTAAGTTTTCCATCATGTGAGGAGTTAGTGAAGTCCTTATCGCCCTTCCCAAAGTTCCAGTAAGCGAAAAAGCCTTTCCACATCTGTAGAAGCAGGAATAGAAATGTACTCGTATTTTGTAGCGAGCATAGCTAACTTGAAGTCATTTTAATTTTCCCTCCAGTAATTTAAGAAGTCACCTGAAGAACTTTTCACCTCGAGATATCGTCCAAGTGCTATTGAAACTGCTGGTTTTCGCTTTCTTAGTCGGAGGAGACGTGAATGCCAGAATGCTTAGTTGCCCAAACTTTGCAATTTCAAGTAATCAATATCGTAACTAAAGCCTATGGCGGATATTTCGCAATTGTTTCCCCTGTTTTGTCTTTAAATAGGCCCTAGGCCTAATGCAGTATTCGCACCATTCCCCATGACAAGTGTTCATGAAGAAATTGTTCATCGTCCGAAGCTGGAATAATTGTTTTTGTTCTTGTTCAAAAAGCGTTGACACCGCAATGTACTCGGTCTGAACAATCTTACCCAGAGGTTTGTTTGAAATTGTTTAGAGGGTGACTTTTTAAAAAATTGTATATAAATAAAATAATTTAGGTTTTTGTATTTGAAATTATTCTGAAGTAATTTAAAAAAATAGAATAGCTTACAATTATGAATTAAGTTTATGCAAAATTCTAGGTACGTAACACTACAAACATTATCTAGACCTATATACTTTTTTTCATAGATTTTTTACCAAAGAAAATATCTAGTACGCGCAGGATTTTTGTTACACTTCTTTCAATACTTCTGTGAGTTGCTTCAAGATATATTAAATAGGAATGCTGTTGTAGGTAAAGTAAGATTTTGCACAAATAAAGATTTTAATAATGATCCAGCATCCATTATTAAAAAAACAAGCCAAGGCCTAATCAGGCACAGTCTTATGTAATAAATTGATGCAAAACTTTAAGAGCCTTCTCAAATTTATAAATTCAAATTGGCAAAATTGTCTTTCATGACATAAATATTTGCACAAATATCTTATTTTGTATGAAAAAAAAATTAATGGCTTAAATAAACACGCACTCGGATCAAAGTCTCATTCAATAGCCAACTCTTCACTCTTGTCAAATGAGCAATTAAGAAATTAATGTTTGGAAAACTTCTCAGAACATAAAACATAAATACGAACGAAAATTTAAAAATGTCATGGGTGATGTATTCAAAAAGCGTTCACACTGCACCGAAAAATGCTGAGTCATGTTCATGAACACTCGTCATGGGTGACACATGCGCAGTGTGAATCGGGTATAAGGCGACCGGTGCCGTCGCCATGCCAGCTTTATAATTTTAAATATTTTAAATTATAAATTAAATTTACGTCAGAAAACACCAGTACACATTTGAAAACTTGTCGATCGATTTTTACAAACTAGTTGGTGATTCTATATAATTTGAGTGTGCTGATCTCAAAAATATAGTTAGTTTTTCCCTATCACGTATGGTTTTCTTACTACAGGGTGTGTCATAAATCCCCCATTTATCCCCAAATGTGAACCATCTTATCGAGACCAACATTGGATTGCACATGCTAAACCATAAATTTTGTTGTTATAGACTACAGTAACGTTTACATAATAATGTAGGATAAATATATATAACAACCAGTCCCGTTCCCAGCAAAATACTCTCTCCCCTCCCATCAATGGGTGGTTAACATTTGGGGACAGATGAGGTATTACAACACCCCTTGTAGCACGAAATCTTTAGGTGATAGAGTAAAACCTAATTAAAGCAGAATTAAATAGCTCCTAGCTCTTGGACAAGCATATTGCTTGTTTATGAAAGAATAAAAAAATAACTGAAAGAAACCAAATATATTTATCTTCTTTACTTGCAAACATTTCAGGGCTTATTCCAAAGACTTAAGACTACGAAGGTAGATCTGACTAATGACGACTGAATCGGTGCTTCTTTCATGTTTTCTTATGCTGTGCGTTAGGCTGATCTCGTTGCAGACACCAGCAGTAATCCGCCATCATATTTGTATGCCATCTTCCTTGATATCTTCTTTCCATGGTTTTGATGTCTTGGTGAAATCGTTCCCCTTGCTCCTCACTGACATCTCCGAGATTTTCGGGAAAACGGTCAAAATGCGAAAATAAGAAGTGAACTTTCAGGCTCATGTTGCAGCCTAAGGCGCAAAACTTTTTAAGCATATTTTCCACCAGTCTTTCATAATTTTGGCTTTTGTAGTTTCCCAAGAAGTTTTCAACAACATCTTTGAAACCAAGCCATGCTTCTTTTTCTTTAATGGTCATTGTGTTCAGGAAATGATCGTCTGTCAATAACTTTCTAATCTGAGGACCTATAAAAACACCTTCCTTTATTAAATTTTTAAATAAATAGCTTCATTTTGTTTTATTTTCAAAATACAAATCCCTACACATAGCAGGAAAAGCCTACATAGTTTTTAGCTTATAGGAAGTAATTAGAAAACCACTTGCTCACCTTCCATTAAGTTTGTTCTAACTGATGGCATTAATAAATTTAGAAATTGGAGAACACTGGCAACTTGATATATGTACCGTTTATGACACTCAGTGGCGGCGAATCTTTTTTGCTGGCGGGTCATTTTTGTTACTTTTGATTTTTTAAAAAACGAAATTGGGTCACAATAATTTACTTACTATTTTTAGTGAGAAACTTCTTCTTGGAGTTTAGCTGCTAGTGTTTTGATCCAAGGTTTATATTTAGTTGTCTTTAGTCTCACACATGCAGCACTCATATCTGTGCCAAGGCGATTCCTAGTGGTGAATTTGACGAAATTCATGGAGGAAAACAATTGTTCACATGAATAAGATGAACCAAGCATTGTTAGCAGAGCTAATGCTAGCTTTTTCATTGATGCAAAAAAATTTGGTAAAGAGTTCCATTCTGCAAGAATAAGATTCTCTACTCTTTCTATCGATTGTTGTTCTCTGGTTACACTCAAAATTGACAACTCCAATTCCTTTTCTTGTAACTTCAGATTAAGATCAATAAATTTAGTCTTCCATACTGCACTTTCTTGGAAGTCAACTAATTCCATTTCTAAATTACCAATGTCAAGCCAATGAAAAGCTGATATCTGAAGATCTTCAAATTGAATAGTATGGGGGAATTGGATGAATTGTAAGTTGTCATACATGCATACATACATACACACGTTTTTAAACGTATACTATACGTTTAAAAACGTTTCAATGTGTATCAGCTGTTTATTTCGGTAGGAGAATAAAATAATTTTAAAACTGTAAGGCAGAAAATATTAAAAATTAAAGTCATATTTTACTTAAATAAGAGCTCGTGGGTCACTAAAAATTGCGGGTCAGTGGTTCGCCATCACTGGTCACTTTATGCTGAAGAAATTTCTTGAAATAAAAAACTGAATAAGTTTTTTATTCGTTGTTTAATTTTAGGTTTATAAAGTTTTATAAAACAATCCTCGAATCCGATACAAATCTGAACCTGAATCCAGCAGAAAAACTTCAAATCCGAATGGACTTAAAATGTATTGAATCCGAATCCGAATCCAGCAGAAACTTTTTCAAATCCAGATTTGCCCACCTATGATATATATATATATATATAATATATATATATATACACATATATTTTTTTTTTTCAAAGTATGACTAGGAATAATAGACGGGGGGAGGGGGGGAAAGGACAGATATAGAAAAATCATAGCGGAATCACAGCCGGTAAAGAAGTCGGGAACGAGAGAGAAAGGAGAACAACCCGGTCACCGAAAAGTAGGGACCTTCAGATAGGATAGCGCGAAGCCTATCACAAGGCCCGATGCTCGTCAGAAAGGGAAAATACTCTGCGCGCAGCGCAGAGTAAAGCGGACACTCCACCAGGAGGTGGGCAACTGTAAGTGGAACAGTACAACCAGGACATCGGGGCACCCGATCCCCGGCCATCAAATAGCCATGGGTCAGGTGGGTGTGACCAATACGGAGGCGGGCCAGAACCACCTCCTTATGGCGCGACCGATGGAAGGAAGAGGCCCAACAGCCTAATTTGGGTTTAATCTTGCGGAGTTTATTATTTGTAGCGACATCCCAGCGACTCTGCCACCGGGAGCGCAAAAAAACTACGAAAACCAGGGATATAATCTGAAAAGGGGAGGAACATGGGTGAAACCTGTAGTCGGCACGCGGAATGGGCAGCTTGATCGGCAGCCTCATTTCCAGCTACGTTAACATGTGCAGGGACCCAGTAAAATACCACCTCCATGCCACCAGAAGTGACAAGAATATGGCACAGTAACTGGATACGTCGAACCAGTGGGTGAACGGGGTCGAAACACTCCAAGCCATCCAGGGCACTACGGGAATCCGAATAGATAACAAATGACCCATCCGGATGCTCCCGCACCACCTCCAGAGCGCTCAGAATGGCATAGAGCTCCGCCGTGAAAACGGAAGCCTCATCGGGGAGCAAGGGCAGACGACTGGGAAACAGCCGCAGCCCCAACGCCCCCCGCCGACCTCGAGCCATCAGTGAAGACCGCAACACATGCAGAGTGACAAGCTGCGTGCTGAAGAAACAGAGACCGAAGCAAGGCAGAGTCAGAATCCGCCCTGCGAACGGGGCGCAACGCCTTACAGCATCTAATAGGGGTGCTCTCCCTAGGTGAAATACCCTCGAAAGAGGCTGGTATGATGGATGGAGGAGGAGTGCCCACACCATCGAGGAGGGAGGTCACCGTGTCGGTGAAATACCAACCCCCATCCCGGCAGAACGCCCTCTCAGCCACCTGGAGCAGAGGAGAGTTGGGAAGACGGAGAATCCAGAGATAGTGCTTAGCAATGAGGAACGACCTCCGATCCTCCAAGGGAGGGATGTCGCACTCAACCTGCAGACTATCAACCGGAGACGAGCGGAAGGCACCAGATGACATGCGCAGTCCTCTAGAGAGGACCGGATCCAGTATCCGAAGGACCGTGCGGGAGGCGGAGCCATACACCACACTCCCATAGTCTAATTTTGATTGTACCAGGGACACGTGCAAACGGAGGAGTGTCCGCCTATCCGCGCCCCATGTAGTATGAGACAGATGTCCCAGAAAATTCAGGGTATGTCTAGCAGTTTCAAGCAGCCTGCGAAGGTGGGGAACCCAGCTCAAACGGCTATCGAAGACCATACCCAGGAAACGTACTGATTGAACGAGGGCCAGAGGCTGACCCCCGAGTGTAAGAGTAAAGGCAGGAATGGCGCCGGAGCCCCGTCTCCTCGACGGAAGGAAGGCCACACACGAAGTCTTCGGGGAAGACAGCGTAAGGCCCACCGACGACGCCCAACGTTCAACCAACCTGATTGACCGCGAGTTGGACTTGCCTCTCCACGAGGGGGGGACTCGTCCCCGCGGCATAGACAGCCGGACGCGGAAAGTGCGATAGCAGAGGAAATTACGGATAAACATGGGCAAAAAGCCCACGAAACCAAGAGACTGCAAACGGTCCATGACAACTCCCCGACGGGTCATGTCATAGGCCTTTTGGACATCGAGAAAGACGGCCAGAACAAGATTCCGGCGGAAAAAGGCCTCCTGTACATCATGACCAAGGAGGAGAAGAGGGTCCAGAGTACCCCGAAACCGACGAAAGCCATACTGAGTCGGGGGGGTATAACCCAAGCGACTCCAGTGTAAATGAAAGTCGGACGGCCACCATTTTCTCAAGGAGCTTGCATAAGCAGCTCGTCGTGGCAATAGGCCGATAGCCCGCCACCTCCGCCGGATCCTTCCCCGGTTTCGGTATCGGGACCACAATCTCCTAACGGACGATCCGCAGCTGAAGGCGAACGAGAGACCGCAACAAAAGCCCCGGCCAGCCGATCGGCCACAGCAGTAGGATACGACAGGAAGCCGTCCCCGTCTCGAAGGACAGGGCGACGAACAGGGACCGGCCTCCCCTCAATACTATGTACCTTCCTCCACACAAAAACAGAAGGGGTAGACGAGGAAATGCCAGACACAAATGTACGCCAAGAGGCCCGACGGGCCAACTTGAGAGTCCGGCGGGCGAAAGCCTTCGCCCGCCGCATCTCAATGAAGTGTTCTGGGCGCCGGGTGCGGTGGAAGCGGCGCGTTGCCCTCTTCCTCTCACACACCGCCTGCTAACATGCTGGTCCACCACGGAACGCTACACGTCCGCGGGCTACCGGAAGATCGAGGAATACAGTCCTTCGCTACGCCCATCACCACCCGGTCGAAGAACTCCAAGCTCTCATCCACAGAGCCAAAGTCCAAAACCGAACGGGAAATGACGGAACGAGCTCTGAAGGATTGCCAGTCAGCCCGCGCCAGGCACCACCTCGTTCGAGACGAGTCACCCGGCTGCGGTCCGACCGGCTCAAGACAGACTTGGGTAATGATCACTGCCATAAAAGTCCCCCAACACCCTCCACGAAAAATCGAGTAGGGCATCGAGAGACACCAAGGAGAGATCAATACAGGTAGATGAACCCGTGGGTTCGTGGAAATAGGTTTGCCAGAATTGAGGCAAGCGAAGGAAAGTTCCTCCATTAAGGAGAGCAACATACCAGCAACATTTGTCGACCGGACATCTCCCCAAGCCTGGTCGCGACTGCTAACGGCCGAGGCAGTTGCAACACCAACTCGCGATCCGCGTCGCGAGAAGGAGGGTCATGGGGAGGAATATAAATCGAGCAGGCAGTGTACTGGCGATCTAAAAAGAGCCGCACAGCCACAGCCTGCAAGGAAGTACAAAGAGGCACACCTCGCGAGGGTAACGAATGGTGAACATAAATCGCCGCACCCCGCCGGCGTGTGTGCTCATCCTGGGTGCAAGGGAAACCAACATAGCCAGAGAGGCGAGGGAGCCCCCGCGTAGCCAGGATAGTTTCCTGGAAACAAACGCAGGAAGGCCGCTCGCTCTCCAGCAAGGAGGCAAGGTTCTCCCAGTTAGCTAAAAGCCCCCTACAGTTCCAATGCAAAATGAAGAGTAGGGGCCACAGGGGGCAAGGCCCGGAGACGAGGATCCCGATTACGGGAGGCCACAGACTCCGCAGCTGCTCCACCCGTAGTAGAACGAGGTTGGGAAAGTGGAACAGGGGGTTCAGAGGGGCTCCCCTGAGGGGGGGGGAGAGGAAACGGCGAGACGGGCCCAGCCGAAACCCCCGACTCCCCACCAGGGGTGAGGCAGGGAGAACCAGACGTCCGAGGGCTCGTCATACCAGACAAGTGCTGAAGGGGGGGGAGTAGATCCAGGAGAGAGACCCGACCACTCTCGGCAGGAGCCGAATGGAGAGAGACTCCATGAATAAGGGCCAGGCCCCTCTCGACCGGATCCACCGTGGGAACCGAGTCAGTAATCAAAAGTGTCATGGGGCGGTGTACCTCAACCGATACTCGGACACTAGTTGGGGCACCGGGAGGTGACGCCCCACCAGCCCTCCGTAGAGGGGAGGGAGTCTCGAGCGGATCAGGAGCGGCGCGCCGCTTCCCCTCCGATGAAGAAGGGGAAGCAGGGCGAGCAGTGGTCATGGATGGGTCTGGAGGACTCCGACCACAGTGACGCTTCCTCCTCCCCTTCAGGGCATCACCTTCCCCACCCGAAGACGGGAAGGCAAGGATCCAGACCCCAGGGCCGGAGAGGGAGAAGGGGCACTTGTAGGCAGGGATCCAGACTTGGTGACTGAAGGTGAGGCAGGGGGACAAGGAGGTCCTGCGGCGCCAGGAGGACAACCAAACCCCGGAACTTCCAGGGGCGGAACCACTCCGGTAGGCGCCGGGGTAGCACGGGAGGGGCCGAGGACCGCCGGAGCCAAGAGCTGCATCATAGGACAACCCCTGCCGCGGCTCCCGGTCACGGACCCTATCGCGCGCCTCCCGCGCACTAAGGAATTTGGTAGCCTTTAAGGACTGTACTTCGAATTCAAACTTGAAGACAGGGCAGTCCCAAGAGGAGGAAGGGTGGGCCCCTGAGCAGTTCGAGCACTGCGGGGGCTTCGTGCATGGGGCAGGATGCGCAGGCCCACCGCAGCGGACACATAGCTTACCCTCACGGCGGCACGCAGAGCTAACATGACCGAACCGGTTGCAGCCAAAGCAGCGAACCGGGTCAGGCACATACTGCCGCACCGAAAACTCTCACGACCGTCGATCACCCATGCCCCAGAACACCTGGGCCGGAGGCACAAGGGATTCGAAGGTCAGGAGCAGACGGGCGGACGGAGTAAGAGCACCATCCCGGCGCGACGAAAAGCGGAAGACCTTCGTGACCCCCTGGGAGGCAAGATCCTCCTGCAACTCGCCAACCGGGATGGATAGCAGACGGGAAGCGAAAATGGTGCCCTGACAGCTATTCAGTCGCGGATGGGGAGTCACAGAAACACTGCAACCCAGAACATCCTGCAACTGTAGAAGGGACTCAGTCACCCCCGAAGAACGGGACTTCAAAAGAGACACATCCCTCAGAGGGCGGATATCGTAACGGCAGGGAACCCCCCACCGTCTTAAGACGCTGAAACACCCGTTCCGAGTTGCCCGGAAGGGAGCCAGCGGAAGGGCGGAGAATAAGGAACCTGTCCACCGGACAAAAATTGACAGCAGAGACAGGTCCACGTGTGACGGTGACCGAGAGTGGGTGGGAGAACGAGGGCCGCGAATAACCCGCCCTACGGCCACCACGAGCCCGGCCACGAGAGCCAGACGCCGCAGAGGACGAGAGGGGGGGCCATACGGCTTTAAGGTCAATCCAGCGGAGGCAGAGGCCGCTGAACGACCAGAAGTAGTAGTCTTATCCAAATCCAAGGACGGGCCAGAGTCGTTAACGGGGGGGATTGAGTTTGAGAAATTTTTCCCATAAAGTAGTATAATTATAAGGAAGACAGCCTCGGACCCAAGGCAGTGCACCAATCCGTCACTGCATCCTTCAAGGCGCAGGCCCAACGTCCCAGGTAGCCCGCCCCCCAACCTAACTTTCGTTTTAAAAACAGCAGATTGGCTCTCCTGGAGTTTTGTCCGTTAAGGGCCCAGCAAAAACCCAATCTGGATGCAGCAGCGGTCCGGGCGCCCATACCGTCCCCAGAGCACGGTCCAGCCACGGAGCGATGCTCCCCAGTGGGTGCACCACCCGATGACCCCAAGACTGCCGGCAAAAACAAATGGGGGAGGGAATACTACAATTGACAGAGGCCCAGACCGAGTCAAGACAAGAAAGATTCCGTAAGATACGGAAAAAGAAGGGGGGAAAAAAAAAAGGCAATTAGATAACTCTCCGCCCACACCCCGCGAGGAGTTGAGGAAACCCCAACAACCCGCGAGGTGTGCGAGCCCCCTCGGCCCGGCAAGCCGGAATACCTAATCGAAGAGTATATATATATATATATATATATATATATAATATATATATATATATATATATATTGAAAATATTTATTGGCAGACTATATAGTCCATATAGTATATATATATATATATATATATATATATATATATATATATATATATATATATATATTAATGATGCAGCTGGATCGATTCAAACCACTATTTTTTAGTTTTTGCAGGTACAGGTATATAGTTTAAATTTTAGTTAAACTATTTGCTTGTTTTAATAGCATGTATCATAATACGAATAACGCTCGAATAACACGTTCGTGGCACAATTTGAAATAAGCACATTTGGATTCTGGACAGGTTCAAGGATCTCAAGTTGCATCGCTAATATAATATATATATATATACACCCAGATCTCTCTTGGGAAGATGCGTACACATAAATATAGTGTAATGGTTTTGGTACTAGCGGGTGTTTTGTTGATCAAAAAAGAATATTATCCAGTTAAGTGTAATGAATGTTATTAAATTTTGTAATGTAAATTTATGCTCTATACTTTTCTATAATAAAATTTTAGTGAACATTTATAAATAATATAATCTCAATTTTTACGTCATATACCGAGTAACACTTAAAGCTGAGAAGATTGAAACTGTATTGCCAAATGCTACGGAGTACTGTTAAGTACCTAGATTGTGTTGAGGGTATTCCCGTAGCCGGTTTACGCCCCTGTCACCCGGCGGTATTAAGAACCAAAAAAAACAAAGATAACACCAAAAAAACAGGGCCTTTCTACATTATCGTGTCCAGAATAACCAAATAAGCTAAGTACATGTTGTGATGTTTGACTCCATAACATTAAAACTATACAAAGAATCCCGGCTATTTACGGGGTTTTATCCCAAACCACACTTTGATCCATTTGATTATGTCATTCACATTCATGTCAGAACCCCACTTATTTACAAAATTCCCAGATTTTGCTAGTCATAAATAAATCTTAATTATAACTCCATCCAATGGATTGTGTCATTCAAATGCATGCAACAACACTATTTACGAGGTTCCCCTATTTCACTAGTCATAAATTAATCCTAATTATATCTTCATTCATTGGAGTGTCTCAAATGAAATTAATGGAACACCTTAAGGTCTCAACGAACAAGTTACGACCAATATTATACATAAATCACTCCTCATTTTGGATGTTTAATTATAACTCAGTTATTCAGTTTAGTTCTCCACAATACTATTAATAATTATAATAATTAAGCTAATAATTAAGTTCCTCACTTAAAAATTTCGGATCACCTGAAGATCAGGGCCTCCAGCCTTTGGTAGTTAGCCTTATAAGGCTAACTAACGAAAATATCACGACTTAACCTAACCAATCGTCAAGGGCGTACAGTTGACCTAACGATTGGTTAGGTTAAGTCGTGATATTTTCGTTAGTTAGCCTTATAAGGCTAACTACCAAAGTCTGGGGGCCCTGATTTTCAGGTGATCCAAACTTTCTTTAAAAACTATCAATTAGTGGCAGACAAACACGTTTCCAACACTATTAGTTATTCATTATATTTATTGTACTTATGGAAATCATCGTAACTACTTATAAAAAATGTACCTCCTCCAGAATTGGAATCACTGCGCGGAGCTTTGACGCATTCAGTGCGCGCATGGAACGTTTTTTTACTTCATTTTTCAATAGAAACGTAAATATGCTGAATGGAAAGAGAAAGCTTTGTTTTGCTGTTGCCTCTGTGGACAACTGCAGGCACACGATCGCTCGCTACTGACCATCCTTGCAATATATGATAGAATTCAATGCAGTTTTAATGCTTTCATGAGTATGGGAACCCGGTAGATTTTTGGTGGCTAAAACATACTGCTTTTGCTCACATTTACTATTAATTATATGTGCTGTCAAACTGATAAAGACGTCAATTTTTTACAATAACGCCTAATAACCCAAATAAAACTAATATACGGTATTTGGTCGAATAGTTTTGCATCGAATATTCGATATTCGGTACATCCCTTATATATATATATATATGGAGGCATAATTTCACGGCAATCTAACGGTTACTTTACCTTGAGAAGTGAGAAGCGCTCATTTCTAATGAAAAACGTAATGGATTAATTTTGGAGGTTTAGAAATGAAAAATTTTGAAGTTCAGTTTTACTTTAACGACTAATTTGCATATTTGCATTCAATTTTTTTATAGATTCTGACGTATAATTTCCATTAAAACGTTTAAGCGATTAATAAATTTTAAGGTTTCATCAAATTGGTTGGTTGAAGCGGTCGAGGAACCGCCGGGCAAAACTGCTCTCTACCTTTATATTTAGGCAATTCTGGCACAAAAGGTAGGCATTAATTTTTTGTCCATTTTGTATTACGTGCAAAATTTTAATTGACAGCCAAATGAATACGAGGTTGAAGGACCAAACAAAGTACTTATAAGAGGAGACCTTTACTTAAAAAGACGCCTCTTAATTCATCTGAAATTCCAAAAAGGATGCAAATATTTAACTCGGTAGAATCTGCGCCTTAAAATACATTTCCATATTTACTGTATATCCACATTTTTTATCGCTACTGATCAGTGTGCTGACTTTCATGCTTTGTTCAGTGGATTATAAAAAATTTTCCTATTGCATATTTACGCGAAGCGCGTATATATAGAGTCACTTTATTATATTTACACAGGACCTTTAAGAAGTAATGAAATATTACGTATTGCGATGTTCAACTGTCAGAGCTCAGGAGAGATTAAAATGTTTGTGTCCAAATTCAAAATAAAGAAATGTAACATCAAAGCTGGTAAATGAATGAACGAGAATATGAGATTTCAAACCTCGTAAGAAATTCCTTTATTTTAGGTTGACTCAATGAGTCTCTAGAGGGGAATAAATGGATAGAAACGAATTAAATTGACCCATACAAGATAACTGTCAGATTCAAATGTTATTATTTATTTTGTTAATATTCTTATTATAGTGTATAAAATGACTGGCAATGCCAAAGCACTCTACAACTATCGTTTAAGTTATGAAAAACTAAATCTAATTTCTCTACCTTACTCGTGTTACGTCCTGGCCACGAAGCAACACCGCTTCCCGTTAGATTAACGAAGTTAAACGACCTTTGATCTTTTCACAAGTTGGATGGGTGATAGTCCTCCGCGTTTAGATGATGTAGCGACCCGTGGTTCGGATAACACGTAGAGCTGTAGGTTAAACAACCTCAATGTAAACTCGCTTAAATCGAAATGTTATATCTTCTAAAGAATTAAGTAAATGTAAAAACACTTTATTAAAGAACAACTTACTAACATTCACAGTACAAGTTTCGATCCTTCAGGTACAGTATTATCTTTCATTACACAGTCGAAAGATGAAAGATGATGCGTGAAGTATCGAAACTTATAGTCTGATTTTGACTTAATTACTGAAAAATGTTTATTACGTCTTCTAAAGATTGTATTTTTCCTTTCTTCTTCTTTTTCCTGTTTTTTCCTTTGTTCTTTTTTTCCTGTTTTTCCTGTCTTCTTTTTTTTTCCTGTTCTTTTTCTTTTCTTCTTTTTTTTCCTGTTTTTTCTTTCTTCTTTTTTCGTTTTTTTCCTTTCTTCGTCTTTTTTTCCTGTTTTTCCTTTCTTTTTTTTCCTGTTCTTTTTCTTTTCTTCTTTTTTTCCTGTTTTTTTCTTTCTTCTATTTTCCTGTTTTTTTCCTTTCTTCGTCTTTTTTTCCTGTTTTTTCCTTTCTTCTTTTTTCCTGTTTTTTCTTCTTCTTTTTTTTCCTGTTTTTACCTTTCTTCTTCTTTTTCCCTGTTTTTTCCTCTCTTCTTCTAAAGATTGTTTTCTCCTGTTTTCGCCTGGTTTTTTCTTTCTTCTTTTTTTTAATGTTTTTTTTTTCTCTCTTGTGAAAATACGTACGCATAAATATAACGTTTTCGCGCAAAAACGGTTTTCATTACAAATGTCAACAACAGACAAATATATACAATACAATTTAATATTCTATTTTTTTACATGTACAAGACATGTATTTCATGTGACAAGAAACATGTACATTGTACAGTATGTATCAACTCGGTTGATATGGAAGTAGAAAATATGGAATGAGTTAATTTTCTGTTTTTTTTTATTCCAACGTTATGTATGTAAAACTTGCGTGCACAGATGAACTCAATGTACACTTAACTCACATTTTTACTTCGCACGCAAATTCCTTGTTCGTGCGGCTGAGAATGATGAACGCCACATACGTGATTTGAGATGTAAACATTAAAAGCTCCTATTAGAGAAAGATAGACGCTACAACTGTGTTTTCAGCTGCCGAACATTGAAAGCTCTTATCAGAAACCTTAATCTACAGTGAATGATTGTGGGTCATGACCCAAGATAAGTTTATATAACTCGTGATTGGTTCACATTTTAACTCAATTGTACGAATCAGATATCTTAAATAGGATTTCTCCGCCCTTGAAATGATCTGACTGGGCTTTAATACAATTAGGCGGAGCAGTGCATAACTATAATCCAACCCATTTTTTTTGAGAATATGAAACTGGGAACCATCTAAAATCGCTATTCTGCAGTATTTTTCCTTGAATTTGATAGACTTATGCTCCTACTGTAAATATTTTGCTGTTGAAACCTGACGAATTTCTGTGTGACGTGTTGTTTTTTTTAATCTAAGTTTCGATATGCAATAATAACTGAAACAGTGATATACTTTCGTTCGACTAATTTTGCGTTGAAACTGGTAGCATAATCATTACGATTGCTTTGCTATCGCTCATTATTATTATTATTATAATTAAGTCTCTACAAATTATCTTTATTTGTAACTCCTACATTTAAATTTTGTTTAAATGATTGCAAAACTTTGAATGGATTTATTTGTGATTTTATCTGTGAACTGTGAAATATTACAAGAAAAAAAGAGTTAGTAAAAGAAGCACTTTTTTAAGAGAGGGTATTTTTACTTTACATCTTTTATAAGAGTATAATATACGAAGATTGCGAGGGTAACATATTGAACGACATATTTGAGCAAATGTTAATAATAAGATGCTGCTTAAACGGCAGGAAACCACACCCAGACTCGTTCCGTTGCGCATCGCGGGTCTACCACCAAAAATAGTCCCCAAAATGATGATGACAAATATGAAGGAGGAAATTGTAGACCCCAATCGACCAGGGAAGTACTCCTTGGGGGGACGTTAGGCGAGAGACAGGGAGTGTTGGAACTCTCAGTTTTCCTGTCATTCTTCTCCTCATCTTTTTCCCATGTCTCATCTACCCTGTGAGCAGTCCAGAATGTTCTGAAACACACACTTCCCACTCTATTTCTCACTACACATATATGTATCTTGCACAATGCACAATCTTTTCAAAATTTAAAAAAAAAATTGTATTTTGTCTGTCTTCTATTTCTATGGGAGTCGGCAATTTTGCGGGCGTTCGCCCTTGTCCCTCCTTCCTGCACAAAAAATATTGTTGGCCTTGAAAGAAAATTTATGTGAAATATGACAGTCCTCAGTGAGTATATATTAGGGGTTAAAACCGGTATTGAAATACCGGTATTAATACCGGTATTGAAGAAGTACAAATAATACCGATATTATAGGTTTTCGGTATTGACAAAAATTGCTATTGTAAAATTTAGGCAATTTAGTCCTCCGATAAGACTGAAGTGGAAGCAGATTCATTACTGAGTGAATAGATGCAAGAAATGGACAAACTAGGAAAAGTGCCATCTAAAAAAAATTCCATTGATTTTGATGTTACTAATGAATTTAAAAACTTGGAAGTTACTTTACAGAGAAGTGAGAATTTAGAGAAGCTGTACAAGGCACTGCTTTCAATTAAACCTACAAGTGCAGAATCAGAAAGAGCCTTTTCTGCTGCAGGCCTATTTCTGACGAAACTGAGATCAAGTCTATCTGAACAATCCCTAGATGCTCTTTGTTTCCTCAAAGCATACTTTCAAAATCAAACTAAGAAATAAATATTTAGATACTAATAATTTCTATCTACCCCAGTAGTTGTATAATAATATGCTAAAAAAAATTCAAATATATTACAATTTAGTAATTTACTGTATAAACTTTTTCGAATAGAATGCCATCTATTTGGAGTTGGGTCATTAATTTATATAAATATGGTGAGTACTGCAAGTCCCTCAGACTTGTGGGAGGGTTGGTAGGGTGGCACCTAATAAATCAAAATAAATTATTTTTTTCATAATACCGGTATCAATACCGGGATTAGCATAATTGCCTCCAAATACCGGTATTGAAAATTTTCGGTATTATGCAAGCACTAGTATATATATCCCAAATTGTTCATTCTGACGAAGGTCAAGCTTGTCACTCCACCTTAGACCTACAGTTTAACATGGAATATATATATATATATATATATATATATATATATATATATATATTCTCTGGAAGGACGTGAGCGGGACACAATAATATATATATATATATGGAAAATACTTGAGGGGTTTGTCCCTAACCTTAAAAATGAAAGAAACAAACTGGAATGAGAGAAGAGGCAGATTTTGTATGGTCCCAGCTGCGGTGAGACAGGAGCCATGAAACAGAGGATGAAAATACCCTCAGAAAAAGAGGCCCAAAGCTTTTTAATACCCAACCAAAAGAAGTGAGTAACCTCCAGCACACCGACCTGAATAACTTCAAGAACCAGCTGGACAGATTCCTGTGTAAAGTCCCTGACCAGCCATGCGTGGCTGGCTACAAGGGCAGGAGGAGATCAGACAGCAATTCCCTCCTTCACCAAATCCCGCAAATGAGGCGGGATGCTGCACAGGGACCGACCGCGGGTCGATTCTGAACCGTTGTTCAAATTCACATAAAGAAACAAAACGTGTGTGTATATATATATATAGTATATTCTATGCCTGAATATAATGTGTGTGTAGAAGGATGTGATGGTGTTCTAAGGATAAAAATATGCTGTTTACTGTGTTGAAGGAGATGATTCTTTCAAGTAATTATGTAGTTTTAGAAAAACATATCCGGTAAAACATTTATAAAAGATTGAGCATTAAGGACCATTTCTAAAGTCAGTGCCAGTGTCAGTCCCAAGAGGGGAAACTACTGTATATGAGAAATGGAGTTGAGGGAAAAAAGAGCGGAAAAGTGGGGAATAAAAGGGGGGAAGGGTAAAAGAGGTAAAAATGAGAGAAGAATAACATTTTAATCACAGCTCTGTAAACAATGGTTGCTAAGCGTAAACAAAGGGTTTGATAAGGAAACTGATCATAAGGAAAAAAATAAATATAAAATAATTATAGTGTGTGTGTGTGTGTGTGTGTGTGTGTGTGTGTGTGTGTGTGTGTGTGTGTGTGACGTCATACTATGAACTTTAGCGGCCACCAAAATATAAACAAGAATTATATATATAATATATATATAGTGGCGGGGGAATGGGGAATCATAAGAGGAAGGGGAAAAAGATAAAGGGGCTTAAATATAAACGTGAATCCTTCCTCCGAACTAGAAGGTACACTCTAATCAGATGACATAGTTGTGGGCCTAGCTTATCCCAATCAGAAATCCTCGTTATTATTATTATTATTATTATTATTATTATTTTTCCGTTCGAGAATCGAACCACCGACCTGAATCTTTAGCGTTAAAACGTTCATTTTGTGTAGGTGATAATTAACATTTTCTAGTGTTTCCCTTTTCCAGCGTCTCGTAACATTTTGTGTAGGAGATAATTGCCCTTTCCCAGTCTCACAATAAATTTCAACATACAAATTTTCTTCAAAGCCTGGGTCAGTTACTAACCTTTACCAACATCTAGCCTCATTTGGTGTAGGGCACACAAACAATCATCTCATTAAGACGTATACATAGAGGTCCCCGCATGCGGTGTCGCAAAGGTTTGGAGAGAGAGAGAGAGAGAGAGAGAACCTATTATTTCAGACAGAACAAGACCAAATACATCTCGCCAGCACTATGAACAAATTTTTAATCTGAAATTGGATTTTTCAGGTCAGATAACATCGGTAATATATGTTACTTACTTTTTCTGAAACGTGAAAACATTGATCATCTTTCTTACTTGAATATTTTGTCCACGCTTTGACGACTAACGTGATAACAGCTAAATTTTTATTTTGAATTACGTATTTTAATGTAAAGGCATTTTTCTCGGTCAAGTTGGCGATGAAGTAAAGCAAGAACAGTGACTCTATGTAAACATTATCGTCTTAACCATCTTTAGGTGTGAAACCGTTTGAGTAAAAAACAGTATTCACACAAAGCGATTACAAAGATGAACATCTCTATACATTTTTCGATATATATATATTATATATATATATATATATATGTATGTATATATAATATATATATATATATATATATCGTAAAGAACGACACTTGTATAGGAGAACATTCAGCGCAAGATGAGAAGAGAGAACGAACAAATGAAAAAATGAGGTAACCACCCGGGAATCGAACCCGGGATCTTCCGATTGCCGGTCAGATATGATAACCATTACACCACGGGCCTCACTCGAACAAATGCCGTAATTCCTCCACATACGCGCAGAAACCAATGCCCCAAGGGGGCATCTCCCGCATGCCGTATCTATATATACACATTTCAACTGCAAAGAACACGCAGTATAAATAACGTAAAGAACGACGCTTGTATACGAGAACATTCCGCGCAAGATGAGAAGAGAGAACGAACAAATGAAAAAATGAGGTAACCACCCGGGAATCGAACCCGGGATCTTCCGATTGCCGGTCAGATATGATAACCATTACACCACGGGCCTCACTCGAACAAATGCCGTAATTCCTCCACATACGCGCAGAAACCAATGCCCCAAGGGGCACCTCCCGCATGCCGTATCTATATATACATTTCAACTGCAAAGAACACGCAGTATAAATAACGTAAAGAACGACGCTTGTATACGAGAACATTCCGCGCAAGATGAGAAGAGAGAACGAACAAATGAAAAAATGAGGTAACCACCCGGGAATCGAACCCGGGATCTTCCGATTGCCGGTCAGATATGATAACCATTACACCACGGGCCTCACTCGAACAAATGCCGTAATTCCTCCACATACGCGCAGAAACCAATGCCCCAAGGGGCATCTCCCGCATGCCGTATCTATATATACACATTTGAACTGCAAAGAACACGCAGTATAAATAACGTAAAGAACGACGCTTGTATACGAGAACATTCCGCGCAAGATGAGAAGAGAGAACGAACAAATGAAAAATGAGGTAACCACCTGGGAATCGAACCCGGGATCTTCCGATTGCCGGTCAGATATGATAACCATTACACCACGGGCCTCACTCGAACAAATGCCGTAATTCCTCCACATACGCGCAGAAACCAATGCCCCAAGGGGGCACCTCCCGCATGCCGTATCTATATATATACACATTTCAACTGCAAAGAACACGCAGTATAAATAACGTAAAGAACGACGCTTGTATAGGAGAACATTCCGCGCAAGATGAGAAGAGAGAACGAACAAATGAAAAAATGAGGTAACCACCCGGGAATCGAACTCGGGATCTTCCGATTGCCGGTCAGATATGATAACCATTACACCACGGGCCTCACTCGAACAAATGCCGTAATTCCTCCACATACGCGCAGAAACCAATGCCCCAAGGGGGCACCTCCCGCATGCCGTATCTATATATACATTTCAACTGCAAAGAACACGCAGTATAAATAACGTAAAGAACGACGCTTGTATAGGAGAACATCCCGCGCAAGATGAGAAGAGAGAACGAACAAATGAAAAATTGAGGTAACCACCCGGGAATATAGATACGGCATGCGGGAGGCGCCCCTTTGGGGCATTGGTTTCTGCGCGTATGTGGAGGAATTACGTCATTTGTTCGAGTGAGGCCCGTGGTGTAATGGTTATCATATCTGACCGGCAATCGGAAGATCCCGGGTTCGATTCCCGGGTGGTTACCTCATTTTTCATTTGTTCGTTCTCTCTTCTCATCTTGCGCGGGATGTTCTCCTATACAAGCGTCGTTCTTTACGTTATTTATACTGCGTGTTCTTTGCAGTTGAAATGTATATATAGATACGGCATGCGGGAGGTGCCCCCTTGGGGCATTGGTTTCTGCGCGTATGTGGAGGAATTACGGCATTTGTTCGAGTGAGGCCCGTGGTGTAATGGTTATCATATCTGACCGGCAATCGGAAGATCCCGAGTTCGATTCCCGGGTGGTTACCTCATTTTTTCATTTGTTCGTTCTCTCTTCTCATCTTGCGCGGATTGTTCTCCTATACAAGCGTCGTTCTTTACGTTATTTATACTGCGTGTTCTTTGCAGTTGAAATGTATATATAGATACGGCATGCGGGAGGTGCCCCCTTGGGGCATTGGTTTCTGCGCGTATGTGGAGGAATTACGGCATTTGTTCGAGTGAGGCCCGTGGTGTAATAGTTATCATATCTGACCGGCAATCGGAAGATCCCTTGTTCGATTCCCGGGTGGTTACCTCATTTTTTCATTTGTTCGTTCTCTCTTCTCATCTTGCGCGGAATGTTCTCCTATACAAGCGTCGTTCTTTACGTTATTTATACTGCGTGTTCTTTGCAGTTGAAATGTATATATATAGATACGGCATGCGGGAGGTGCCCCCTTGGGGCATTGGTTTCTGCGCGTATGTGGAGGAATTACGGCATTTGTTCGAGTGAGGCCCGTGGTGTAATGGTTATCATATCTGACCGGCAATCGGAAGATCCCGGGTTCGATTCCCAGGTGGTTACCTCATTTTTCATTTGTTCGTTCTCTCTTCTCATCTTGCGCGGAATGTTCTCGTATACAAGCGTCGTTCTTTACGTTATTTATACTGCGTGTTCTTTGCAGTTGAAATGTGTATATATAGATACGGCATGCGGAGATGCCCCCTTGGGGCATTGGTTTCTGCGCGTATGTGGAGGAATTACGGCATTTGTTCGAGTGAGGCCCGTGGTGTAATGGTTATCATATCTGACCGGCAATCGGAAGATCCCTTGTTCGATTCCCGGGTGGTTACCTCATTTTTTCATTTGTTCGTTCTCTCTTCTCATCTTCGCGGAATGTTCTCGTATACAAGCGTCGTTCTTTACGTTATTTATACTGCGTGTTCTTTGCAGTTGAAATGTATATATAGATACGGCATGCGGGAGGTGCCCCTTGGGGCATTGGTTTCTGCGCGTATGTGGAGGAATTACGGCATTTGTTCGAGTGAGGCCCGTGGTGTAATGGTTATCATATCTGACCGGCAATCGGAAGATCCCGGGTTCGATTCCCGGGTGGTTACCTCATTTTTTCATTTGTTCGTTCTCTCGTCTCATCTTGCGCGGAATGTTCTCCTATACAAGCGTCGTTCTTTACGTTGTTTATACTGTGTTCTTTGCAGTTGAAATATATATATATATATATATATATATATATATATATATATATATATTACTGCTTTCGACGACAGTAATAGAATCTTAAAAACAATCATCTTTATAATTTTTAGAATATTATGTTGAAGACTGACGTTTTTACTCACTTATAATTTTGATTGTAGGTATATAAAATGAACTCAATATCAAATATTAGACAGTCATGTGTAGCTAAATATATATATATATGAGGGGCAGTCAGAAAATAAGTTTACACTGCGTACAATTTCGTAACAAAAGGACCTACATTGATTATGTTTGTATCAGGTAAATTCGTTAATCATTGTTGGCAACACTGCGCGTCGATTCGGTTGCCATCTACCGTACATTGGTTATATGAATCAGTTGAACATGGCGGCTCGACTGGAACAGTGCCCTGCCTTACGGAGCAGTCCAGGATGTTTACGTTTAATGGCCGCTCGTAAACGTTCCAGTGTTGAACAATATGCAACTGCATTAATTGTTGTGCCTTTTTGCATGAAGTCTGTGAGAAAAACGCCTTTGTGGTCCCAAAATACAGTAACCATCAATTTGCCAGTGGACCTCACAATCTTGAACTTCTTTGGTCGCGGGGACCCAGGGTGTTTCCATTCCATGCTGGCACGTTTTGTTTCCGGAGTACGGTAATGAACCCACGTCTCGTCTCCTGTGACAATGCGCTTGAGAAATTCTTGACCAGTGACAGACTCGGAATATCGTTGCAGAAATGACAGGGCACTGTTCTAGTCGAGCCGCCATGTTCAACTGACTCATATAACCAATGTACGGTAGATGGCAGCCGAATCGACGTGCAGTGTTGCCAACAATAATTAACGAATGTACCTGATACAATCATAATCAATGTAGGTCCTTTTGTTACGAAATTATTCGCCGTGTAAACTTATTTTCTGACCGCACAAACATTCACTAAAAGCGTTTCGCTCCAGTTTAAAAATAAATAAGCAGGTACGAACAAGGTATTTCATGTAAAAATCTTCAACATTTTTAAGCATTTAAAATATTAATTAAAATAAAATGGGTTTATCCACAAATTTAGGGCATATCATACTTTTCCGAGTCCAAATTTCACTGTGGCTAATATGTATTTTTATGTAAAATTTAATTCTAAGAGGGGTTTCTTTCTGCAACTTTTCCCAAAAATCGCGTTATCATGTTCAAAATTGCGGTTTTCTGTTCTATGATATGTTGAAATATCAAATATTCAATTGAACGCAACCTCATATTTTAACCTTTTTGTCGTAATTTGTTGCCATTTAGACACATTAACTTTGCTTAACTCTTATACAGGTTTAATACATACATACATAAGAAAAAAATCTACTCCATTTGAATCTTTGTAATCGTTTGGACGCAGAAGGCGAAGTTCAACATTCTCTCAAGAGATGGCTCTGAGCAATTACGCCAGTTATAATTGTGAAGTAGAAATGAGTGGACGCCATATTTTTCGGTAAGTGTTTTTTAAATTTTCCTAAGTTTAATCACCCTTATTATATTTGTTTTGACTATAATTTCATTCTAGAAGTATTAATGAAGCTCCCTGTTTATTTTCTTTAAGTAATATTTTTAATAACTGTGAAGAAAAGACTTTATTCAAAATCGTTTGGAAATGGACACAAAGTTTTCATAGGGTAAATATCTGTCTATGATAACACGTGTGTCCAATTGGATACATGAAATGAATTTTCCATTACGATTGTTTTCATGTATGTTTTATATATATATATATATATATATATATATATATATGCATTTAACTGCAATGACCACGCAGTATATAAATGAATAGAAACGACGTAAGTATTAAGGAACGTTTCTGCACACGAGGAAGAGAAATCACGAATAAATGAAAAATGAGGCGAACCGCCCGGGAATCGAACCCAGGGCCTTCCAATTGCCGGTTGGATGCGCTACCATTACACTACGGACCTCGATCATTCACAAATCGAAATTCTCCTACATAGGGCAGAAACCAATGCCCTGAGAGGGCACCCTCGCAAATCGTGAATATGTGCATTTAACTGCCCTCTCAGGGCATTGGTTTCTGCCCTATGTAGGAGAATTTCGATTTGTGAATGATCGAGGTCCGTAGTGTAATGGTAGCGCATCCAACCGGCAATTGGAAGGCCCTGGGTTCGATTCCCGGGCGGTTCGCCTCATTTTTCATTTATTCGTGATTTCTCTTCCTCGTGTGCAGAACGTTCCTTAATACTTACGTCGTTTCTATTCATTTATATACTGCGTGGTCATTGCAGTTAAATGCACATATTCACGATTTGCGAGGGTGCCCTCTGTAGTGATACGTTTTATTATTTATTATCTTCATTATTTATTTACGCTTCTTCCTACTTTATTATTATCTCTATTTCTTCGTATAGTTTCCGGTAGCCACGCCGAGTTCTGACTCTAAAAGACCGTTATAAAGCCAATGGGAAAGGGGGATATTAATTAATACTCTTTATTAACACTTGTTACGTTTTATTAATTTCGAAAATGGTTTAGTTAATTAGGGGATATGCGAGTATGAAATATTACTAAATATATTTAGGTCGGAGAGGGCGCAAAACAATTTAACTTTAAGATCACATGGCTCTAAATCTTACGCGTATCGCGTCCACCTCAAGACTGAAAACCGTTATAGAGTAGTCCACTCTCAAAGCCTATTCAGTATTACCAACCCTACCCATTTTAAACAATTAGTTTCATAATTATTAGTAAATGATTTACATTAAACATTATCTTATTTAATTAAACAAAATTTAATATTCTTAACTAAGCATTACTACACTCGCATCACCCCATTGAAAATAAGTTTTTCCATTAGGAAAACTTATTAATATCTTTTAACAATGTCAATAAATTTATTCAACAAACATATATTTTGCAAATTTTTTTTTTTTTTTTTTTTTTTTTTTTTTTTCTTTAACAAATTCAAAGTTTAGAAATAGACAAGAAATAATAGAATGACAATTCCCATACATATATTGTATCATATTATAAAACCGAAAACTTTATAATTTTCACATTTGCATAAAATAACATTTCACTCTAATAATTAAATTACAACCTGTAACTAATCTATACATGCCAAAAAAAATAATAAAAGAAAATTTTCTTACAGTGGCTACACAAATCCCAAGTTCACAATCTATTCCCGCGATTTCTCATCAACGATCGCTTTACAATCGAAACAATTATTTGTATAGTTATACAGTTACTATCAGGGCAACATAGAAAAAAAATAAGAAAAAGTTTACATAAAATACTGACCAAGAGCGCACATACTATTTCACGAAAAACACAACAATTTTGGGCAAATCGCACCCTTTTCACCTATAATTTCATTAGATAATAATCAGTACATTTATTTGCTGGACGTTGTTTAGATGACACTCCGCACGCTGACAACGGATTTCAATTTTCAATCGCAGCTCTCCTGCTCACTTCGCTAGAATGCAAGGGATTGCATCAATCAATATGCAACAGGGCAGCACGCTATAATGGTTCCGCTCTCTCTCCAATGGCGAAAAAAAAACAAGAGACGTCCAATTCTAAAAGGATCAGGGGGGGGAGATATCTGAAAGCGGGACCACGCGCTGGAATTGGACGGAATTTGCAATTCTAGAAGTCGATGAAGAAACTCGCCTTGTCTCATCTCCACTTTTGTCGGTGAACGCTGCTCTTCCTACGTCCAGCTGAAAGACTCTTCCACTGGCAACAATCAAACGATGACTCCGCCGTAGGCCGTTTCCCAACGAACCTACTGTATGTCTGTATGGACAGTACAGTCGTAGGCGCCCGTTCAAGCTCTCGTGGCTTGTCTACCGCGCGCTTTGTTGACACATATTTAGCGAAGCATTCGAGCAACGTGACCAGCTACTGCCCGAAAAATACCAGTAGACCATCTTCGATCGAAACTTTCGTGTACCAAGACCCTGCACACGTAAATTTCTCTTCTCTTCCGGAACTGTCCTGCGCCAATTCCCTGCGCATTCGGTTCCTCTCTTCTCTTCGCAAACTTCATGTCATCCATTCTCTGACAATCATGAACCCTCTTGCTTTGAGGAGGAGCACACAGACGCCACAAAAACGTTACTGGCTATCTATGAGGCTCCATTTCCGAGTGTACAGTTGAGTCAATGTTTCAAATGCACTAGTTAACTCCGACTGAAGGTTTAAACAATAATAATTTTCTAAACAGTTATTAAAAAGTAAAAAAAATTTAAATATTACTACCAAAAATTATTTTAATACAGTAATTCCAACTTGAAACGTCAAATTTCATAAGAATTGAACTTGCAATTCGCAAACCACACCTGAGATACAACTCACTCCTTCAACAGAAACCTCAGTATGGTTTGCAAATCACAAAAATCTCAGCAATTTACCGTTTCCAAGTGAAACTACAAATTTGCATAGTTATACTAAATAAGAATAGATCATATGTACTAAAAAATTACACACAATCCACTGTAAACAAAACTAAAACATTTCCTAATTGAGAGCGGTCGCTTTGTTTGTAAGCGAACCTCTATACAAATATCCCTAACCGAATGAAACTGCATTATATCCTAACATAATTTCGTAATATTTTCCATGCAAACGCTCGAACTAAAAAAAAGATATTTTTCATTTCTAATTCCAAATTAAAATATCAAATTAAAACATCCTTTTTAGAATACAATCTAAATTTGAACTAAAAATTTTACCATTGTCATTGAACTGGAAATAAAAATAAAAATCGGCCTACTTGTACAAATAAAATTGATTATTGAATGAATTCCTAAAACGTAAAGAAAATTTTCTACACAAATTTCTGTAATTCAAAAAAATTATAATTTCCAGATTTAGTAAAATGTGTACCGTAACTCACATTGGCCGCCAAAATAAAAATAAAATTTACTGCCGCTTTTAGGCCTATAATTAATAAATTCAATGTTATGCGTGAAAAGAGCTATTAAGAATTTAAGTCAACATTTGTGCTTATTAAAGAAAAATCCTATGCTTATTTATGTTAAACCAATGAAAATTTTGTTAAATAACTAAAAATTTACTACTCAATAGACATACCGTAATAACGGTTAATCTCCGAGCAATATTTTACGATAGGCCTACAAGAAATTCTTCTTAAGTACGATACAATAGCCATTTTACCAAATATGTCGGAATTGTCGTGAAATGAATCGAAAGAAACAGAGGGAAAAAAATAGATAACCAGCTTACCTACCAAATTGTATATAATTAATGAGTATAAAAAAATATCCAAAACAACTTTTATAGAAAATTTCACAACACAATTTCTCTATGTCCATTAAACCAATTTAGCTTATTTTTGAAATTTAACACAATCCTATACGGCCCAATCTAACAAATTTGATATGTTTAAGATTTATTTTTCGATTTGTCCCTTAAGTGTAACTTAATCTATATAGCGCGAAGCGAGCAAAGCAAAAAGCCCGTAAATCTATATCAACAAAATAATCCTATTATTATATACAGGCAATCGAAATATAATCAAAAATCTGCTAATGAAACCCAGAAAATTTCTCATGTTCATGAAATGGTTTTGAATCGGTACAAATTTTCGCTAAGACATTTTTTAAAGACCATATAAAACGTGTATCACTGTATTTAAACTAACAATTCACTTACGTACAAATCATTATTCTTATTATTATGATTATTACAATTTTCACTAATTCCAAAAGTTTTAAACAAAAAATAAAAAGGTAAGCTGAAAGGCATAGAGTGGAAGAGACGAAAAGAAAAGAAAATTGAGTCTTCAGGCAGCACGATAATTTTCAAACTATATCCTCTCCGACCAGAATGCACGAAATTTAACGTAATAATGACTCGCGATATGGAGTCAGACAAACTTTTCTACCGAGTCTGTACCGCAACTAAAAATTTTGAGTCACTAGACTGTGAACGTAACGGAACAAACGATGAATTTCAGAATCCAACGAACTCTCACGAAATTAAATTTTTGAGGCGTGAAGTTTTTCAGGGACGCTATCAGGATGCGAAGCGCCATTTTTAAATTTTATGTACAATGAAATTTTAAGGCATGAAAATCGAAATTTGCCTGCAAACGGGGTAAAATTTGCATTTAGATATTTTAATAATCGAAATAAAATATTCATTAACGCTATTTGTTATTATACCGGGTTTTAAGAATTTTAATCGAAATCCTAACACGTGGGTAAGCCTCACAAAATATGATGTAAGACCGCCGCTAGCCACCAGATGTAGTGACTACTTTTATTATTTCTTTTGTTCATTATTTATTTACGCTTCTTCCTACTTTATTATTATCTCTATTTCTTCGTATAGTTTCCGGTAGCCACGCCGAGTTCTGACTCTAAAAGACCGTTATAAAGCCAATGGGAAAGGGGGATATTAATTAATACTCTTTATTAACACTTGTTACGTTTTATTAATTTCGAAAATGGTTTAGTTAATTAGGGGATATGCGAGTATGAAATATTACTAAATATATTTAGGTCGGAGAGGGCGCAAAACAATTTAACTTTAAGATCACATGGCTCTAAATCTTACGCGTATCGCGTCCACCTCAAGACTGAAAACCGTTATAGGGTAGTCCACTCTCAAAGCCTATTCAGTATTACCAACCCTACCCATTTTAAACAATTAGTTTCATAATTATTAGTAAATGATTTACATTAAACATTATCTTATTTAATTAAACAAAATTTAATATTCTTAACTAAGCATTACTACACCTCTCAGGGCATTGGTTTCTGCCCTATGTAGGAGAATTTCGATTTGTGAATGATCGAGGTCCGTAGTGTAATGGTAGCGCATCCAACCGGCAATTGGAAGGCCCTGGGTTCGATTCCCGGGCGGTTCGCTTCATTTTTCATTTATTCGTGATTTCTCTTCCTCGTGTGCAGAAACGTTCCTTAATACTTACGTCGTTTCTATTCATATATATATGTATATATATATATATATATATATATATATATATACTTACAAAAAAAGATTGCTAAAAATGCTTATATATACCTCCTATGCATATTTCAAGTAAAAAAATGAACCTACGCTAAAATTAAATGGTACTGAATGACAAAGGGTTAAGTTTATGTTACACCATTATTACGAACTTTAAATAAATTTGCAATGCCAAATTCAGTTTTCTATACGAAAATAAATATTCATTACCAAATTTAGGTTAATTTGGTAATTAAAAATGCCGGTTGGCAAACCCTGATTATAACCAAAAATTATATTCCTTGTCTATATTTATGGCGAAAGAACACTAAACATACTGATATGAATTTGTTACAGATTGGACAAGAACGAGAATAAGCACCGACTAGACGTGATGGCCGAATCTGCCCCCAAAGCCAGGAAAATGTCAGGTTCAAAGCTCTCGGATGTTGTGGGCCCGGAGAAGGAGTTCATTCCCAGCGAGGTGCTGACTTGGAGAGCCGTTCTTCAGAGAGGGATTCGTCTGCAGGAGGAAAAGTTCCTCATTCATGACATCCAAAGGTCTAAATACCCTATCCGAGAGATGACTGACGAGCTGGCTTCACTCGTGATGACTCAGTGGAGGAAGTCGAATGTAAAGTTCTCCCCGCCTGTGTCAATCACGGAAAAATCGCTCTCATATAAGATCTTGTTGAAATGGAAGGAGGTGACAGACGTTTGAACGGGAGAGTTAAGTCTGCTACCCAGGAGAAGAGGATGGCTGATCTGGATAACTCTGTGAAGTCTGCGTGTACAAGTATCAGATCTTCTTGTGCGGCTCAGAGGGGAGTGGATGCTCAGGATGCTCCCTCAAGGCCCATGTGAACTGTAACTGTCCTTTGGAGGTGAAGATTCCTAAACTGGACCTTCAGTGGCTGTACTACCAGAGTGTGAAGACTTCCGAAGCTTCAGGAATCCAGATGTCTTCTGTAGACTTCGAAAACAGCAGGAGACAGATCAAAGCAGCGAAGAGGAAGGAGGCTGAAGAAGCTTCTGCTGTGAAGAGGAAGAAGAAAGAGGAGGCTACTAATGAGGAGCTTCTCATGAAAGACTTTGAGGAGGACGAAGAGCCAAACTTGGAAGAAGCTGCAAAAGAAGCCTCTGGCAATGCTGAGGCTACTGAAGTTCCTATGGACGTTTCCGCTGAAGTACCTGCCGAAACTCCAACTTCTGCTACACGAAACTACATGAAGATCCAAGGGACAGCTTCAGCAGCTTTGAGGTACAGGGTGGCAAATGTTCCGGCAGCTGCAGTTGCCACTGGCTTCCTGAACGACCTCATCAGGGCCGGTCATCTTTCCAAAGACAAGGCTTACTTGACCATAGATGGCATGAAAGTCTGGAGGGCCAGGGAGGAAGTAATGGCCTCATCAGTTGAAGCTCTCACGCAGAGGTCAGAGGAGGAGAAGATCTCTGGGATATTCTTTGATGGCAAGCAGGATAGGAACACAAAGGTGTTGAAATATGACGAAGTGACAGGGAGATTTCATCCTGGCAAAGTGATCGAGGAGCATTACACTATCACGACTCACGTGGGAGCCTCAAGGAAAGTACCTCTTCCATTTCACTCCCGAGGAACCTGAGGAAGGAGAAAAGCCTGCTCATGAGATCGCTCAGGGCCTGCATGAGTGGCTTCTGGATCAAGGAGCTGACGAGAACCTTGTAATGATTGGAGGAGACTCTACCAACACGGGTGGTCTGGAGACGCCATAGCCCTATTGGAGAAGATGCTGGGTCGCAAGTGCCACTGGATGATCTGTCAGCTCCATGTGAACGAGCTCCGCCTGAGGCACTTAATCATCAAGCTGGACGGCCCTGTAACTCCCCGGTCAGGCTTCAGTGGGCCTATTGGAAAACTTCTTGAGAAAGTGAATGAACTTGAGGTCAACTTCAACTTCAAACCAGTGGAAGGAACTGAAGATATCATAGAACTGCCAGTAGAGATAGTCAAATCTCTCTCCACAGACCAGCACAATTGCTATCTTCTGATCAAAGCCATCAAGTCTGGAAGTCTCAGTCCACAGTTGGCTGGTCTCAAGTGCGGACCTCTGAACCAATCCAGGTGGCTCACTACTGCACAGGCCATCTTGTTGTTGTGGATGAGGGAGCACGGACTGAAGGGGGAGGTGTTGAGGAGGCTCGAGGTCCTCGTGAAGTTCTGCCTTAACTTCTACTTCAAAGTGTACTACGACATCAAAGTGAAGCACCACCTCAAATTTGGCTCTGCACACGTTTTTTCAAGCCTGAGGCTGCTGAGGAACCAGACTACCGAGGTCAGGAACATCATCTCTGCTGCAGTGATAAGAGGAGCTTACCACGCACATCCTGAGAATATCCTGGCTTCATTCCTGTGCAGTGAGGATGAGTATCAGAGAGCTTTTGCTGTGAGCCAGCTAGAGAAGATCAGAGAAGGAAGAGACTTTGGTGATACGACAGTGAGGCCCCATAAAAATCCCAAAGTCAATCTGAAAGCCACTTCATCTGAGGATCTCATCAACTGGGAATCAAGAATATTTACGAGCCTATTTTCACCTGCAAGATAACCTTGACTGAGCTCGAGGATCTCACGAAAACTCCACTCAAAGTGGACGCTTTCTCTGTTCATACTCAGTTCTGCGAGAGAGCTGTACAGTGTACAGGAAGTCTCAACTGCTTCCCAAGCTGTGTACGGTCACGAGAGGAGAGATGGGTGGGTGAGAGCCAGGATAGACCATCGAGAAATGCTCCCAGTGTTCAGATCGAAGCAGGACATACTTAAGAGCTTTTCAGGTTCGAGTGGCTGACGAAGAGGCTGAAACCATCGTTAATGCTCATAAGAGCTGAAAGTCCTCATAAGATCATAATATAAGATCTTATGAGGCCACGCTTTTCAGGGATCCAGGAAGAACAGGCGTGTAAACCTACACGTGGAGGTGGCAAGTCTCCCGCTACTCGATCAGAGTAGAGCTGGTGAGCCGCGCCTATTCTTTGAAGAAAAACTTACAATTCTTAAGTTTTACGTGAAATCTAAACATTTTTCAGCACCCAGAGGTGTTGAAGGCGCTTTGATTTGGGTGCCCTGAGGCTGCGTTAGGCAGCCTTCAAATCAGAAAATCGCGATTTTGACCATGAAAATGAGATTTTTCGGAAAAGTTGCAAATAATAAACCCATCTTAGAATTAATTTTTACATAGGAATACATATTAGCACCTTTGTTTTTCCAAAATTTCAACCCTGAACCCAGAGTATGATATGCCCTAAATTGCACCATTGGTTCTCTAACCCTCAAGCTCATATATATGTCCAAAATTGTATAGAGATGTTCATCTTTGTAATCGCTTTGTGTGAATATCGATTTTTTTACTCAAACGGTTTCACACCTAAAGATGGTTAAGAGGATAATGTTTATATAGGATCAGAGGTCTTACTTTACTTCATCGCAAACTTGACCGAGAAAAATGCCTTTACATTAAAATACATATTTCAGAATATATACCAATATATATACATACACCAATATATTCAAATATATTCAAATAATTTTTGGGTCTTTTCCGTTTAGAGGCCACCACCAGATTCTTTTGAAAATAGCACCAGTAGTGCATTTTGACCCTCTGAATACGAAAATAACATTCTTTTTTTTGAGAAATGCGAACATTTTGCATAATATGGAAATAAAAATGCAAA
>JAJOZX010000126.1:47500-105000 GCA_023014485.1 Bathynomus jamesi
AACTGCTGAGCCTCTTTCCTACTTAATTATTTCTTCTGTTTTTCAACGCAGAATGGACTCATGCTCCCACTTTATCATGTAACTACAAATGGAGTTGGAATTCCCTACTGAACTCCGATCTGATGTACACACAACTACTGGACGAGATGGAAGATGAAGCAGAAGCCGCGTAAGACGCGTAAGTAAATCTGTTATTATGTTCATTTGTGCACAAAATTCAATCCATGTCTTAGAAAATTAGTTTTTCTCGATATATATATATATATATATATATATATATATTGTTTATGTTGAATATTATTCAAGGTATTACAAAATAATAAGAGAGGATTCCAGAAATTCATTTATTAAAAGAAGTTACAGGTTTTACAAATACATTCTTTAAAATTGTACATAGAACAATTTTACAAATATATTTTAAAAAGCTACATTAAAATTTCAATCATACACAGAATAGAAGAGTTAAACTTTTAACAATTAATGATTGTCCAGAGTTTACAAGTTACATAAAAAATAAAAACTTTCGTTCTTGCTACACTATACAGTATACACTGATTTTTTATAGTTACAAATGGCAATAAATAACTTATCTGGTTACGTACAAATTGGTCATTTAAGGCTGAGTTACATTTACTGAAAATTTCCAAAAATTCCTCATAAGAAACCCCCTTTTGTAGCTTCGCAGACTATTGGTCCATTCACAGGCGAAAACAACGAAAAAATTTACGATGACTTACAAATGAAGGAAGTTTTAAATAAATTCTTCTCTTCTATCTTCACCAACGAAAATATGAACAACATTCCTGTTCCCGTAATCATGCTCAGAGACGATCAGTTAAAGCTTCACGATTTTTCTATTAGTGAAAGTAAAGTGCTTTCAGCCATAGGTAAAATTAATCCTAATAAAACTCCAGGTCCAAGTAAGCTCTACCCAAGGGTACTTAAAGAAGTGAAGGTTGTAGCATATATTCTGCTCGATTTTTTAGTTCATTCAGAACAAAAATTAAAGGACTTGTAAGGACAAATTTGCTCGAATTTTTAGTTTATTCACAACAAAAATTAAATGACATAAAGACAAATTAATCATCAATACAATTCCCTTCTTTTTCTATAACCTCCTCCCACCTGTGGAAAAGGTTTTTTTATGCCACGTTCGAAGAAATCCCTTGGTTTCGAATTAAAAAAAGCGATCACTTCGTTTTCGATAGCTTCTCTGGATTGCAACTTTTGTCCATTTAGGTGGTGTTGCATTTTTTCCCAACCAAATGCCTCCAAATGGGCAGTGGTGATTCGAGCAGTGTGAGGGCGCGCGTTATCCTGGTGGAATAGAATATCTCTGCGATTAATTAATGTAGGACGTTTTTCTTGTAATGCCATCTTCAATCGTTGGGCTTTGTTTCACGGCTAAGCCACTGATGTCAACACTTAATATTGTTATAGAGGACCCATTTTTCATCCCCAGTGACGATCCGATTCAAAAACGGTGCCTGCAGTTGCCGAGAATGCAGTGATGTGCAAATATCGATTCGATGTTGAAGATTCGCTTGTGACAAATCATGCGGAACCCATTTTCCAACCTTCACTACTTTTCCTAACAGCTTCAAATGACGATGAATGGTCATATGGTTAACGCCGAGTTGCTGGCCAAGTTCTCTTACAGATACTGTTGAGTTTTCCTCCACTGTTGCTTTCAGCAAATCTTCATCAACTCATTTGGTCGTCCTGTTCGTTGATAATATAATCTTTCAAACTGAAGTCTCCATTTCTGAACTTCTCAAACCATCTCCTACACATCCATTCGTTCACAACATCATTTCCATAAACTCTTTAAATGTTTTTTGCGGATTCACTAGCGTTAGATCCTTTCTGGAACTCATACAGCATCATATGTCGAATATGCTCTTTCGTGGGCTCCATGTTTTTTCAATTACTGTAATATCGTAGGGGTGGCGTTGTAACTGTATGAAAAAAACCAGAGAAAATATTCATTATCCTAAACCTACACTAGCCTAAGCCTACACTAGCCTAAGTCATTCTGTATTCTGTGTCATTCTGTATCGTGATAAAACCTGTGCGAACCTGTCGCCTCGTGTATTTTGCAACATTTCTAAAACTATTTCACATTAACTTGAGGTTATTCTATTATCTATCGTGTTTTCTAATCGAGCAGAATTATGTTACAACCTGATATTTAATAAATCGTTACAGTCTGGAGAAGTTTCGCTCGATTGGAAACTTGCAAACATTACGCCAATATTTAAAAAAGGGGACAAATCGCTTCCCGGAAATTATCGTTCCATCAGCCTGACGTCAGTAGTTGGTAAACTTATGGAGACGATCGTTCGGGACAAAATAGTTAATCACTGAGAAATTAATAATTTAATCAAAGATTCTCAACACGGCTTTCGACGTAATCGTTCTTGTCTTACTAATTTGCTCGATTTCTTTAATGATATTGTAAATACATATGACGAAAGTAAAACAGTAGATATTATACGGTATAATTCGATTTTCAAAAAGCGTTTGATAAAGTGCCATATAGATCATTGTTAGCTAAACTTCATTCTCACGGAATTGATGGTAATGTTCTCAAATGGATCGAAAATTGGCTTAGTGGACGTGAACAGAGAATGGTCATTAATGGTAAAGCGTCTAACTGGAAAAGTGTAACTAGCGGCGTGCCTCAGGGATCAGTTCTGGGACCAGTTCTTTTTATTATTTATATCAATAACATCGACTTGGGAATTAAGAGTAATTTCAAAATTTTCGGGTGATACAAAACTAGGGGAACGAACAAAATCAGCGGCGAAACGTTTACAGATTTAACCCTTTAAGCCCTGAATTTTTTTGTAGGGTTAAGTTATGAGTGCGTGTATTTGAAACGTTAGCAATTTGTACCAGTCGTCCTTAAAGGGTTTAAGGAGATCTTAATAAATTATTCGAGTGGGCGGAACTTTTGTCAAATGAACTTTAATATAAATAAATGTAAAATGTTGCATATCGGTAGAAATAATGTTAAAGAAAAGTATTTTATGCGCGACAAGATACTAACAAGTGTTACGGAAGAGAAAGATTTAAGTATTATTGTTGCCGACACTCTTGAACCGAGTAAGTAATGTATCGAAGCGGTCAGAAAAGGAAATAGAATCTTAGGATTTATTGGTAGATCATTTGATTTTAAGTCGGAGAAAACGATGCTAACATTATATAATTCTTCAGTACGCCTTCACCTGGAATACTACGCTCAATTCTGGTCTCGATATTTACGACAGGACTTAGACAGAATGGAGAGAGTGCAGCGACGGGCTACTAAGATGATTCCTAGACTAAAACAAATCATACGGTGCAGTTTAGAAACGTTAAATTTATTCTCACTCGTGAAAAGGCGAATTCGATAAGATTTAATCCAGGTTTTTAAAATGATTAAAAGTTTTGATAATGTCGACACGAAAAAGTATTTCACTTTCAGGAATGCGGATAAAACTCCCGGTAATGGTCTGAAATTAGTGGGTGAACATTTTAATTCTAATGAAGCTAATGAAGTTAATTTGTGGAATGGATTGCCAGCCAGCGTAGTTCAAAATAATTCGATCGAATCCTTTAAAAAGAAACTAGATGCTTATCTTGCCTTAAACCCCTAGTTGGAAGCATTTGGTAGCGCGTAGAAATATTGAAGAATTTTTACTTGGATTCCCTCCTCTTTATTTTAAAATTTTCACTTTAGCTTTAAATTTCTTTCCTACCTCTCAACCTCCTTTCTCTGCTTTGCTTTAAAACTTACTTGTCTTTAAATTCTCTTACTTCTTTTAACCTTCCTTTTTAAACAGACATCCTCGTAGAGACCAGCCGGTCTGTTGCTGTTTGGTGTCCTTTGTATTCCTTTGGATAGTGGAAACAGTAGACAATATTTTCCACATATATTTTTAAAAAGGCTTTGGTGCCTGTAAAGGTTCAAAACAATCACAGGCATATGCAGTTCCTTTCGGAATTTCACAATATTTGAGTCATGAAAAGATGACAATCCAAGCGAGTTATAGTGGTAACATACTCGCTGTCTTCTGTCGACATACACACCCATTCAACGTATTCTCAGTCCTGATGAGAAATTTGTGTCAAGTATAATCCCGAATGAGTTCTTTTTCATGGGTACCTTCAATATTTCATTTTCTGCGTATGTGCCTATGAAAATGTCTCGCGTAAAGTAATTCTGTTTCATTGCTCTTTGAATTGCGAGTTCATCCATTAAAAATCCGTTATTACCAACGTAAACCAGTCAATTTCAATCACTTTGTGACTGCATGTAGAGTAGTACACTAATGAGTTTATCTAATGGTTTGCTAAAACAGATGAACCTGTTTTTGAGGATTTATGTGCGTGTGCGCGTCGAACAGCTGTCGGATGGACAATCGAAAGAGTACACATTAAAATTCTTCATATAGTTATTCACTGGTATGTGCCTATCCCGACATCGTTACAACCGTTTGTACCAAGAAATAAGTTCTAGTACGCTTGGGAGCACATTGAAATTTCATCGTCAGTAGAATAATCCGTTTCTAGACCTATTCTGATAGAGGCGCCATTCCATTCACTAGTAATATTATATTCTTCAGGTTAATTAAAATGCTGAAATTTGAATGAGGATTTTTTATATTTACCTGAAATAGTGTCCTGATCAACAATTGACACAAGTATTCTCTGCGGTAAATTTTCCAAACCAGAAGTAACAGTAAACATCTTCAGCTATGTACGTTTTGTACGATATTTTGCTATCGATCTCAACAAAGTTCTCTGAAACCGTTTTATTGCAGATAATTTTACGCGTCGTAACTGAAACACGTCTCAGTAATGTGTGGAACCACAGGCTTAGAGGCTTCTTCATTATTCTCAGGCAAGTTTAACCATATCTCGGAGACTGTGCGAGTGATTTTAATCTTCATCTCACTTCCATTGAGAAGTTTCTCTTGAAATAAAAATCGCTCTCTAGATACGAATAACCATAAAAAATCTCTTTTTCGGTTTTTTAAATTTGTCTTTTACATCTTTTTCTGCTTCAGTTGTACAATAAATACCCCGAGGCACGCAAACGGGTTTCCTTAGCGTCTTTTAAATAATTTAGAACATTCTCCAAGTACGACCTTTAATGATAATTATAATTAGATCCTGCTGAGATATTCACTTGATTTAAATATACGTCACACTGACTGATCATCGTACGCAAAAAGTTAATTTCAGGGTAGATTGCATAATCACCCTCACAATCTGTCCCATCAGAGTGCGCTATTCGAACCTTTGTATGTATATATATATATATATATATATATATATATATATATATTGCTGGTATCGTAAAAGAATGAGACTGCGCTAAGTATAACGAACTCTATGGGGGCGGCCCACGAACCAACCGTGTTGAGGGAATTAATTATGACGTAATCAGAATCCTCTATAGATGTTTCAGTAGGCGAGATATTAAAGAGCAAGAGCTCTGATTTACAACATTTCTCGGTGTATGGATGGACTAGCTGCGACACGTTGAAGTGTTTGGAATGAATACCAAACCTTACTTCACACTGTAGAGCTACAATTACCTACGAGAGACAAATATACAAGATTGGTGTTTATATCAGTTAAAGAAGTCAACTGTCGGCTTCATACGTTTAGAGCATTGTTTTGAGTTTTTAGAAGTAATTTTTTTCCGTTTAACGCCTGCTTCTTGTTTAGCCCTGATTGTAGAACCTTCCGTTCTAAAGCGCGTTAGTATCTCATACTACGATACACGACTAAAGGCTTTTGCATTATACTATAACGCACCGAAGGTGAAGTTTCACTGTTAGGCTCCCGTAACCAAATTGGTAGTTTTGACCTACAACCGTTCTTATATGTATCACAATACTGTTTAGTAGGTTAGAAGCAACTTTGACATGATGGGGATTATTAACGCACCTGACTGCTCCCCAGAAACTGATGTTCCATGATATTACTGTAAATATAACACAAGAGGTCTCTCTAGCAGGCTTTCCAATTTTAGATTGTATAATAAGCTATTCTCATCATCCTTTAGCTTGTGAAAAGTGCTTCTTTGGAAGGCAAAATTGTAGCTTTCATCAGATAGAATCCTGAACACATTTCTGTCTCAAATATTTCTTTTTGTCTCTGATCTTAACAATAGAGCATGTTCCGAACCTGCAATCCATCCAATCGTATGATTTCGAAAAGTAGGACATCTGTAAATTTTTACTTCTTCAAACTCTTATTTAGGTCGCTTACAATATCCTCCGTGCAATTAAAAACCTGGACCTAGTGTTATTTCGGTGTTGTAGTCCTGCACACCACCAGTCCATGCTGAACGCATAATTTTATCCTTTGTTACACCCGCTTTCTCAACTACTTCGCGTCTTCTAAGAACCATAAAAAAGATTTGTTTCTCCACATTGCTTAAAAGCTTGGCATTCAGTTGAAATTCACACAATCTCACCTCGCATGACTCACGTTCCAAATCAATAGAACTATGCAGATCTGTAGTGAAGTTGGCCAGAGTATTGTCCGAGTATATCCCCATCGAGGCTGAGGAGGGTAGTGTGGTGTAGAACTGGTCAACAGACATGTTGCATACTATTAGAGTCTCATTATTGCACTAGCTTTTATATAGTTGAAAATCTCTGAGTAGCCAAATCATTTTACCAAGTACATTTTTCGTTTCCTCGACCTTTGGTTCGTAAGATTTTCTCAATTTTAAACGTCTGTTTCCCAACATTGGAAGTAATCTTCTGAAGTTCCTCGCCATAGAAACCACCCTCAAATTTTTAACCATTTAGGTCTTCAACATAGTACATAATTACCTCTCCTTTAAGCTTGATGGACCAAACTTTAAAAATTTCCTCTCTATCCTTGTTCAAATTCTTTCAACCAACGTTCAACCAATGACGTAGTTCTAGTGTTATTTTCTTCTGGTTCTGTATACACCCCTCTTTTAAAACTTTATTAGGCGATTTCCCATTTATGCGATGATGAGAGTTAGTGTAGGATGCTAGTTGGCTCAGAATATCTATGTATCTGTAAGTATTTTTGTGCATAAAATAATGATGCATGCGCTCCTCAATGGTTCGTTGCACCCTTTCAGCTAAAGACACCTATGCACTGAGTTGCTGCTATAATAACTAATGCTAAATTCAGCCATGTTTTGAAAAGAACGCCCTATAAACTCTTTTCCTAAATCTGTACAGAAATAGGCTGGGATTTTATTTTCCTTTAACATCAAAGACTTTGTAGCTTTAGGAACAGCGTTTGACATGTTATTTTTAAGAGGTACAAGCCAAAAGTATATGGAGAAGATATCAATTATAAGTAGAATATGCCTGTAGCCATCATTATACGTCGAGTACCTTTGCATATCAGTCATATCTGCCTGTCATACAGTATCCACCGATGGTTCTTTTGTTTCAGCAGTTTTAAAGTTTCTTCGCACAGGCTTATAAAGTGTACGAGTATCCTGCTCATGCAAAAAAATTCTCAGCATCTTTTTTCTTCATTCCTTCCATATTGGTATCTCTGTAGTCTCTCATCCCCGTCGTAAGAAGCGGGATTAGAAACATTGTAATAATGATCCTCTAATACGTCAGTCATCTACATACTTTAGAAGCGCGTGAATAGGGTCGAGTGTTGACGAGGCTCCTCTTTTTCAAAGGTCTTAATCCGGAGGCACCTGTTGGAGGTGCTCTGGTGTGGTGTTTGAGTTGGTTGTTCCAGAGCTTTTATTCTTTTGGTTACCAATCAATATTTTTGGAATGTTCATTTGCTGTAACTTTGTTTTAATATGATCCTAACCTGGTGGGGGCGGTCTCTGCCACTTTCTCACCAAATCACGGATAATGTCAATAATGTTCGAACTTGGTAGCGTTGAACCTTCAGCAATAACTTTATCTGTGTTAGACCATTGTTTGACAGGATCACCACTCAACAGATTAAAAAGACTTAGACCCTTATTCCTCAATGTATTAGGAAAACTATTTTTCAACGCTTGCTCGAGGTGATGCGAGTTTCCCCAACTGCCTTAGGGTTGTTCGTCTCTAGTCTCGACATGTTCATTATCGTCACTATGTTTAATAACTACTATGTTTGATAGCTCCATAGGTTTCTTATAATCCTCGTACTCTTGAAGAAATTTCTGAAGAGCTTCTTGATATAAAATTCTTTTCTCATCAGGATGTATTTGTTTATTTAATATATTCAACAATTCACTCTCCATTTTTTAAACTGTTTTTACTGTGGTCTAGAGATGTTTCATCCTTATTTGTATTTTGTAGTGAATCGTACACCTCGTTAAGTAACACTTCAACCTTCTTCATTATATAAAACTAGATAATAAAGGTTCTAAAACTGAAAACAGGACAGGCAGGAATGATCCACTTTTTTGTACAAGACGTTTTATTCTTTGACACATATTGTCTTTTACGAGCAAGTGTTTGTATTATGTTCTTGGAACGACATAAACGATCCTTCTGCGAAGCATTCATTGGGACGTTGCATTTTATAACATTGAGAAAGACTTCGCAGATTCCTTTTAAAAAGTCAGGTTTGACGTTTTTTACAAACAGTCACTGAAGAGTAGGAGGTAACCAGGATAATGATTTTATAAACTCAGATATTTCTTTACACGTTTGGTCATTCTGGTGTGTATATATATTGTTTCAACCTCGTTGGGAAATATGTCTGTTCTTAAAAGTACCCTAAAAGTGTTACGTGGATAAGGGTCACGGAGCAAATACCTTTATCGTTGACTCGTTGCTTCTTTATAAACTTCTAAAAATACCTTACGCTGACCCAGAAACACTTAGCCTGCTAATATATCAATTTGCGATACATTCCGACGTTGAGCGAATAAAATAAGATACTACATAAACTTGTTCTTGAAAATTAGGTTTTGGTTGATGTAAAACACGCTCATGTTAAGATGGTGGGAGAATATTGTAAACGTCTCAGCAATCGTCTTATTCATTTCTAGCATAAGATCATCAATCACAATCACCTATGTTTATCATTCATTGATGCACCAACATCGTAAATCCATTTATGGAATAACACAACATCTTGCAATCGTGAAAAATAGGCTGGTAGGCTAAATAACACCATATATCGGTGTGTACAGGAGGTATTGAGAAGAATGCATATTTATCTTTAATTAATAACTTTAAGCATAACCACAGTTTTACCACACCCCGTGGGACCACTTATAATACATGTTGATAGACTTGTGAACCTGAATTTTTCTAGAGATTCTATCTTTTACGTGACACTCTCTTAAGCGATGATTTTAACAAATATAAATAGTTTTAAAAAGTCACTCCTTATATTCACTAGCCTTTTCTCATTCTTCTTTTTTCCAGAACGATGAATGGTCCGCCAAACCAATAAGAAGTTGTAGAACTTGTAGAACTTGCTGAGACTCAGAAGGAGCTCGAGACGTCTCACCGGACCTTCCATCTCAGATGTAGGAAAAACTACTCGAAGAACCAGCCGGGAGCCATCAACCTCCGCTGGTTAAGCGACCAATGGTGGAGGAGGATTCTGAAAGACCATCCACGTCAGGTAGACGTACAAAACGAACAAGATTCGACACCTCTCGCAGTTCTGAGGGTACAATGTCACCACCAACATCACCGACCCTTTCGTCACCTAAACCACACACTTCAGAAAAATTAATTCGTTCCGCGTCACCACAACCACCTACATCGTACATTTTACTCCAAGGCCCACCTTCTTCATCTTCATCTTCTGGTCCATCTACATCCCACAGAGAAGTATCAACAACAAGAAGAAGAACTCGTCTTTCAGATGTTGGCGTATCAATCAAACTGTTACACAAGGTGAATAACGCCTCCGTACTGCTTATGAACAGGTATAGTTACAGTTAATCCACGGGTTGCTTATGCCCATAGTTCCAAACAAAGACTTCGCAATATAGTTCGTGGCATTATGGCATACGCCCTTCAACGTAATGAGGGGCAAGAGACCCGGGTGAGGCTGGCACTTGGCTTTGAACCTAATGATGAGAACGGCGACCAGTTTTGGGTAGTTATACCCTACATACGGTTGATGACAGGATATTAACTACATCCTCGTATGTATTGAAAATTCGATGCAAAGTTGATCAAAACTCAATCTAACAAATTTCACGATCCCTTGAGACGAAAAAGTCATCCCGCATTTACTCGTGACCAATATTTTTAAAATCAATATTTTAGTCAATATTTTTAAAACGTCTATGACAGTCACCCGTGAAGTTATTTGTGGATTATATAGTCAAGCTAGCTGATCAGTTAAAAAAAATTACTGTGTATGTTCTAGCGTATAATGCTGCAAAGTTTGATACGCAGTTTCTTTATAAGTTGCTGCTTGAATATAAGTCATCAGAAATATTCTCGGGTGAGCCCTTGAAATGAGGCAGTAAGTAGATAGGGGATAATGTACAGTTCAAAAACATTGTTATTCACACCTTATAAGTTAGCTCAGCTACCCAAGGTGGTGGGGGTGGATACCAAGGAATCAAAAAGGTACTTCCCTTAAACATTCCTTACTTGCGACACTTTAAACTACATTCGACTGCCATCCCCAAACGCTACTTTAATTACGACAGTATGAGTGCGACTGAACGAGAAGACTTTGATCATTACTACAGCAGTTACACTGAGGATAATCCATACAATATAGCGGCTCAATGTGAATGTCATTGTTGTGCATGATGCACGTGTGCTTAGACTGCAGGGTCGTTTCCTGGCATAAGCAGACTAAGCGGCCGCTTAGGGCCCCGCTGCTACTAGGGGGCCACTGATGTGGCAGTCAACCTCCTCACAAAAACAAGTCTCATTCACCAGCTACAGAAACACAGGTTTTGTTGCAGCACAAGTTGTAGCTAGGGACATATGTGAGGAAATGAATGTGGAGGCTGTGCTGAAGGAGAAGAGGCTCAGATCCACAAAAAAGCACTTTGCTTACGAAGCCCCTGACGAACCATTTACAGAAGCCTTAAAGAGGCTGGAAGTCAAATTTTTCAATGTGGTGGTGGATTGTGCCATCGGGTCAATAAATGAGAGATTCAAAACATTAGATGATATGAGGGACATATTTGGGGTTCTCCTAAACTTCACCACAATGAACAAGGAAGACTTGTCCTGCAAGTGTGAAAAGCTCTCTAAGATACTGAGCTCTGGAGCTGACTCTGACATTGATGGAAGAGAACTGGCCCTCGAAATTAAGAACTTGCCGACTTTACCTTCACACAACATGACTGCATTGGAGCTTCTCTCCTTCATTCATCAGAAGCAACTGGAGAAACTATACCCCAATCTCTGGGTTGCACTAAGAATTGCCTGCACTCTACCTGTGACAGTAGCGTCAGCCGAGAGGAGTTTCTCTAAGATGAAGCTAATCAAGAACTACCTCAGATCATCAATGGGGCAGGATCGCCTCAGTGGCCTTGGCATCATAAGCATCAACCAGGACGTTGGTAGGGAGATTTCATATGATGATGTTATTGATGATTTCCCCCAGAAAAAATCTAGGAGGCAAAAATTTTGAAGATACAAACTGTTCTGTATAACTGTTAGCTATTACACGATTGTATCGTAGAGTTAGTAATTGTTTGGTAGTTGATAATTGCATTATTTTTGTATACATAGTTCTGTGTCATCTCTTCTAAATAATGTATAAGCTAATTTTCAGGAATTTCATGAAGAGTATTTTTTCTGTTTGTCTTCTGAAAGTACATATTTGTTGTTTTGGACATAAATGTTTCATTAAAATTGTTTCATAATTGTTTTTTATTAACACAGCCATTTTTTGTATGTGTGTGCTGAGGTGATGTAGTAAAGCGTGAGTTGGTGGATGGAGGGGTGGGGCCTCAAATGGGTATCTGCTTAGGGCCCCCTAATGGCCCTAATCAGTGTAGCTAATGTTTTTACGTATGTAAGTGATGAGTCCACCCCAATGACCCCCAGTACGATCTTGACGGATCGCCGTGAAGTCAGGGATGGTGGGTGTTTTGTGTGTGCGTTTTAGTTTTGTTTCTTGTATTAGTGCTATGTGAATGTTTTGTTTGTGTACGAATTCCCTAAGCTGCATGATTTTGTTTGTGAGGCCATCTACGTTGCACTGTAATATGTTAATATTATGCTTCTGTATGTGTCATGGTCCTATTGTGTCTATGTCTTTGTGTATGATGACATGTGTAAGTTGTAGTGGGGCATGGATTAGTCTTAATGTCGCCGGAGAGTAAGAGTAGTCCGGGAAGCACGCAATTGCTCCTCGTAAATGAAAAAATAGCACGCTGGTATAGGTCCGGCCCCGGGAGCTTTGAGGGTTGATACATTTTATGGGACGCCGGATCCTCTACGCCGATTGTGATGTTTACGGCGAGAAAAGGTGAATATATGACCCCTCTAGGCGAGTTCCTCGGTGAGCTCACTGATTTGATCAAGGATGAGTATAGAGGCAATGCATACGCGGACTCATTTGTTTCAACCGGTCTGAAAATTTACGATGTAGTACTGAAGGTCGGAGACGAGTTCAAGTACATTATAAACGCTGCAAACCTGGAAATCGTGAATTTTGCATGTCTTAAAAACCTTTTATGCCTGGAGGATCCAGACGATGATGATGATGTTGAGGATAGGGTGCCTCGTCATCTTGTTGTGGGAACGCATAGTTTCCTGTTCAGAAACTAGATGGCGTGAAAGAGGGACGAAGGTGTGTAGGAACGTCTACAGGAAGTGTTTTCAATTGACTGGTTCCTACACTGTGCCCTTTAGTTTCCTTTGGTGGTAATTCAACGGTGTACATATTTTGATTTATTTTATTGATGTTCCTTTTAAATTTTTTTTTACTATTTATTTATTTTATAAAATATTTTTAAGATTCATCTCGTTTCTTGCTTGTTGCTATAAGTGAATGTTTATTTACATGTAAGGGTTTATTTTATAATTTTTTAACTCGTGTACTTTAAATAAATTATTTTACATCTTTAGAATATGCGTATCATTTACTTTTAATCTTTGAATGAATATGTGTGTGTGTGTGTGTGTGTTACATTCCCGTCTGGACATGATGTATAGGCTCCGCTCACTGTATGGTACACGCACGAATAGTGTAGCTGTCCTTGATTTGGTTTTCCTGTCTGGTCATGCTGCCTAATCATGCCGGATCTTTCGCTGTGTTTAATAATAATAATAATCTTTATTCAGAAAGAACACATTACCCAAAATATACATTACATCCAAATTGGTTTACACAATGTTGGGATTAACGTTTAATTTTTGTAGTTTAATTACAGTATTCTTATCTAAATATGGGGTGGGAAGCATGACAGCTTTTCAGGCAAAAGTCTTTGAGATTCATCTCTATTTTTACAAAGGAAAATGTCAATATAAATAGAATTTGTGGGGAATAAAATGTTTCATTTAATTAACTCTGTCATTACAAATGAAAATGAAATAATCTTCAGAATAATAGAAAATGATGATAGAAATAATAATATAAATAATAGAAAAGAAAAATGGTCAGTGCTGTGCCCACTAACTACTAAAGTTAACGCCGCTAACGCTAAAGCTAACTACCATAAAATTTAGTGCCGCTAACGTTAACCGAAGCATTTCAACAGTTAGCGTCGCTAACGCTAATTTTGTCGCTAATTTTTTTCTGAAACCACCCTAATTTATATATGAGCTGCCTTCCGTAATTTACTTACATATAGGGTGAACCAAATGTAGGTGGACAGTAAATGATAACGTTTATTTTTGAGAATACATATTTAATTTTTTTGTATACTATAATACAAATAAAATTTAAATAAATTTAGTTATAATATTTAATATAATATAACACAAACACCATAGTTATAATGAACACCATAGTTATATATATATATAACACAAACCGTATTCAACCTACTGTCCACCTACTTTTGGTTCACCGTGTATATTAGCACACACCTTCGTATAATTAGTCGCTAAGGTACAAAAATGTGACGTTATAGTGTACGAAAATGAAAACATTTTTATATGAGTCGAGTTCCTTTCGTATATATTAATAGGGAGAACAAACCAACGGAAGAATAAATTCTATTAAATTATACGTCTATATTTATTCAAATAACACAAAGTGAAACTCAAAGAAATTATAAAATATTGACAAAGGGAGTAAATATTCCTGGCACAACACATTACAGAATAAAAATGGAAATCGCTGAAACAGCGATGTGTCGAATTGCGTTAATTTCAAAACAAACAAAAACATTAGAACCTCTACAAAAACCTCTACATGCTGATGTCATGATCAACTCGCAGTTAGTGCTGCCTCACAATTTATAATAGAGATTGCTCTCGGCGAACCAAATTTTAATACGAGTGGTTTTGAAAAATTAGCGATTGACTTTCTCTAAAAACTTAGACCCGCTACCTGTTTCGCTAACAATTTAAAAAATTAGCCGCGCTAACAGTATCGCTAATAAAAAGGTAGCGCGGTAATTTTAGCGCCGCTAAACCCAGCAATGAAAATGGTCAATAATACAAATCATGATACAATCTTAAAGTACAAAGATACAGATGAGTGAGGCATATTTTAACTATGGCGTAATATATTGCAAACTTTTAACATCTAATTTATATGATTTATGATTGCACCATATTTAAGATTGTGAATTTTGCATATATAATAGGTGATTTTCATTGTTTAGTAATATTTACAAATTGCAATATATATACATATATGCACAGATACATTAGTAGGAATTTATAGTGTTTCTTTAGTGAGTTGCGAAACGATATTAATGAAGATGCTTGTCTGATGTTTATGGGTACGGCGTTCCAAATATCTCTCCCTTTATACAGGCCCGTTCCTAGGAGATTCCCGCCCTCAAGCAAAAACTAAAAATGCCGCCCTTTGTAGTAAATAAAAAAAACAACGTTATTATAATTTTATTTTTTTACTAATGCAATATAAAATATGTATAAAAACAGTTAAAACTCTACTTTCTTGCTTTTTTGGCTGCAAAATCTTTAACAATATCTTCCAGATTGAGATTATAAGCCATTTCGGCTTCAGTAGATAAAATGGAGAGTCCTACTAGTCTTTCGTCAGTCATGGTTGACCTTAGATGGTTCTTGATGAGCTTTAGCTTTGAAAAACTCCTCTCTGCACTGGCAACATTACTGGTATCGTTAAAAGAATGCGTAACGCAGTTTCTGTATTTGGATAAATTTCGGATCACCTGAAGATCAGGGCCCCCAGCCTTCGTTAGTTAGCTTTATAAGGCTAACTAACGAAAATATCACGACCTAACCTAACCAATCGTCAATGGCGTACAGTTAACCTAACGATTGGTTAGATTAGGTCGTGATATTTTCGTTAGTTAGCCTTATATGGCTAATTAAAGAAGGCTGGGGCCCTGATCTTCAGGTAATCCAATTAATATTTTAAAAATTAAATAAATTAATTTTTAATTTAAATAAAAATACAGGAATCTTTTTAGGTATATTTACACTATATCAATATAAGTACACTGCACCTCCCAAGAATATCAAAATAACTATTCCACTCGCAATCACCCGAATAGCTAACCATCATTTCAAAAACAAGTTCTTATCTACCAAGAATAAAATCAAGAAATCGTCTGCTTTTGATCATTTGTGGATGCTTTGAGTGTATCTTAAATTTCAACCAATCGTATATGAAAGCCCAGAAAAGGTCCACATGACTCTTTGGAAATATAACATAAACAAAAGAAAAAATGTTCGAAAACAGAATCTAAACAATCTGACGATAGAAAAAGTATAATTAAAAACATCTAATATAGAAAACTAAAATTTGAACAAAAGAAATTTTTTTTGCCAATTTTGTGCCACCCCTAGATTGTGCTCCCTCAGGCGTTGCCTAACTTGCCTAACGCCTCGGGGCGACCCTGCCTTTGCCTTTATAGGAGAGAGCATTTCCTACAATTTGCATGGAATAATTTGGTTTATGTATGAAATCATTGGGGTCTTGTATTATGATTATGGTTGATTTGAGATTGGGAGTAATCGCCCTGTGAATGGGCGAAGTATAGTTTCTATTATTACCAACTTTGTACATACTGATACCGACAGTAAGTTTTATACAGGTCATTTAGTTTTAAAATATTTAAGTTTCTGAACAATAGAGATGTATGACATCGTTGTCATCATTGTCTGAGAGAGTTCGTAAACATTTTTTTATGGATTACTTCTTACGGATACAGTATATAATTCTTTGTACTACCCCAGCTGTGATTCCATATTGTAAGTGTGGATGAATAAATGAATAATACGTTGTAAGGAGGGCATTTTTGAGATTTTTTTTTTTTTAGTTTAAACATTATGTAGAGAAATGTAGATATTTTTGATTTGATATGTTGTGTGTGGCTTTTGAAATTTAATTTTTCATCTAACTTGATGCCCAGAACTTTAATTTCATTTACCTTTGCAAGAGGAGTGTTTCCAATAATGGTGTGTGCACGATTGCAGTATTTTTAGTTACAATCACATATGATGATTTTGTCAAGTTCAGTAAAAGCTTATTTGCACACATCCATTTATAGACATGATTTAATTGCCTGTTCACTTCGTTCATTAGGTAGTCGATATAGTGGTGTGTACAGTAGAAGTGAATGTTGTATCATCTGCATATTGAATACTGGGTGCTACTATAGCGTGATTCCTACCGGTGACTTCGATACTATAGGGTGATTCCTACCCGTTTTGTTTCGAAACTACAGTACTGTAGAGTGTGATTCCTATCCAAGGTATAAATGAAAATATAATAAATATAAAATGCTATTTATTATTCAATTTTATTTATTTAAAAAATAGTTTCGGTGCTACTATAGTATGTGGTCTACCTACGATTGATTAGGTTTAGTCACGATATTTTCGTTAAAACTAACGAAAATATCATGACTAAACCTAACCAATCGTCAAGGGCGATGGACATTGGAATGTAAACAAGCAATTAGTAAACAAGGTAAGAAGCTATAATTAAAAGGTAGACCGCCGAATCGAGGTAGGAATCACGCTATAGTAGCACCGAATACTGAATACAGTCTCATGTTGTTGATCGATAAAAATCACTTACATGCATTTAGAAGAATAAGGGTCCAAGGATAGATCCTTGTGGAACCCCACTTTCTAATATAGTATATTTTGATGAAATGTCACTTACTTTAGCATAGTGGTGACGATTAGAGAGATGTGACTTAACCAATTTAGCATATTTCCCCTTATGCAATATGTGTTTTAATTTAGCTTGTAGGATATCATGTGAGAGCGTATCAAAGGATTTCGACAGGTCAAGGAAACTAAGATTGTGTTTTTTTGTAGTTTAGGTTTTTATAGATATTTTCTAATAGCATGTTGATGGCGTCTTCTGTAATGTGGCCTTCTCTAAACCCAATCTAAACGGAGATTGGTCGGTAATTGGATGGAGAATCAGGGCTGCCTGATTTGAATACTGGACAAACCCTGGTTATCTTCAGGTGGTCAGGGAATACACCTTGTACTATTGACTCATTCATAAGTCTTGTGAGTGGGGTTACTATATCATTTGATAATAGTTTATATATTTTCACTGGAAGTGAACTGATATCAGCGCTTTTACTTTTTAAGTTTTTCAATGTAGCTGATGTTTCGTTTGGCAGAATTGGTTCAAAGAAGAAAGCCTTTGGAGTCGTTGTGGCATATATTGTTGATAGTGACTGTCTGATTGTGGAATTGCTGCTGCCGTATTACTTCCTACTTTCGAAAAGAAATTGTTTAATAAATTGGCCATGTCTTTGGAATCACTCTAGTAAATTCCATCCTGTGTTAACGAAGTATATGTAGGGAGATGGATGGGATTTGTCTTTTGTGTTTTGGCGTTAACTAGGACCTTTAAAGTATTCCATAATCCTTTAGGATTAGATTTTTGTTCGGTAATTTAAGAACAATAATGGTCCGCTTTTGCGGTTTTTATGAGCGAATTTAGTCTGTTACAATAATTTTTATACGTTTGTTTATTGATAATATCATTCTTCCATAGTTTATAGAGAGAATGTTTACGGTTTATGGTTACAATGAGGGCTGGAGTGATCCACTGATTGTTATAGTTATTTTTTGACACGAGTTAATCTTGTTAGTCCTTCGTAAACTTTGTTGTTGTGGTCACGTGTTCAGTTGCTGAAGGTTTTTACTGCCAAGTACCACCATAATCGTCTTTTTAACAACAATGGCTGCCTCTGATATTGCTTGCAGTACTTTTTTAAAGTGATACTGCGTGAAATCTGAAGATGTGAATATTCGACGGCCATCTTTCCACACCTCTTTTGAAGTTTTTAAATCAACCTTAATTCATGCAAGGATGTCGGTTCAAGTTCTTTATGGTTATTCTAACGAGAGCATCACAGGGCTAAGTACTGGCTTAACTAGGGGGAGTTTGGAGGTTCCAATCCCCCAGTAATCTCAGAAAAACGTGTTTGAGCGGTATGAAAATGCAAATACCTTGGAACAATATAAAAAATATGCTATAAATTACTATTTTCCAATGTTCGTTTCCAGGTTTCTAGTTACGCCTATGAGGGTACTTAATGCTAAAGATATCTTGGAGTATGTTTCGAATTTAACTTGTGTTGAAGAATATACCCAATGTGAGGTGAAGGAATCAACACTTAGTGAAGAGAAACAGAGACTCTGGATAAAGAAACTGGTTGACGAATGGTCTGAGAAATCTTATTACATCGTGTTGCATCTCACCGATTACACCCCAGCAATAAAAACGTGAACCTAGTGATTATGGATAATTTAAAATATTTTTACCACGCCATCCACGTTTACTATGATGGGTATCTAGTCAGGTCATTGAATAACCTTTATTAATACTAAAATAAATACAGTGATTTTACAATTTACACTGATATAAATAATTGTGATGCTGGACTATTTATTTTATTTAATTTGGCCCTTAAGCTTTAGGCTTTACTGAGTTCTTATTAAAAATAAACGGATAGTTATTATTAATTAATAATAAATAAATAAATAAGTGTTATGAATAGTTAAAGTATGTATTAATCTTAAATTATCATTATCGACATGACAAATGCAAGGTCATTATTGTCGGTATTATACCAATACCATACAAAGAAATTAATATTATATATGAGAGATAAGAAGTGAACAATCACAAGAAATGTGTCTTTAATACTAGATTACACACGAGAAATGAATAAACAATAGTAATGTACATTAATCCTAGATTTTTATTAGTATGCCCTTATTAATCATGATTTCAACTTGGTTTTAAATGAATTTGCATTCACAATATTTTTATATCAGCACTTAAATCATTCCACAGTTTCAATCCAATGAAAATGGGTAGTTTTGAGATGAAGACAATCTAAATTGAGGTATAACATGCTTTGATCTATTTCTGGTCTGATACGAGTGGATTTCTTGATAAGTTACAAAATATCATTTTCCCATTGTAAATTAATAATTTTGTTCTTACACTTGTAAATAAAAATAAAATGCGCCAGTTTGATTACATTATTGAGCTTTAGTAGTTTTAGCTCTTTAAATAATGCACTAGAGTGATCAAGGAAATCAGCATCAGATAACGTTATTGCTCTTTTTTGGATGACAAAGATACCGTTTAATGCGTTGTTGGCGGAAGAACAAGAGTATGATAACGAGTATGATAACGAGTCAATGAAACCTGTTTAGGGACTACATTTGTAAATTTAAACATTATAGCATTTATAGGGCGGGTCGTACTCAGGTGACAACATGAATCTGAAGGAAATCCTACCATCAGGGGTGTCTAAATTATGTGTTTTTACAAGGGGAATTCAAATATGAGCTTCTTTTTTGGATAGGATAACTCTAACCTACATCATTTGTATTTCTAAATTGCCAATTTTACCCTTTTGAACCCCTTTATAATATATTAAAAGATATAAGGTAAATCATTTATATTGACAAGGCCAAATCAACTTTACATATTTATTAATAGGTGAACTGCATGTATATCACTGGATATAATTACAAAGATCATTCTCCTGACATCTTGAACTTTGCCAGGTTGCACAAATCCTGCTTTGACTCAGACTTGGACATCAGCTTCCTGCTGGTCTCCTGAGCCCTGATCCCTCCATCCCTCTTTTCCTGTGAGAAGTACTTAGCAGAAGCCTCAGTCACCATTTTAACAACCCTCTCAATGATTTGTGTGGCAAGGCCAGTTGCGCACCTCCATGGGGGTGTTGATGAAGTTTTTCACCTCTGAGGTGCTTAGAGAGCAGGTGAGAGGTGGCTCTGACACACCTTCTGACCAGCTGATCAAGTCACCGATGCTGGAAGCATCACAATTGATGTCAGGTGTCCTTCTGCTCCTAACAGAGGAGTCCCCCAGCTGAGTGTCCGGGTCCCCCTCTCCCCTGATGGCCAGGATTCTCTCCACCCCTTCAATCCTCTCCTTCTGATCCTCAGAGCAGAGTAGTGTTTGGAGGATGACTTCACTGTGGGCATACCAAGCAGATCTTCTCACAGTTGGCATCACAATATCCAGCACCTCCTTCTCTGGGACTTGAAGCAGTCCAGCTGAAAGAGGATGTGCCTAGGCCCTTCGATCCAGGAGTGCTTGACCTTCACGTTGAACCAACATGGGTAATACACTCCAATGATGAATTCCACAATGAATTGCAGGATCTTCAGGTTCTTTCCTTTAAGTCCGTGCTTTGACACCCAGAGCCTGAGAAGTCTGTTCGCTGTGGTGAGCCAGCGGCTGTGGTTTACTGGTCCTATCTCTAACAGAGCCAGCCCTGCAGGAAGTACTCCATCCCTGACTGCACAGACAATTTTATAGCCATAGTATTGATCAGTTGAGAGATCTTGAATGACCTTGTCAGGAAGCTTGATCAGTGGAGGGCCAACAGAGATTCGGGTGAAGTTTGGATTGATATCAAAGTCTGTAGCAGAATCAAGGAGCTTTCCTATTGGCCCGGATAATTTTTTGTCTGACAGAGTAGGGCCATCAAGGTCAACAATGAGATGGCGCAGGGGAAGTTCAACAGTGTGCAGGTTGCACACCAACCAGACCAGCTTTCTCCCAGGTGCAGCTCCAGCTTCCGCATTACTCCAGCTTTCACACCAGTGTTGACATTTGTTGAGTCTCCTCCAATGGCCAACAAGGTCTTATCATAACCCCTCTCTTTCAGCCAGGCAAACAGGACCTTAGCAATCTTCTCCGCATGTGACTCCTCTTTAGTTGCTTTCTTTCTTGGGGTAAAGTGGAACAGATAGTAGCTGCCAGGCTCACTAACAACACTATGTGTTCTTCCTTGATCTTTGCGGGAAAAGATTGGTCACTGCCCTCAGCTTCCATCATCACATTGGTCAGGTCAATCCGCCCATCAAAGAGGATGCAAGAGATCCCCCCCTCCTCCCTGCACTTCTTCTCGAACTGTTCCCCCAGCTCTCTCATCAACTTCTCCTGTGCTCTCTTGACCTTGCTCTTATCAATCACTTTACTTATTTTTTTCTGTGATGATTCCTGCGTCAATCAGAGCTGCTGTTGCTATCGCTGCAGTTGGCCTCAGCCCTATGTCATACCTACACTAGCAAGGGCAATGTTGAATCTCATCATAGTTTTTCTGTACCTTTGCCGAAGCTGCTGGCTCAGGGTCAGTTTGAGGGAAAGCTCAACTTCAGGAACAAACTCATCTTCATCACCACTTCTCTCCAATTCCAGATCCTCATCACCATCTGCCAAAAATCTCTTAACATCCTTCCTGGCTGCCTTCTCTGCTACTGCAGCACTTTCCTCCTTGCTCCTTCTCCTTTTCTCTGCTTTCCTTTCCATCCACTGCCTTTTCAATGTCCTCACCTGTCTCTTGTGCTCTGGTAGATCAGGACCCCTATTTGGTGGGGTCCCTTACTTCCAACCTTCTCTTTCTGTCCCTTGATGTAGGCAAGATCTTTCACAGGAATCTTTTTCTCTCTGAGAAAGGTGGCTCAGAAAATGGCCTTATGCGCGCCAGAAAACCGTCAAAATATTTCATATACCAAACTGTATGATAATTACAATTAAGTGGAATGGCACACCTTTTTATTTGAGTATTTAAATATTATTATTATTATATGAATTACATTATATGTGTTTATATGAATTAGTTAGAACAATGCTCTATGAGAGATAACGTGAGCAGCCATGATAGAAAACGTGAGAAGACATATTCTGGGGTAACTACAATAGTAAAATAATCAACAATTTAATAATAATCAACTGCAAAATGATGTAGATTAGGGGTATCAGAATTAAATATTTTCTTCAGAATCGTGTTCTATACACCAAAATATGTCATTTGAACACCCCTCTCCATTGATTTAAAAAAAATGCATAGTATGACCCGCCCTATATAATATAGCAACGCTCCTCGAAATCTTTTTCGCAATATAATTTACATAATCACTTCATTGCAAATTCTTATCTAGCATTACACCAAGAAATTTTGTTACAGTACACACCTTTATGGGGATTTCAGTAACATTAAGTTCATCAAGATATACATGTCTTTTATTAGTAAAAATCATGAAATTTGTTTTACTGATATTTAGGAAGAGTTTATTGATGGTTAACCACTTCATTACACTGATGAATTCTGAATTAACATCTTTGCAAGAAAAAGACACAGTTATATCATTTGCAAACATTATGAAGTTCAGTATATCAGATGAACGTGGAAGGTTTTAAATGTGGAAGCTTTTAAACTAATCATTGATTGCTCCTCTAAAGCCGTAACAATGTAATTATTAAGTAGAATATTATGGTCTATTACATCAAACGCCCTACTCAAATCCATAAATATTAATAGCATTATTTCTTTGTTCTCCTTAGCTTTTTTGCATTTTACATAAGCTTTAAAATAGCCATTTCGTTGTTTTTATTATGGAAGCTATATTGATTTGGAAATAATAAATTGTAGGATTCCAAATATCGCTGCATTCTACTTTTTACAATTTTTTTAAAAACTTTGCTGAACACAGATAATGAACCCACCGGCCTGTAATTTGCTGCTAGTGTAGGATTACCCTCTTTAAAAAGAGGTGTTATACAACCAGTTTTTAGCATTGACGGGAATATTCCTTTGGAAATACTTTGATAATTTTAGCCAAAGTTACAGATATCTTATCTTTAACAAGTTCCAATGTAGGACAGGAATGTTATGAATGTTATTTTCTGTATTTTTTAATTTACCAATAATGTTCCGGATCTCAGGAGAGGTAGCAGGAACAAAAGAAAATGAATTTAGTGGGCTGGGTGGCATATATTCTAGAGGTGAGTGATCATTGTTTAGTAACAGCTAAGTTTAGTCATAGTTAAAGGAATGCACACTTTTTTAATAGAACTTGGTAACGAATACCTTTTTCCCCCCAAAGTGGAACAGTATGGACCCACCTATTTATCGAATAGAGCGCCTCAACTTTAAGTGGATTACTCTCGAGTCATTTAACGTGTTAAATAATTTTGTGTGCTACTTTTTCTCCGCCCAAAACTGTTTTCATGTTGCTACATACCCTTTCATATTTTGGCCTGCGTGCATGATTCACGCATGCAGTGGGTGCCTTCTCGACCCTAAGATGCTTAGAGCGTCGTGACAGCAGCAGCAGTACCTCCAAGAAACATCAACGTTTACAATAACAAAGAAAGATGGAGCTACCGCTAAGCAGTATCTTTAACGTTGAATACCACGTGGCTTTTTCCAAATCAGTGGGAGTGTTTAAAACTAGTAGTGGCGTGATTAATTATGTGCTCGAGACAAGTTATAGAACGTACAGATTCTGCCAAACGTAATGTTATTTATTTGAATATTGATGAAATGGCGAAAATCTTCATGGTGGTTGAGAAGTGGATGGAGGAAAAATATGAAATACTAGCTACCGCGCGTACCACAAGAGTGACAGTGATACCCCTCATTCTTTATTATTTGTATGTTAACTGTGAGTTGTGATACAGCTCAACCCTGCGTTGATATACAGTAGGATTGATGTGGAAATCTAATCCAAAAACTTACAGTGCAAACAGTGTTAATAACGGTTTAGTACCTACTCGGCACCAGTTCATCCTCGGCAGACTACTTGACATATCCGCCTTCCTCAACCTGAGCCATTATTAGATGCACGCTCAGATGATATGCGTTATTTTGATATCATCTTCGAGCATGCCTACACTGTACTAATTGATGATTTTATGAAGTATAGAGAAAAACAGGGTGAGAATGAGCTGAAACTTAGAGAATATTTAGACGACACATCCCCCGAGAAGTATCATTCGCGTTGGGACACTCTTGAGCCCAACAAACTCTCCCTCGCCTTCACCGTTCATCCAGCGAGCTATTTATATTATAAAACCAACTGTCGTACATTAAACGGGTCATTATTTCTAAAAAGAATAGCTTGTTATACAAAGCAATGAAGATGTCACTATCTCCACAATTATTTACGAGTTTACTATACAAACAAAGAAATAATCTCTTGCCATTTTAATATTTTGTATGTATATGTGTTGTATTATTATTATTATTATTATTATTTCCGAAAAGAAATGTATGTAGTAAGTATTTATATCATCATTTGTAAGTTTACTAATAAAAAATAACATTCTTAATATGTTAATAAATAAATTATGTACAGTATATGTATTATTATTATTATTATTATTATTATTATTATTTCTAATTTTATGTTGAATGTATTATACAGGGTGGGGCACGGGAATCAAGTGTTTTTTGAATAGCTAGTAATCGGCCATTAGGAATGGGAGGGGCGTGCGGTAGATAGCATTCCATTCCTGGGTTCATAGCATTTAACTTTAACTAACACTCACCTTTATCTTTCAGGTGCCATCATGGAGCAGTGGACGTTAGAACACCGCATGTTCGCGTATGATCATTTTGTTAGGAGTGGCGAGTCAGTGACAGCAGTTCAGCGTGCGTTTCGCCGCAGATTCAACATTCATCGAAATGACTCTGTTCCCGCTCGTGACACAATCTTACGTTGGGTTAACAATCTTCGAACAGGAGGCTCAATAATGAAAACAAAACCGAAGGGGCCGCAACGCACTGTGCGTACTCCAGAGAACGTTGAAAGGGTCAGACAAGCGATGTTGCAAAGCCCAGGCCGCTCTGCTCGGAGACATTCAGCTGCACTCGGAATCAGCAATCGTACTGTTAGACGGATTTTGCATGAAGAATTACATTTTCACCCATACAAGTTAGCGATGGTGCAGGAATTGAATGTAAACGATTGCCCCCAACGACTGAATTTTGCACAGGAAATGCTTGCACTTTATGAGCAGAATGAAAACATGATGGTGGTAATGAGTGATGAAGCCCATTTCCACCTTAATGGGGCCGTCAACAATCAAAACTGTCGGTATTGGGCTGCTGAAAATCCGCGACAACTCCATGAAAAACCGCTGCATAGCCCTAAGGTTACAGTTTGGTGCGCGGTGGGAAAGTTTGCCATCATCGGTCCCTATTTCTTCGAACAAAATGGGGTTACCGTTACCATAACATCTGGGCGTTACATTGAGATGGTGAACACCTTTTTCATCCCTGAGTTACGAAGAAGGCGTATTGCTCGTCGACATTTGTGGTTTCAGCAAGATGGGGCCACGCCACACACCGCCAGAGCGTCAATGGCTGTTCTTCGCCCCCTGTTTCCCAACCATCTCATTTCGAGATTTGGTGACATTGCATGGCCCCCTCGGTCCCCTGACTTGTCCACATGTGACTTCTTTCTATGGGGGTACCTCAAGTCACGTGTCTACGAGGACAAGCCCCGTACATTAGATGCATTGAAGGAAGCGATCCGTCAACAAATCATCCAAATCAACAGAGACCTGCTGGGAAGAGTGGAGGCCAATTTTCGTAAACGCCTTCAACAATGCGTCGACGGCCAAGGACATCATATGCCAGATATAATTTTCGGTACATGATTATTATGACATGAAATGCTATGTTCTTACGAATGTTGTTCTACCAATATATTTTCTTTACAAAAATAAATATCATTTTCCTGATTATTCCAAAAACACTTGGTTCCCGTGCCCCACCCTGTATAAAGTTATGAGAATGTAATTAATTCAACCATTATTTGTAAGTTTACTAATAAAAAATAATTTCATAATATATTAAAAAATATTGTAAACAAATGTGTTTCTATTTGCTTCTCATTCATTTTTAAATAAATATACGTCTTAGATTGTTGACAGACAAGAATGGAATGTGACCGTTGTTGTAGCAGAAAATACAAAAAAGATAAAAGAAATTAAATAAGGTAATAATATATATATATATATTATATATATATGCAAAAACAACTGCAATGACCGCGCAGTATATAAATGAATAGAAACGACATAAGTATTAAGGAACGTTTCTGCACACGAGGAGGAGAGATAACGAAATAATGAAAAATGAGGCGAACCGCCTGGGAATCGAACCCAGGGCCTTCCAATTGCCGGTCGGACGCTCTACCATTATGCTACGGACCTCACTCAATCACAAATCGAAATTCTCCCAAATAGGGCAGAAACCAATGCCCTCAGAGAGCACCCTCGCAAATCGTGAATATGCGCAAACAACTGCAATGACCGCGCAGTATATAAATGAATAGAAACGACATAAGTATTAAGGAACGTTTCTGCACACGAGGAGGAGAGATAACGAAATAATGAAAATGAGGCGAACCGCCTGGGAATCGAACCCAGGGCCTTCCAATTGCCGGTCGGACGCTCTACCATTATGCTACGGACCTCACTCAATCACAAATCGAAATTCTCCCAAATAGGGCAGAAACCAATGCCCTCAGAGAGCACCCTCGCAAATCGTGAATATGCGCAAACAACTGCAATGACCGCGCAGTATATAAATGAATAGAAACGACATAAGTATTAAGGAACGTTTCTGCACACGAGGAGGAGAGATAACGAAATAATGAAAAATGAGGCGAACCGCCCTCTCTGAGGGCATTGGTTTCTGCCCTATTTGGGAGAATTTCGATTTGTGATTGAGTGAGGTCCGTAGCATAATGGTAGAGCGTCCGACCGGCAATTGGAAGGCCCTGGGTTCGATTCCCAGGCGGTTCGCCTCATTTTTCATTATTTCGTTATCTCTCCTCCTCGTGTGCAGAAACGTTCCTTAATACTTAGGTCGTTTCTATTCATTTATATACTGCGCGGTCATTGCAGTTGTTTGCGCATATTCACGATTTGCGAGTGTGCTCTCTGAGGGCATTGGTTTCTGCCCTATTTGGGAGAATTTCGATTTGTGATTGAGTGAGGTCCGTAGCATAATGGTAGAGCGTCCGACCGGCAATTGGAAGGCCCTGGGTTCGATTCCCAGGCGGTTCGCCTCATTTTTCATTATTTCGTTATCTCTCCTCCTCGTGTGCAGAAACGTTCCTTAATACTTATGTCGTTTCTATTCATTTATATACTGCGCGGTCATTGCAGTTGTTTGCGCATATTCACGATTTGCGAGGGTGCTCTCTGAGGGCATTGGTTTCTGCCCTATTTGGGAGAATTTCGATTTGTGATTGAGTGAGGTCCGTAGCATAATGGTAGAGCGTCCGACCGGCAATTGGAAGGCCCTGGGTTCGATTCCCAGGCGGTTCGCCTCATTTTTCATTATTTCGTTATCTCTCCTCCTCGTGTGCAGAAACGTTCCTTAATACTTATGTCGTTTCTATTCATATATATATATATATATGAATAAAACCATTTTAATTATAAAGATTGGGTCGGGGGTTCGATTCCCGATGTTATTTCGTTGTTATGACTAAAACGGGATTGAATGGTGGCTGTTAAAGTTTATAGTATGACTTCATACATATAACTGGGTATGACGCATCTCCCACATTTATATATACAGTATATCGTGAAAATTAAGGATCACTTTAACATATTGCTTCCCAGAAACCTCTCTTTAACATACTGCTTCCCAGTGTATATCACTTTAACATATTGCTTCCCAGTGTTAATCACTTTAACATATTGCTTCTCAATATTTAGGATAAGGAGTACGATAAAAAATGTTCGCTTTAATAAAGTAAAGGCATAAAAAGTAGATCATAACATGTTAAAATATTAGATTGAAAGTAAATTTATTAGAATTGTTGCGCTATAAATGGTCACACAAAGTAAAAATGGATTTCGGAAGAATCGGTCACGCCACATCATTTGCCACAAGTACGAGTTGAGTAGCTCCTTTTTGCATCCTTTCACTTTCTTTATATATTTAATGTAGGTTAACTGAATGCCCGGTTAGGTCAACTGAATGCCCGGTTAGGTCAACTGAATGCCCGGTTAGGTCAACTGTACGCCCTTGACGAGTGGTTAGGTTAAGTTGTGATATTTTCGGTAAAACTAACGAAAATATCACGACTTAACCTAACCAATCATCAAGGGTGTACAGTTGACCTAACCGGGCATTCAGTTAACCTACATTAAATATATAAAGAATGCCCGGTTACGGCATTTATAGCTTTGTTTACGGTCGGTAGGTTATCTCCTAGATTACCAACCTCTTTCTAACCAACCAACCTTTCTCTTTTTAACATATTGTTTCCCAGTGTTAATCACTTCAACATATTGCTTCCCAGGAGGGATCACTTAAACATATTGCTTCCCGAATGCTTTGGGAAGCACTATGTTAAAGTGATCCAAAATGGATATTATTTTTTTTCATTTACTGAGCAAGGGTAATTAATGTTTACTCAGGTGTGGGTCGGAGAGAGATAAGAGACACGCTGGGGTGACTCACCTTAGCATTAGTCATCACATATAAATACCGAATGGGAAAATAATACTAGTAGTAATAATAATAATAACGAGGCATGCTGATTGGGCTAAGCCACGCCCACCAGTATGTCATCTGAATGGAGTGCATCCTCTGGTTGGGGGGAGGGGTTCACGTGTATCTTTTCACCCTTCCCTTTATCATCTCCCGCTCTCCCACAACCATATATACACTGTGTGTATATATCATACATTCATACATACAAAATTTTTATTTCTTTTTTGTATTTTGGTGGCCCCTAAAATTCATATTATCACGTCCATATGCAAAAATTTATTTACTTTTATATTTATTTTCTTTATGAACCATCCTTATGTCAGTCACTGTTTACACAGCTGTGATAAAAATTTTATTCTCTCTTTTTCCCGTCTTTTACATACAGTATGTATATGTGTATGTGTCTGACTTTAAGTTTTAATAAATCTATAATTTTATAACTTTCAACTCTACAATCTCACCGTGGATACATATATAACATTAGGTTCTTCATTCTTGCTTTAACTACAACCTTTTTTTAATCTTTATTTTATCTTCTCTCTCTCTCTCTCTCTCTCTCTCTCTCTATATATATATATATATATATATATATATATATATATATATTTGTGTGGAATATCTTTATTTTTTATTTTTTATCTCTTTTCTTAACGCTATGATTAACACTACGTACTCTTAGATTTGTAAATGAAATCATTGAGTCTCAAAATACAATAAATAGCAACTACGTGTCAGTGGATACCTTCTTAAACGAGCGACATAGTAATGGAAACATATCTATTTTGAACTTAAATATCAGAAGCCTTCCAAATCACTTTGATGAGTTGACGACCAATCTAAAATTTTTACAATATAAATTCACATGTATCTTATTGACCGAGACCTGGTTAAATGATAATAATAAGTCATTTTTTAATATACTGCGCTACACGAACCATCACATATGTAGAAATAATAACAGAGGCTGCGGAGTAAGCATTTATATAGACACTAATCATAATAGTAAAAGTATTGAGCAATTGACAGGCAGCAATGATCATTGTGAACCCCTTGCAGTTGAGGTGTATATAAATAGTATCATATTTTCTATTCAGTATTACGCATCAACCCACCACCAAATGGTAACGTGCCATCGTTTATTGCGAGCAAAGATAAAACTTTAACTTCTAATCACATCAACAATAAATGCAGCATTGCGGGAGATGTAAACATCGATCTCGCAAAAATAAACTCTAACAATAATGCTAATTTCTACAATCTCGTTACCGCAAATGGCTTTAATATAACTATAACTAAGCCAACAAGACTACATAATACCAAAGAAAACTCGACTTTATTAGACCAAATCTGGGTGCGGTCTCCCCTTGACTGTACGTCAGGTATACTCCTATTACACATTACGGACCATCTGCCCACATATACAATGCTAATTCGTCATTTACAAATACAAGAGAGAATAAAAATTGACTATAGACCCTACACTTATAGTAATAAATTGGGGACTAGTATGTTTCATGGACTGCTCTCGATTTTCCTACGAAATTGCAAACAAGGGCAGTCGATGACCCTGATTTTGTTTCTGCAATCGGTTTTCTTGAGAAATGATAAAGAAAAATGTTATTGGATATTGAATAAATTTATTTACTGAAACTGGTGCTTACGCCATACAAATTCACAAAGGTACGAGTCAAGTTGGTCGCGATCTGTTCCGCATCGCAGTTTGTTCGATTGTTTCAATGAATTCCACAAGCTTTCCACCTACTGAGTGTGAGCTCCGGTAGATGAGTCGATAAAGTTCATGCTGTGGTTAACAGTGTAATGCAAATAGTTGTACCCAGCGAGTTGATCAATGCCCTCGTACGCCTTCCACATGTCGCTCATGATCGTGGATCCCGGAAGGTTAGGTTAGGTTAGGTCAAGTTAGGTTAGGTTAGGTTTCTCAAAAAAAACGATTGCAGAAACAAAATTAGGGTCATCGACTGCCCTTGTTTGCAATTTCGTAGGAAAATCGAGATCAGTCCATGAAACATACTAGGTCCATAAATTGAAATTTATCAGAAAGATATCTCGTTTTGACTGGTCGACATTGACTGAAAATAACTGTGAAATAGACACAAAATTTTAAACATTCTCAAACATACGAATAAATATATATTTAATACTAATTTTCCTATAAAGTCGAAACTCGTGTCAAAAAAGAACTATAACAATCAGTAGATCACTCCAGCCCTCATTGTAACCATAAACCGTAAACATTCTCTCTATAAACTATGGAAGAATGATATTATCAATGAACAAACGTATAAAAATTATTGTAACAGACTAAATTCGCTCATAAAAACTGCAAAAGCGGACCATTATTGCTCTAAAATTACCGAACAAAAATCTAATCCCAAAGGATTATGGAATACTTTAAAGGTCCTAGTTAACGCCAAAACACAAAAGACAAATCCCATCCATCTCCCTACATATACTTCGTTAACACAGGATGGAATTTACTAGAGTGATTCCAAAGACATGGCCAATTTATTAAACAATTTCTTTTCGAAAATAGGAAGCAATTCGGCAGCAGCCATTCCAGAATCAGACAGTCAGTATCAATAATATATACAAACACAATTTGGGTTTAGAGAAGGCCACACCACAGAAGACGCCATTAACATGCTATTAGAAAATATCTATGCAAATCTAAACTACAAACAACAATCTTAGTTTTCCTTGACCTGTCGAAAGCCTTTGATACGCTCTCACATGATATCCTACAAGACATATTAAACATATTGCATAAGGGGAATTATGCTAAATTGGTTTAAGTCATAACTCTCTAATCGTCACCAGTATGTCGAAGTAAATGACATTTCATCAGAATATGCTATATTAGAAAATGGGGTTCCAGAAGGATCTAGCCTTGGACCCTTATTCTTCTTAATGCACGTAAATGATTTTTATCGATCACAAACATTAGACTGTATTCAATATGCAGATGATACAACATTCACTTCTACACAGCACGATATCAACTACCTAATGAATGAAGTGAACAGGCAATTAAATTATATAACTAAATTATTGTAACTAAAAAAACTGCAATCATGCACACACAATTAATAATTGGAAACACTCCTCTTGCAAAAGTAAATGAAGTTAAAGTTCTGGGCATCAAGTTAGATGAAAAATTAAATTTCAAAAGCCACACACAACATATCAAATCAAAAATATCTACATTTCTTGACATAATATTAAAACTTAAAAAAAAAAAAATTCCCCAAAATGCCCTCCTCACACTGTATTACTTATTTATCTACCCACACTTGCAATATGGAATCACAGCATGGGGTAGTACAAAGAATTATATATTGTATCCGCAAGAAGTAATCCATAAAAAATGTTTACGAACTCTCTCAGACAATGATGACAAACGATCTCATACCTCTCTATTGTTCAGAAACTTAAATATTCTAAAACTAAATGACCTGTATAAACTTATTGTCGGTATCAGTATGTACAAAATTGGTAATAATAGAAACTATACTTCGCCCATTCACATTGCGATTACCTTCAATCAGATCAACCATAATCATAATACCAGGCTTCCCAATGATTTCATACAAAAACCAAATTATTCCATGCAACTTGCAGGAAATGCTCTCTCCTACAAAAAGGCAGATATTTGGAATGCTGTACCCATAAACATCAGACAAGCACCATCACTTATACCGTTTCGCTACTCACTAAAGAAACACTTTATAAACTCCTACTAATATATATACTGTATATATATAAGGGTGATTCAAATATGGGGGTAAAAATTTTTTTTATATATTTTAATGTGTTCAACCCTTTAAATGGTTCATTTCAGCATAAAAACAACTACCCTAAAATATTTTAGCAAATTTTTAATTTTTAGGGGTTGCTACCAGCAATTAAAAATTGACAGAACGACTCAAATTGTCAAATTTTTCCAATATTGTTATACAGTTTTCCACACCACACAGGAGGTACAGTACAAGGCGCATTGTTTTTTTTAATGTGGAAAGCTACCCCGTAGGTCCTACCATAACCACAAGCATGCATAATTAAACTAGCATGATATTTGAGACATTAGCTGTCCTTACTTCATCAATGTTTCTTTTTTTCAATCAGGGTAAACAGCCCTGTAGTTTTTCACTACTTGTAGCAAGAATTGTTTTTGATCTTCGTCATGTGTTAGTAATTTATTATATTCATCCATTAATTTTACTCCTCTTTCCGCTATATCATTCACGACTTTCCACTGTTTGATAGATTTCTTAGCGGAGTTATATTCTTCATCATTATGCCATTCTTTAGCATCTTTGAGTAAAAATTTTGAACTAAATTCTGTTATTGTAAAGAATCTTTGAGTATTTGATGTGACAAAATCTTCTAATTTCTTCGTTGGAATAAGTGCAGGATCTAGAAAAGCCCGTTTTGCAGGAAGAGTTTCTGTTGTATTTTGTAATGCCTTTACCATTTTGTTTTTTGTTTCAGTAAGCACTTCATCATCATAAAAGGCCAAGGCTACCAGTTCTTCTGATAGGTACCAGAGGTGATCTAACAGTTTTTTAATAGCAACAGATGCAATTGTGTCATTTATTTGTTTGTAGACTACAAGATTCTGTAATAATTCCAGATCAAGGCGAGGAGCGCAAGATGGCACAGGAGCTGTAAACCATGCCTTTACATATAACCGAGTAGCAAATAGACAGATGTCTTTTAGTCCTTTTTTGTCTTTTACTGAAATTTTGAACTGAGATTTGAACATAAAAATTTTTAATGACTATATAATTTTGGCCATCCACCTAGCCCGATGAAGTCCCGCTGGATGTTTAAATTTGATTCCACCTTTTGGTTCACCTCCCAAAAAAATAATTGTTAACTGCAATAGTTCTAAGTAATCGTCTCTTGGTTGGAATGTATCTAGTTGATTTGCTGCAAATGTAATTATGTCATCTTTGATGTCATGAATATTTTCATAGATATCTGGATCTGATAATGCTGTTTCGTAGTCTTCCTTATTAATGCTTGACCATTTTTCTCTGAACTTCTTAAAAAGGACTATATCTGGGCCAGAAGATGGTGATAAAGACTTTGAAACAACAGCTTCCAGCATAATTTCAAATATGTGGTGTCGACATGCCAGCCACAATAAATCGTTGTCGAATTTTTGCTCTAGAAGAATAGCTGCACCATTTCTAGGACCAGTATTGGTTGCCGTTGTATCGAAACATGCATTTTATTTGTTCGCAGATGCCCCATTCAAGCGATGTCTGATACACACAGCATTTGCTGTCAGGAGACCAGTACTTGAATCCAGTTTAGGCACACCAAGAAGTTGATCAACGCCTTCTCCTGAAACCAATAAGGGCAGACGGTCAACAATATGCATTCCTGTAATATCTTCAATTAATTTTCCATCCCAGTGAATTGTTAGGGGCACCTCTGGCTTGAATTCTTCTTTCAGGTTCTCTGCAATTTTCTTTCTATATTTATCCTCTCTCTACGAATAGAAGAGTAGCTAACATTGTACGCTTCTGGATTTTTTCCTAGACTTTGAATTGTTGGCATTAAAACTAGAGACGCATTTCTGTCATTCAATTTTGCAACATCAAGACTTCCTAATAATTTATCATCAAACAATTTTCTACGTTTGCCAACCATACTTTTCCATGTTGAAGGTTGTGCAGCACAGAAACCAGATTCATCACTTTTACTCTCCTCTGATTCTGATGATGTACTGGTGAGTATGACAGCCTCTTCATTCTTCTTTCTTTTAATCTCTTCTGCTTTTCTGCTGCTCTTTGCTCTTTTTTAGCAACAGCCTTATCAATGGTACCCATTTTTCCATGACGTCCTTTCTCACGTTGCATTTTCAAGAATTTCTTATCTTCTATTTTTATAAGCTGCATAGCATTCTCATGAGCAATGTCAAATAAGTTTTCCAGTTTATCTTTCCATTTTCTTCTTTATTATTTAAATTTTGTGATCTTTTCAATTTGCTTGCTTTGTTTTTCTTAAGCAGCTGCCATTCCTTCAGTATTCCTTCAATTTTACCTACTACATGTATTCTTTGTTTTGCTGGTATTCCTGCTTTTTTCCAAACTGCTAGCACATCTGCAGTAGAGCAGCATGATTCTCTAATGCCTTGCTTTTTAATATTTCTGTAGTGCATGAAGAAGGCCATCATTTCCTTCTCTGATGGTAATACGGATGTTTTTAGTACTGCAGAGGGCTGCCCAATTAGCCATACTTCAGTTTCTTTTCTTGTAGAACTTCTCCCAACTGAGCAACTAGGTGATGGTGAGTTAGGCCTAGCTTCCATAATCGATTAATTGGTATCAAAATTACGAGTTCCAAACAACAATTAAAAGCAAGCTAGTATATAAACCATTAATTAAAAATTCTGAAATATAAACAATTAAACATAAAATCATAAGTTGTAAAAACAAGCAAATTGAAAAAAAGGGAAACTTTGACGCCTGGTAGCACATAGTAAATTTTATTTAAAATTCACCAAATTTGGCATACACTACTTTTTTGTCATGGGGAACAAAAATACAGGTTGAACAATTAAAAAAAAAAACTTCGATTTTTTTGAATCACCCTAAATATATATATATATATATATATATATATATATATATATATATATATATATATATATATATATATATATATATATTACTTTTGTTTACTTTTGTTGAGTTTGAACGACGGTTCAGGATCGACCTGCGGTCGACCCCTCTGCAGCATCCCGCCTCATTTGCGGGACTTGGTGAAGGAGGGAATTGCTCTCTGATCGCCTCCTGCCCTCGTAGCCAGCCACGCATGGCTGGTCAGGGACTTTGCACAAGAATCTGTCCAGCTGGTTCTTGAAGTTATTCAGGTTGGTGTGCTGGAGATTCCTCACTTCTTTTGGAAGGACATTGAAAAGCTTTGGGCCCCGTATTCTGAGGGTATTTTCCATCCTCGTTTTCATGGCTCCTTGTCCCACCGCAGCTGGGACCGTACAAAATCTGCCTCTTCTCTCATTCCAGTTTGTTTCTACTTCATTTCTGAGGTTAGGGACAGTGCCCTCAAGTATGTTCCATATGTATATTATTGTGTACCGCTCTCGCCTTCTTTCAAGAGAGTAGAGTTCCAGGGATTGTAGTCGAGACCAGTAGTCTTCACCTTCCGTTTCCTCTATCTTAGACGTAAAAGTCCTTTGTATAGCTTCAATGCTCGCAATGTCTCTTTTTCTGTGTGGGCTTGTGAGTACTGAGCAATACTCAATTATTGGTAGGACTAGACTCTTCCATAATTTGAGCATGATGTTTGTTTTTCTGCTGCGGAAGCTCCTCCAGATGATTCCCATTATTTTTCTAGCCGTTGTGATTTTGATTTTATAGTGCTCTCTGAATTCCGCATCCGACGACATTATTACTCCAAGATCCCTGACTTGTGGATTTGGTGTTATCTGTTTGGCTTGCGGAGTTTTGTACCCTTTTTTCTGTAGCTCTTTGTTATTACCATATCTTAGAAGTTGGAATTTTTCTTCGTTGAACTTCATATTGTTGTCTTCTGCCCACTGGAATAATGTTTCAATGTCGTTTTGTAGTATTCTTATGTCATCTTCGTTCAATATTTCCTTACATATCTTCGTGTCATCTGCGAAGCATGATACAATACTGTCCTTAATATCTGCATCAATATCTGCAATCATTATTATGAACAGCAAGGGAGCTAATACTGTCCCTTGTGGGACAGAGCTCACGACTTCCGAGACTTCCGATTTAACTCCGTTTACCACCACTCTTTGCGTTCTTTGCGTCAAGAAATTAAATATCCACCTTCCTAGCTTTCCAGTAATTCCTGTATCCTTAAGTTTGTGTGCTATGATTCCATGGTCACATTTATCGAAGGCTTTAGCAAAATCAGTATATATTACATCAATGTTTTGTCCTCGACACAATGTTCCTAATATTTTCTCCTGGTGGTCTAGTAGCTGTGACAGGCATGATCTACCCGCCCTGAAGCCATGTTGATTTGGGTTGTATAAGTCTTTTCTTGTAGGTAGTAGGTAATTTTGGCTCTAATTATGCGTTCAAAACACTTTATAAGGTGTGAGGTGAGAGCCACTGGCCGATAATTTTTGGGCATTGCTCTGTTACCACCTTTAAATAGGGGGGCAATATTAGCGTTCTTTAAGGGGAGTGGAATTTGTCCTGTGTCGAGTGATTTCCTCCATAGTAAGTATAGCGGTTTTGCAATACTCTCTCTGCATTTCTTCAGAAATGTGGCACTCCATGTGTCTGGCCCTGGCGCTGAATTGTCTCGCATCTGTGATAAGGCCGTAATTACATCTCCTTCCGTGAACTCGAAGTCCATTAATAGGTTTGTGCCGGGATTTGTTCTTGGTTGATCTGTTTGAATGTCGAAAAACTCGTCTGGGTTTTCCACTTCCATCTCGGACTTAGGGGTGCTAAACACAGATTTAAATTGTTCCCTAAGCAGTATATATATATAATATATATATATATATATATATATATATATTGCAATTTGTAAATATTACTAAACAATGAAAATCACCTATCATACTCGTATATGCAAAATTCACAATCTTAAATGGGTGTAATCATAAACCATATAAATTAGATATTAAAAGTTTCCAATCTACAGGGTGTGTCAGTTCGACCCTAGAAATATGGAAATTGACTGAATTTGTACTTTGTATTTGGTATTTGGAAGCTACATGTAATGCCCTACCGCCCACATGCAGTTCATGCTTTGTCGGAAGATCTACCCTGACAGACGAAACCAGTGTTGTACCATTTTGCTTGATCAGTCAAAACAGGACCCACAGTTATTGGACAAAATTGTGTGGACTGATGAGGCAAAATTTCTTCTAGATGGCAGTGTCAACCGTTACAACTGTAACAATTTTGTAACAAGTTTGTTATGACAAACTTCATATACCAAATATAAACTACAAATTCCGCCAATTTCCATATTTCTATGGTTGCCCTGAAACACCCTGTATTATGCCATAGTTATAATATGCCTCACTCATTCTGTATCTTTGTAACTTCAAGATTGTATCATGATTCGTATTGTTCACCATTTTTCTTTTCTATTATTTCTATTATTATTTCTATTATAATTTTCTATTATTTTAAAGATTATTTCAATTTTCATTTGTAATGACAGAGTTAATTAAATGCAACATTATTTTATTTTTTACAAATTCTATTTATATTTGACGTTTTCCTTTGTAAAAATAGGAATGAATCTCAAAGACTTTTGCCTGAAAAGCTGTCATGCTTCCCAACGGCATAGTCAGATAAGAATACTGTAATTAAACTACAAAAATTAAACGTTAATCCGAACATTGTAGACCAGTAGCGGGTGTTCTGTCGATTTACCTCACCATTTCCATAAAAAACAGCCTCGTCACTGAACAGAATGGTGGACGGGAAATTGGCATCCTGAGCATATTGTTCCGTAGCTCATTTACAAAATTCCATCCGCCGGTCGGGATCATCTTCGCTTAATTTCTGTAGGATCTGAAGTTTATATGGATGCCATTTGTGAGCCTGAAGAATGCGATGGATGCTACTTTTCGACACTCCTGTCTCGGCGGACAATCGCCGAAGAAACTTATTGTGACTTCTGTTAAAATGAGCCAGGATAGCACTCGCTGTATCATCGTCAGTGGACCTCCTTGAAGGTCCACTGCGTGGTTTATCTTCTATGGATCCTGTTTCCTTAAACTTTGCAACAAGTCTGCTAACAGAACTCTGTGTTATTGGCTCGCGGTCTGGATGCAGTCTGTTAAATTCAGCAGCGGCCTCTCTTTGACTCCGATTTCCTATGAGTAGAATTATCTGGATTCGTTCTTCCCTGCTCACAGACATTATGGCCTGTAGAAAGAGAAAAATATGAATTATGGTTTGTAGAAATAGAAAAATATGAATTTCTCCTATAATGCCGGACTTATGGGACACCCTGTATATATATATGGGATGACTTTCACAATTAAACACGTGATATGAATGAATGATGCAAACCCACAAGGTAAAAGAAAAAAATTCGAAGGCCTTTCGTATATTCAGAAGTGTATTCATTCCCTGACGAGGTGTACTTCTGAATACACGAAAGGCCTTGGAATCATTTTTTCTTTTTCCCTGTGGGTTTGCATCATATATATATATATATATATATATATATATAAGAGAGAGAGAGAGAGAGAGAGAGAGAGTTACAAGGAGAGAGAGAGAGTTGACTGGTGAAGGAGAAAGTTGCTTTCTTGAGTCCACCATTTCACATTTCGCCCTTGGCTCCCTCCTTCCTGCATAAAAAATAACATAACCAGGTACACACGACTCATAAAGAATTGACCTAGCCAGGTGTCTAGTTTTCTTTTGAAGATTTTCACCGCTTCACCATTCGTATTCCTAACGTCTTTGGGAAACTGGTTAAAGAGTCTTGGCCCTCTGACAACAAAGCTATTTTCCTTCAGGGATGAGGTTGTTACTTGTCTAACTTAAATTTGGAAACAGACACAGTCTTCCTTTCTTATTTCTCACTGTTTTCTGAATAGTTATAGTGTTCAGATTGAGATTAGGAACTAGTTTCTCTAATATTTTCCATATGTAAGTTTCGGTGTACCGCTCTCTCCTCTTTCCAGCGAGTATATATTTAATTTATTTAATCTTCCCCAGGAATTTATTTTTTTTTATCCATCGATCTTGGTTGTGAAGTTTCTCTGAATTCCTTCTAGCTGACCAATGTCTTCTTTTTTACATAGGAGTGTTAATAATGAGGAATACTCCAGATTGAATATGATCACTGGTTTCAACAGAAGAATAATTATAGTTCTCTAACTGTTCTTTCAAATATTTGGGTGAGATGAGATGTCAACTACACTGGCACTATAGTTTTTGCCTCAGATCGATCCCCTCCTTTATAAATTGGAACTATGTTCGCCCTACTCAACGGGTTCGGTATTTCTCCTGTGTTTAGCGATCGTCTCGATATCCAATGTAGGGGCTTGGCGATTTCATTCTTGCAGTTTTTGTTAAGTGTAACGTTTTTATTTGTCCGGGTCCGCTGCCCAGTGGCGGTTCTAGGAATTTTCAAAGGGATGGGGGCGGACCACTTTACGGTCATACCATACCATACCAATCCCTTACCATATCACGTGATTAAACAAAGCACCAGGAGCAAAACTGTTGCGTAGCCAGAAGCACACCTCACCACCCACCCCACCCCTCGACAAACAGGGTTGACAGATATTTAGTTATGCATAGCGCGGAGTTTTTTTTATAAGTCTCAAGTTTTATCGTCATTTAAATAAAGTGTTGAAATTTGGAAGGCACTAGTTTGCGTTGAGCATTAACAAACCTCTGAAAATATAATATCATTTATGGCCCATGGGGCGCCATTCCTTCTGATAGGGGCGTCAAAATAGGTACCTAGAGCCAAAAGGGGGGGGGGCTTTTTTCTTTTTTGCAAAATTAGTGAAGTATTTTAAGTCCACCTTTATCGCTTCTATAGCGTCTTCCTCCTCTCTCTCTCTCTCTCTCTTCTCTCTCTCTCTCTCTCTCTCTCTCTCTCTCTCTCTCTATATATATATATATATATATATATATATATATGTTTCTTAATTAGATTCTGTATGCCATGATCCATACTCTCTACTTTTTCATTTATTACTTCCTCTGATGTTGTTGTCTTTGCAGCTGATTAATTTTGCAGTCACTCTCTTTATTTCTCTTGCGGAACATTGATCGCTTTTGCCTCTAAAACCTGCTTTTCTTTCTTCTTTGTTGATTTTTTTGGCACTTCCACAATCTCTAGCGTCTTCTCTTCGATGGTTATTAGAATCTCTTCCGTTGTCTTATCCTTAAAGATGGTTTTTTCAGTTTATTGTTTCCATGCTGGATGTAATACATTCCCAATTTATAGCCTTGAGGTGAAAATTAAAAATTTCGAATCTGCTTCATTCCATACACTATAAAATACAGACGATAATTTCTAAAAAGATAATTGTTTCATTTGAAAGGAATATTGAACGATTTTTAATCAATTTTATTTTGTAATTTCGGTATAATTGATTCAGAATCGGTCCAGAAAGGAAAGTTCTTAGAACAGTTTCAGTGATAGATTATTCTTTCACAAATCGGCTCATGCAACAAATGGAGCAATTAAATTTTAAAAAACGGTGTTCGCAGTGTTGGAACAACTTCTCTTTCTGAATTGATCTTAAACCAATTATATGAACATTACAAAATAAAACTGATTTAAAATCGTTCCATATTGGGCAAATGGAACCATTGATTTTTTTAAGAACTCTATTTTACACTGTGGTGCGTGTTCCTTCGTTCCAGTGTTGTTTTCATATGAATCGATGATATTTCAGTAATGTTGTGATCCGATATCATAGTTGGGGCTATTTCTATTTAACAATTTTAAGTTACTGTTCTTTGTGAATACTAAATCTAGGAGGTTGTTTTTCTGATATTTTCCGTTATTTCTTGTGTTAACATAAATTCATTTGCTAGGGTCAGCAGTATTTTTGCCCGCTCCTAGTCTTCCCTTGTGCCTCCCGTGTTTTGATTTACGTATATATTTCTTACTATACTTTCACATTTTATAAAGGGGAAATTAAAATCTCCGCAAAGAATAACACTGGAGTTGGGGAGTTTAAAGCTTTTACCGAGTTTCTGAACTCGGTAATGATATCTGAGAAAAAAATTATAGTTGGAGAGTTCGGAGGTCTGCATATTATAATTAGTATCAAGTTTAATATTTCAGTTTATGCTGAAAAAGCGGAAATGAGAAGTTTATGCGTGAAAATGAAAATGAGACCAATGTACCGTTATCACACGACAGTTGTAAGCGTTTGGAAACGCTTCCTGTCAACATGAAAACAATTTCCTCATGCGTATAAAGTGTGTAGAAAAAAAGTACTTAAAAAACACTCTAAAACTACTTAGAGCAATTACTAAAACAAGACTTAAACAAGCTCTTATAAACGACTAAAAAGAAGAAAAAAAAACTTTGTCTCTCTGCGTGCTAAATTCATCGATTATAAAAGAAAACTTACACGCATTTTTTTTCACTTTCAATCTTTTCACTTCTCATGTTTGAACATTTTCCCTTTTAATTCATGACTGGAAATAGTTTACCAGGAAAGTAACTTTAAAGTTAATGGATGTACACTGTAAATACCCTTTTTTTCTCTTAAAAAGATTCACTGAAGAGATCGAAATGAAGCAGAACTCGTAATTTAATTTTTAAAAAAATCTTTATCTCCTCAATAAAATCGTCTGGCGTTGGTTGAAATAAAAGGTGTCCTTCCGTGCATTAAAGGGATAAATGATGCGGTGAAGTATTTTTCGTGACGTGGAATTTCTTTTCTAATTTGGTGTTTGGATTCCCCTTCATAAATTCTGGTTATTTTCTGATAAACATTACGCAACACTTCATTTTCCTTCTGTGCGACACTTGCAGACTATCTATCGTTACAGTGTAGATTTGTTTCCGAGATCTTTCGTAGAATTCGGACGTGCAGATGCCCTTAAAAGCCTTTAGTTAACCCTTTAACGTATCGTGTCCACGTTACTGTCTTTTAATGTCAGAAAATTTTATTCATTTTCAGAGGAGAAACTTTGCATTAAAAGTCTAAGCGGAAGCTTTCAGATACGAAAAAGTTTCAGTTCGACGTCCGTTCATTTGACTAAAGACTGAAAACCTGAAAGGAAGATAAACGAAAAAATTACGGAACACGAAATGCGGCGGTTAATATGAACGTATGATTAGGCCAGAGAGAGAGAGAGAGAGAGAGAGAGAGGCAAACAAACACTTTACACAACTCTTTTCACGTGAACAAACAAGATGATAACCATCCATGGCCGACGGTGTTCTTATAAGCCTTTATGAAAATAACTGTGATGAAGCATAAAAGCGGTTTTCTGAAAGAAATGCGTCACCAGGGTAATGTCTTATTCTTGTCAACATTGAACTGCCCGTCCGTTCGTCCAATTCAAATGCATTCACCGGTTTCTTTTCCTTGCCTGATGTGCTTTCGTAAAAAAGCATTTTATGAAGTGTCTGCAATGCCCTCTAAAAATAATATTCTAGTATAATAATATTCTATTAATCCTTTTTTTAAGTTTTTATTATTAATACCCTTAGCTACAATACACTATATTATGGATATATTCTCTTTTCCTCTGCCAATAAATTTTTTATTTCATAATATATATATATATATATATATATATATATATGATGCACACAGACCGTGCATGAAACAAGGAACTCTTCTGGGAAAATTAAATCCACTATAGTCCGAATAAGTAATGGTAAATGACAAACACTATAGTTTTTCTTTTTCATGATGTTAGCCCAACGTGGGCAACGGGTCACTCGCAGAGAGGCCCCAAAAATATAGCTTCCCTCACCAGCTATCTGCATCAGCAATCTTCGACTCGCCAAAAATTCCTTCATCAGACAAAAATGTGAAAACCTATCCAATTCTAATTCTTCTCGTTCTTTCTGGCATCTAGCCAAGAACCTCTCCAACAACTTTACCTCCTCTTCTTTCCCGCCTTTTTTGCATTACGACGGTTCAGTTGCTGTCTCTTCTGATAAAGTTGAAATCTTGGCTCAAACTTTCACCTCCACTTCAACCCTGGACGATTCCGGTGCTGTTCCAAAATCTCCTCCCTCCGATTTAATTATAACTGAAATTAGAATCTCTTCCAAAGATGTTTCTTCTGCCCTATTTAGGCTCCGCAGTTTCTTCACCCTCACTCAGTTGCTGTCTCTGTGCAGGGGTCTTATCCGCCCCTGTATGGAGTACGGTTCTCATGTGTGGGGTGGCTCAACCCAGAAAGCTCTACTTGACCGGGTGGAAGTAAAGTTTTTTTCGTCTCATCAGTCTCCCGCCTATTACTAACTGTCTTCAGTCCCTCTCTTTGCAGAAATGTTGCCTCACTATCTTTTTACTACCGCTATTATAATAGAGACTGCTCTTTTGAACTTTCTAACTGCATGCCTCCGCCTTTAAGGAGAGCACGCAGTACCCGACTCTCGACACACTCTCACTCTTTTTCTGTCCAACTCCCTAACGCAAGGGTTAATAGTTATTTTCAATCTTTCATCTACTCAACCGGTCAACTCTGGAACAACCTTCCTCAATCCATCTTTCCTCCTGTCTATGACCTCCAGTCTTTCAAACGAAGATCCCGGACCTTGATTTTGGCTCTCTTCTTCCTCTATAGGGGTGTTTGTGGGGGCATTCGCCCTTCGCCCCTCCTTCCTGCATAAAAAAAATATACTTCAATGACTTTGTCTTTGGGAAACATAGTTTGCAGATAATAAAACCGAAACGCGAAATATGCTTAATTTCTTTGTTTGGGTGACGGTTCATGAATGACTGAATGTTCCCAATATCAGTTGAAAATTCTTCAGTGTTTATCATTTTGTTGAAATTAAAAAAAATAATTATAAAAATCATAGCCAAAATTAAAGATGAAACATAGGAAGTGACACATATTTATTGGGTCAACAAAGGGTGCATGAGTTATTAACAACGTTGGGACACTCTGAAAAATAACGCTGGTCTGTGACGAGATTCCATTTTTTAACACATAACTTGAGACTAATAATAATAATAACCAGTGAGTTAGTCCAGGAACTGGCACAGAGCTTAGGCCAACTAATGCGGCCCATTGCTCTCATTCTTGTATAATTATTATTATTAACAACATCATCATCGGGATTCGAGCCCCCGACTCATTGTCTTCACCTCCATTATAGGGAAATGGTGTTATCCATTGAGCTACGAACGCTGGCTAATTTAAGAGTAACACTGTAGTTTTTAAACATTGGCTTTTACTGTTGGTCTGTAAAGATCTTAGTATTCGTAAATCTGTAGGATGGTTGGTTGTTCAATATACTTAATATTTAATAGTGTTTGGATGTGAGTGGGAGGTACGCTTCCGTTATGAAAGTGTTCTCTTATAGTAATTTTGATGGTTTATTTAAGGGTCGGTTTGTACGTGGTAATATTCCCCCGTATACTCTTACGCTATATTGACGGACTGTTGGGTGGTGGGTGAGTGGTGGCGACTTATATTTAAACTTGGTCGGCTCACCCGTCTTGATGTTTTTCTTAGTTGTTATTTACTATTATTTTATTATTATTATTATTATTTAGTTTCTGTCACTGACGTAGGGTGATTGAGAGGTGTTTGCGCAAATAAAATGCAGTAACGAAAATGCGTCTTTGAATAAAAGAAGCGTTCTTTTTTTTTGAGATTCGCACATTTTATTCGAAGTAAATCCTTCGCGAAATAAATTCAAATTCAGTGATAAAAATCCAATAAAAATAAATATGCAAAGAAAAACCTTTAATCCAAAGTTTTAGTCTCCACTCTTTTTTACCTTCTTTATTTTCAAATATACATACGATATCTGGGGAAGGGTCTATATATATATATATATATATAATATATATATACAAATGAACCAATGAAAACCAAACGTTTCATTATAGTAATCAAGTAATCATAAAGCGTTTTTATTTTCATTTATTTCACTCCCTTTTGTGTGTATATATATATATATATATGTACAGGGTGTCCCGTAAGTCTGGACCCATAGGGAAAAATAATAAAATTACAAAATAGTCCAAAAATTTATTACATAATCTGTTCAAAGTGTCCGCCGTTGTGTCGCACACATAGTTGAAGACGCAATCTCCACTGCGACAGCACTTTCTGAATCACAGTCGCAGAAATTTCTTGACACGCCTCCACAATGCGTGCTTTAAGGTGGAAAATGTTCTGAAGTTTGACCTCGTACACTTTGGCTTTCAAGTGGCCCCACAAATAAAACTCCAGCGGAGTAAGATCATAATAAAAAAATAATAAAAATAATAATAAAAAAAATAAAAAAAATATTATAAATAAATTTTTGGACTATTTTGTAATTTTATTATTTTTCCCTATGGGTCCAGACTTACGGGACACCCTGTATATATATATATATAATATATATATATATATATATATATAATTCATCATATATATATATATATAAAATGCAAAATTTGTTTGAGAATGCAGAGTCTCGTTTGGAAATCATATGATGGATTCCCATCGTAGTTTTTATATATTTTTTGTTTAAAAAAGATAAATTTCATATCCAAAAATAATATCACAAATGCATTTTTTCTTAAACAATATGATATATATATATATATATATATATATATATATATATATTTATATATTTTTTAGTGGTGGACCGGATGTTAGTTTTTCAACATCTGCGGATGCGGATTTTTAATTCCTATATCTGCGGATGCGGATATCTAGTTAATCTATCAATATAATATAGAATTATGAATATATAACATAATTTTTCAAATTTCGTGATATTACTATTATGGCAGGCAATGCATAAGAATTAAAATTAATATTAATATTTTAATTATAATAAAAATAATAACTTTCTCAAGATCTTTAGCCACAAAAAATTGAATGAAACAAGTTTCATTCAATTTTCTGTGTTACCAGGTATTTATATTTTGAGGTTTATATATTTGTTTGTTCATTAATAATTAATACTTTACATGAAATGTGCATGACTGGGCCTTATAAGCTACTTTATAAGCTAATTTAATTGTAAATTGCATAATTTATTAGAGGTAATATCCGCATAACATCCGCAGTCAGAAGTGCGGATGCGGATGTTAAAAATGATGCGGATGCGGATATCCGGTCCATCACTATATATACATATAATATATATATATGTGAGTGTGTGTGCAAAGCAAGACAGAAATTTGGTGCATTGATATCATATGCTATGAGAAAGTGTGGTACCTTATAAATTCCATATTCTCTACTATTATTCCTTCAAACACGTCAGCTGCACCAAGTATATTCTTGTTATGAATAATTCACCTCAGAGTTTCGGATCTCACGACGTGAAAAGCCTGAAAAAACAATGAACAAAGGGAGTGTTGGAACTCCTGTTTCTCTCGTCACTGTCCTCCTCGGCTGATCTTTTTCCGTGTGTCATCAACCTTGTGAGCGGTCCAGTATGCTCTCAAATACTCACTTCCCCCTCTATTCCTCGTTACACATATACATGCACCTTACACACTATACACTCTTTTCAAAATTACAAAAATAAATGGTATAGTTTTTAACAGCTTCGGAGACCTGAATTTCGACTCTCTCCTTTTTCTTCTGTTTGGGGACGTTCTTGCAGATATTCACCCTTGATCCCTCCTTCCTGCATAAAAAAAAAAGTTCCCCCCCCCCAAAAAAAAAAATAAAAAAAAAGGAATAGACTTCTGAACCAGATTTTCCAGCTTTTAAAATTGGTTTATTCGAGCTTATAAAACAAGATTATGAAAAGGTAAACCTTTACATTATTGATACAACTTCATTATATGTAGAGGATAAATAATATAGGCGACAATACACAATAAACAGTTTCTTAGGAAAAAAAGCCGCTGATTCTTAAATCGCAAATGAATAGGACGTCTCACATTTCGTTTACATTTCAACCAATTCTTCACAAAGCAGTAATATATTGGCATCGAAGGAGAGGGGTTTGGGGGGAGTGGGAAGGGGAAAGTGCCAATGCAATGAGGGGAAAACAGGAGAAAGTGCTGGAAATGAGAAATGAGGTGAGGGAGAAAAGGGGTAAAAGAGATGAATAAAGGAGAAAAACGGTAAAAAGGGGGAACAAAGGAGAAAAAGGTAAAATAATAATAATAATAATAATAATAATAATAATAATAATAATAATAATAATAATAATAATCTTTATTCAGAAAGAAAACATTACACAAGATATACATTACATCCGCTACTGGTCTCAAAACAACCCTCACTGGTATACCTCTTCAAAGGAACAAGGTGCATCTCGGGTGATTGTATGGTGTGGCACTTGGAAGGATCGCATCATACGCCACCTCTTTTTCGATGAACATGTCACTGAAGGCACCTACCTACGTATGCTCAAGGAAGAAGCATTTCCCAGTGTCTTGAACGAAGAAGGAAATTTCCCAACATGGTTCCAGCAAGACGGCGCTCCTGCACATTACAGCACCCAAGTAAGGGAATACCTGTACCAACAATTCCCTGGTCATTGGATAGGACGTCGAGGGCCTGTGGAATGGCCAGCTGGAAGCCCGGATATCACGCCACTAGATTTTTATCTCTGGGGCCACTTGAAAGCGCTGGTATACGCAGAGAAAATTAGGAGTGTTGAACATTTGCGGCAGCGCATTATTGGGGCATGTAACACCATTACTCCTGACATCATTCACCGTGTGCTTGCTGACTGGGTATCACGTCTGAATTTGTATATTGAAAACAATGGTGGACATATTGGGCACGTTCTGTAAATAAAAGCTTTTGTTTTGCCTTTTTTTATTATTTTTCCTATGATGCCGGTCTTATGGGACACCCTGTACATATATATATATATATTATATAATATTATATATATATATACCTTACCTTACAACCTTACAAAGGATTCGCGCGATGATTCCTCATATCACGAAGGTCAAACTTGTCACCCCTCCTCTCGAGTTGGCCTGGTGAAGTAGTGAGTTGGTTTCTTGTGCTCTCCCCATCACATAGCCAGGTACGCCCAGCTCATCGGGGATTGTTCCGAGCCAGGCGTCTCGTCTTCTTTTGAAGATGTCCACTGCAACTCCCTTCGTGTTTTTTAGGTCTTTGGGCAACTGATTAAACAGTTTTGGTCCTCTCACTACAAAACTATTTTCTTTCAGCGTTAAGGATGTTCCCCCTCTCGCCTTAAATTTGGGAATACGACACAGTCTACCGTTTCTACCTTCCACCTTTGTTTGGGAAGTTATAGGGTTCAGATTAAGATTAGGGACTAGTTTCTCCATTATTTTCCAAGTGTGAATAAAGGTGTATCTCTCTCTTCTCCTTTCCAGTGAATATAGGTCTAGTTCGCGTAACCTTTCCCAGTAATTTAGTTCTTTGCACCCATTGATCTTGGCTGTGAAGCTTCTCTGCATCCCTTCCAGCTGTCTAATGTCTTCTTTTTTTATATGGGGATGTTAGGACCGAGCAGTATTCCAATTTGGGTATGATCAGGGTTTTCAGTAGAGGAATCATTACATTCCTATCCCTTCGTTTAAAGGTTCTCAATATCTGTTCCGTTATTCTCTTTGCTCTGTTTACTGCTATCTTATTTTGTGTTTCAAATTTCGCATCATCTGTCATTACAACCCCTAAATCTTTTGTTCTGGAATTTCTCTGAATTTCCTGTCCATTTGGGGTATAATATTCCATGGATTTTAGGTCTTCTCTTTTTCCGTACCGTAATAGCTGAAACTTCTTGGTATTAAACTTCATATTGTTGTCTTCCGTCCACTTGTAGATTCTGTTTATGTCGGTTTGTAGAGATCCTATATCTTCTGGGTTTCTTACTTTTCTACTGATCTTTGTGTCATCTGCAAAGGATGTTACTATGCTGTCTCTGGTAACGTCTTCATCTATGTCAGTTAGCATGATTATGAAGAGTAGTGGCGCTAATACTGTTCCTTGTGGTACTGAGCTGAGGACCTCTGATTCTGATGAAGATACTGCTTGTACTGTAACAACTTGCCGCCACTCACTAAGGAAATTATATATCCATTTCCCTACTTTTCCTGTTATTCCCATATATTTCAGTTTATGTATTATGATTCTATGGTCACACTTGTCGAACGCTTTAGCAAAGTCTGTGTATAGTACATCATAGTTTTCATTACTTTCAAGTGCATCAATAATGTTGTTGTAGTGTTCCATTAGTTGTGATAGGCATGATTTGCCTGACCGAAACCCGTGTTGGTTATCATTGAATTTTTTCTGAGTTTCCAAAAAGTCATAGATTTTCTGTCTAACTATTCTTTCAAATATTTTAGTGAGATGAGATGTAAGCGACACTGGCCTATAGTTTTTGGCCTCGGATCGATCTCCTCCTTTATATATTGGGACTATGTTCGCGCTCTTCAGGATGCCCGGTATTTCTCCCGTGTCTAGTGATCGTCTCCATATCCAGTATAGGGGCTCAGCGATTTCATTCTTGCAGTTTTTGATCAGTGTGGCATTCCATTTATCCGGTCCTGCTGCTGAGTCTGTTTTTAGTTTCCTTATGGCTTGTGTAATATCATTCGTCGTAAAGTCGAAATCCGTTATACTTTCCCCTTGTGGTTCTTCTTCAAAGAACGCCTTTCTATCGCATATCAGTTTGTCAGTTTTTGGGATACTGAAAGATGATTCGTACTGAGCTCTTAATATTTCAGATACTTCTGTTAGATCATCAGATAAAGCACTATTCTCGTTTTTTAAAGGTCCGATAGTCGCTTGGTTTTTCGACTTTTCTTTTTGCAAAATTATAGTACTTTGAATAAGCCTTTATCGCTTCTATAGCGTCGTCTTCTTTTTCTGTATCCTTCTCGATTAGTTCCTGTATGACAACATCGATACTTTGCAGTTTATCATTTAATATTTTTCTGATGTTGTTATCTTTATAAATACTTAATTTTGCAGTCATTCTTTTTCTCTTTCGAAACAATGCCCTCTTTTATCTCTCTTGGACCTGCTTCTCTTTCCTCTTTGTTGTATCTTTGGGACATGTTTTTCCACAATTTCTAACGTCTTCTCCTCTAACGTCATTAGCATCTCCTCCGTTGTCTTGGCCTCGAAAATGGTTTTCCAATCTATTACTTCCATGCTGGATGTCATATCTTCCCAGTTTATAGCTTTGGAGTGAAAATTAAAAATTTCGAATTTGTTTCTTTCTGTTGTACGTGTTCTTTCCTTTCCTGTTGCCTTTCCTTTATATTAGTTGTTATTTCAATGATGTTGTGGTCCGATATCATAGTTGGGGATATTTCTACATTATCAATTAGATTACTGTTGTTTGTGCATATCAAATCTGGGCAGTTGTTTTTTCTTGTGTTTTCTGTTATTTCTTGCGTTAACATAAATTCATCAGCTAGGGCAAGTAGCATTTTAACCTGCTCCTGGTCTTCTCGTGTGCCCCCCTTGTCCTGGTGTATACATATATTTTTTTCTATCCTTTTATATTTCATGAATGGGAAATTAAACTCACCACAGAGAAAAATACTTGGGGTTGGAGAGTATAGATCTTTTACCAAGTTTCATATCTATGTAATGGAATCTGAAAATTTTGAGGTTGACGTGTTTGGGGGTCTGTACATTACAATTAGTACCATATTTAATTTTTCAATTTTTGCTGCTACACATTCTACGTAGCTGTTTGAGGTACTTATAGCCATTTCTGCTATGTGCCTTTCGCGTGTGTAAATAGCACATCCTCCTTTACGTTTCACTGTTCTGTCGGCTCGGAGGATGTTATAGTTGTCAATTTGTATTTCTTTTTTGTGAATACAGGACTCACATTTTCACAGTTCGCCTGGCAGTCCTTTAGATAAGTTTCCATGAGGCATGCAAAGTCTGCTCCAGCTTCTTGCATAAGTCCTTTCAGGTATAAGACTTTGTTCGTGGAATGGTTTGATTTTAGGCCCTGAATGTTGGCTAGGATTATTTTTATTTTTTTCTCTTTCGTTTTCGCATACAGGTGGTTCCGATTTGTTTTCCAATGGGGGTGCAGGTTTCGTTGCCTTGTGATCCTCCAAGAATTTACCTCTTTTTACCTTTGTCGTACCTGTTGTCCCGATAACGCATGAGGTGCCTTTGTTCGTACCTTCTGTCCGGCTCTCGGATTCCTATATTTGTCAGCTGAAATGTGTTGGCTGCGTCTAAAAAATTGGCACTCTTCTTTGCTGTTCGTTTTTCCTGTTCACTCGTTGCGCTCCTTTGAGGGTGGTGGTACCGGCATTTTTTGTCGTATTTGCAACTCCCATATCTTGCATAAGTGTTGCAGACCGTAAGATGGTGGAACATGCATTTCTTATCAAATTGCAGTATCCACTTGTGTAATGCGTTTTGCATAATGTGGGATGTGCATATATGCATTGCCCATCCCGATATCTGCAGTTTCCTTTCGCGTAGTATTTATACGATATTTTCTACGCTTCTGCTTCTTTTTTTTATTATTCAAGTTCTTAGTTTTGGCATTATCATTATTTTTCTTTGGCTGTTTATTTTCTACGTTTTTAGTTATTATCTTTTTATCATTTCGCTCGTTGGACCGTTTGACTACTTCGCACTTTTACTTATTTCTTTCTTTCATCTATGTCTTCCTTCCGTATTATATTGTTTATATCGTTATTGTTATTAAATTGTTGTTCGTTATTATGCTGTTATTCGTTATTTCGTCTTCTCTCTCATCCACCCTGTTTTTCGTTGGGACCATTCGGACCGTGTCCCCATTATTTCATTCTTTTTGTAACTTTCGAGTCTGCTATCTCCATTTCTTTAAAGACCGCGAAAGAATTTACGGTCTGTGTACATGCGCCACATAGAAATTTGATCCCCACGACGTGTTTCGCGTTCGAGACAAGAGTTATTTCCCTATCATTCCAATTCATGCAGATAAAGTCAATCGTTGACAGAAATCACATCTAATCGCTAGTTTTCCGTTGTTACTAGATTGCACAAATTACAGATTAAGTGAGAATTTGGACCCATAGCCATGCTATTCCTTAATTAGCGTAAAAGAAATACCCACACAAATTCTTTATTTATTTATTTTTATTTCTATTTCTTTCCTTTCGATGGTCGAGGGTATTTCGAGGGTTTTCTGACCTTTGCGTTTTATGACCTTTTTCCTGCTTTGTTTCAAACTTTCTCGAATGCCAACCGTATTTCGTTTTGAATATATACGTTAAAATGGTGATAAATTATGTAAACTGTATTGCACTTTCTTAATTTTAATGAATTTCACTTTATAATTTATATGCACGGATTCACTGATACTTTATACACTTTCGGGTGCAAACAGAATAAACCGCCGAGTAGATTATTCCCTTCTATATTATATATATTATATATATATATATATATATATATAACTTGGTTGAATGGTTTGTTCTTAGGGAAGCGTAGCTTAGCGAGGAATAGGAGGACGAAAAGATGGTACAGGTTTATTAACAGACGTTTCGGAAAAATTCAATTTCCTTCATCAGTGTTAAAAAGTTTAAGAACAAATAGAAATAAATAAGTATAATAAATAAAAACGAACAATAAATTAAAATGGCGCAACAATTAGCGAGAATTAATAGTAAGTTACAATATATATTAAATTAGAAGATTAAAAATTAAATGACATAAAGTATAAAAGTATGGACAATAAGTAAAATATAAAACGGTTTAGGTGAAACAGAATTTGAAGGGTTTCTTACCAAATTGTTAACGTAATGAGAAACTAATTGTACAGAAGATTGGGAATGGTTGCCTGTTGAAAGAATTCCATATTAGGAAGATGGAGCCGGGCGGAGTGATGGTGGATTTCTTTTGAGTTTGAGAGTTTATTTGGCAATGTTTAAATTGAAAGCGGAACTGTAATCGTTGAGGATTGGCTGGATACTGAGGATATAAAGGGACTCAAGTATGCGGAGATCGATTAGTTGGTTGCCCCACTAACACCTTTAAATGGGAGACCCAAAATGGGTGCACACACATTTCTACATTACTGTACAGTTTTTACAGCCACACCTACACTTTTCCTCCTAAGTATATATATTGTAATGCATATGGTTGTAAATTGTGACTTGGTCCGCAATTGATATGGACCGTGACATATTTTTGGTTGGCAAGGTACTGGTATTGATGGATACCGTAATGAAATTGACTGGATTCTTTGGATCTGATATATTTGCATGTCAGTTATAAATAGATATAGAGTGTAACATATTTGTGGATAGTAGTCTATTATGACTTGATCCTCTGGATCCAGAGATTCTATCTTTAGTTTTAAATCGATAATTAATTAGTTTTAAATTGATAATTATTTAGTTTTGTAAAAATTGGTTGTTGCCAATGTACAGGTAGTTTTTACATAGTGGGGCCACCTCGATGGGCCGAAGTGGCCCCTAGTGTGGTCACTATAAAAATTTCTTATGTTCTTATGTTCTTTGTGGTTCGGAACCCACGTAAAATCGGAACCCACATGCACAATACACAATTACGAACACAGTTAGGTAGACCAGCCATGAGTGGATCCTAGGGTCTTTGCTGGTCTGAAACATTATAACATTATAACATTATAACATTACATAATATATATATATATATATATATATGTGTGTGTGTGTGTGTGTGTGTGTGTGTGTGTGGTGTGTATAAAATTATATATATATATATATATATATATATATATATATATATATATATATATATATCGGGTCCGCAAAAAAAAAGGAGCATGACAAAAATTGCTCTCACGCCCGCATTTTTTGCCGGACCCTTAAATGTTATATATCTAGCTAAAGATAAAAGAGCCCAGAGTTGTATAAAACAAATTTCATCAAAATCGGTCATAAAATAAAGATTTTATGGCCACAAACGTGCAATGACTAAAAAAAGTGAATATCCGTGTAAAAATTTAATGTTTTTCTCATTTTAAATTATTTTTTTCAGATGCCTAAATAATTTTAATCAATAAAAATGATAATATGCCCTTTTCTAAAGAAGATAAAATATTAATAAAACATTATAGACTTGATAAAAATTATGGCGCAATAAAATTATTACAAGAGTTTCCGAATAAACCATGGTCGAAAGGAGGTTTGGACAAGCTGTTAAGAAAAATCGACGAAACTGAAAGTACTGAAAGGAAACAAGGAAGCGGGAGGCCAAGATCAGTTCGAACCGAAGAAAACATCAGAGATGTGGAACTAAAAATTTGTAGTCAAGAAGGCAGACCAGGGACTCACGTGACACCGTCCAGAATTGCTAATGAGTTGAGCATATCCGAAAGTAGCGTCAGAAACATTATTAAAAACGACCTTGAACTAAAACCTTATAAACGGATACACGGGCAGAAATTAACTGAAATTAACGAACAGAAAAGAGTTGTTTGTTCTGAACGCATGTTAAGAAATATCACTCCCGAAAAAGTAGACCTCGGCTTTTTTACTGACGAAAAGAAGTTTACAGTAGAACCACCGCGAAATTCCCAAAATGACAGTGTATTCAAGAGTTAATCGTAAAAATGAAATACAAGATGATAGACTTTATGCTACCCGTAATCATTTTTCTGCCAGCGTAATGGTATGGGTCGGTATGTCTAAACTAGGCAAGACATCTGTTTTTTTCGTAGAGCCAAACATCAAAGTAGACGCCCGCTATTACACTGAAACTTTGTTGGAACAAATGCTGCCCGAAATGAGACGATTGGCGAATAATGGTTACTTCTTATTCCAACAGGATGGCGCTCGGGCGCATACCGCTAAGTCAACTATTGAATTTTTAGAAAATAATGTTCCTGAATTGTTTTACCCAAACGATTGGCCCCCTAATAGTCCAGATTTGAATCCCGTAGACTACGGAATATGGGAAATGTTGGCTGAGAAAGTGTACAAGCATAAGATCCGAAATGTCGAACATTTGAAAGAAGTTATCGTACAAAAATGGGAAGAAATTACCCAAGATCAAGTAGATAAAGCTATAGATCAATTTAGGCCCCGATTACGAATGGTTGTAGAGGTTTCTGGCAAACATATCGAACAATTTTTTTAGTCTTATAATTTCGTTTTCTTTGGAAATTGTAAAATTATATGACATGTTGTAGTAAAACTTTTATATTTTCTTTAATTTTTGACGTATTGACATGAAATTTGGTACTAACTTAGTTTATTTGTTGCTTATTTGCCTAAAATAAGTTATTTGTCATTATGTGTAAAAATAAATGTACAGTAAACATTTTCGTCATGCTCCTTTTTTTTTTGCGGACCCTGTATATATATAAATATACATAAATTAAAACAAGAAATAGAACTCAAGCACTTTCGTCTTATAACATCTTTAGAAATACTGAAATTAATAACAAGAGCGAGACAGTATATACACTATACAGTTCATAAAGAAAAACAAAGCTCAATCCTATTATTTTGAACTCTTCCAGATCAGATTTTGAAAAGAAGGAGACGGCGCTAAAACTCTAGGTGCTTTTCCACGTGGATTGTAAGGGGTTCCAAAAAACCTTAGCCCCCCATTTGCAGCTTACATGTTTACTTATATCGAAATAGGTTTTAGTGATTATAAAAATATATAAAATTCTTTATTTATTGCAGGTATTAAAATTACTCTAGCTGATAAAGTGATAATATAATGGCTTCTCAATTAATTGGTGATTCGGAGAGGCAACGTGTGATAGATCGCATACGAGCAATAACATTTCGGGAAGCTCGTGATGCTCGAGCCACCTTTATAACACGTTCATAGGTTGCCAAAAAGTTGCGAAGAAGTGAGGACTTCGTCAAAAGAAATTGGAATAAAACTTTGGAGGAATGTGAAATGGATACAACCAAATCTGGGCGCCCAAATTTGCCACTCTCTCAGGAAACAAAGGACATCATTGAAAGCGGTACACGTAAGCGGAAAAACAGCTGTGCTAAACTTTCTAGAGAGATCGAAGTGTTGAGAGGAAAGATCGTTAGTGGTGAGATCATTCGACTGTACCGTCATAGGCAAGGTTTAAAGCCTTGGCATGAACTTCCAAAGCCAAGAAAAACTCAACTTAACATCGATGACAGAATGTGGTTTGCCCATTATCTTGAAGATTGGGATGTGGATGATTTCATGCATTTAGCTGTCTCCGATGAATTTTTTGTTTACGTAACACGTCGGCCTAACTACCAAAATGATCGAGTGTGGGCCACAACACCAGATGAAATCGATGACAATGAACATTATCGCGAATTATTAAAAAGTCCAGATCGTGTTGGTGTGTTTATTTTGTTCACTGCAAAGAAGCTCATGTGGGCGCTGAAGCCAAATGGTCAGAGTTGGGATGGACAGTATTTTCGTGATATTATTCTAGCCCAGCATGTCATTCCTTTTCTAAGAAACCCAAACAATGTTATGGATGTCGATCAGGTCACACTTCCGCACGATAAGGCCCCCTGCTTTAAGGCATTAGCCACTCAACAGTTGTTGCGGAACCATGAGATCGATTTCTTTGGAAATGAAGAATGGCCAGGAAATTCTCCCGACCTGAACGTCTGTGAACACATTGGATCAGTTATAAAGGACAAGGTTGAATGTCTCTTGTTTGAAGAACCTGCAGTAAATCGATTTTCGAAGGATACAATGACGCAACACATTGAAACTGTTTTAGCAAATTTGCGTAACGATCAAGATCTATTCACGTCACTTTTGGCAAGTTACCCAAAGCGAATTCAGGCTGTCTTGGAAGCCAATGGCGGGAACACCAAGTTTTAATTGTTTCTCATTAAATGCAGGATTAAGTTCTCTTTTGTAAGGTATGTTTAGTTTTACTGTACCTCTAATGGTTTAGGCCATGGGCGGGGGAGGCTAAGGTTTATTGGAGCCCCGTATGCTCTTCCTCCAATTTTCTCTGCACCAGTCATCCAATTTTTGTTTTTCTTTATGAACTATATATTCCG
>JAJOZX010000126.1:107500-510000 GCA_023014485.1 Bathynomus jamesi
TATCTGTGACGTCATTATGATAAAAGGACACCTCTGTGTGCCAGTTTTGAAAAAAATATAACAAAAACCTTATTAAATAGTGAGAAGTTAGTGCATAGCGACTACCAAAATATTAGAATATCTTGTCAGGTGTTAAAAAAACCAATAAATTGATTATGTTTTATTGAGTACTGCTAATATATTAAACATTTATCAAACTTTAAACTCTGCGTTTTAGTGAAAATGAATGAAATGAAATGAAAACGAAAATAAAAAGGTTTATTGGCAGACCATAGTCCATATGACAAATATTAATAATACAATGACAGTTCACATACTAATGATAGAAATATATACAATTAATGAGAAATAATACAGTAATGTCGAATGATCTCAGATTTAGTATTTAGTTGGTCCACCTTTAGCCCTGATTACGTCCTCCAATCAACGTGGCATCGAGTCGACAAGCCTCTTGCATTCTTCTGTAATTATCAATTGCCAGGTTATCATCAAACACCTCTTCAGTTCACTAAGTGTTCCTGCTTTATGCTTTTGGGCTTTCTGCTTAGAAATATGCCAGGGTAGTGGTTTAGTTTCATGAGCATCAAACGATGCAGATGTTGCACAAACCGCATGAGCTGGAGCCAGTTCATGTTGAAAAATAAATGGTTCGTCTCCATACAGCTTTTCTGCAGACTCCAGCATGAAGTATTCTAAGATTTCATGATAAACGTGACTATTGATTGACAATTCTATTTACAAATGCAAGTGAACCCACACCATTTGTATTCATGCAACGCTACACTAACACACTCGCCGTAAATTTGATCAATCACTTCTGCAGCTTTCATGATGAATTTCAGACTTTCTTCGCCAAACTGGAGGACCCCTGTCACCAAATTACACACAAAATTTTGATTCGTCTGAAAAAAAGCACTTTTTGCGACTCTTTCTTTGCGTCAGGATAGTCGTCTTCTCTTTCGCTTCGCATTTAACGTCAGCTTAATTTTCGGTTTTTGTGACTGACTGAAATCCCATAAAGATGAATATGTAATTGACGTTAATAGTCTTTCTTTTTAAAGTTGTTTGCATTTGTAATTAGTATAACAAAGCGAAATAGGTACCTAATGTAAATTGAAATAAATAATATTTATTTATGTTGTTTTTTCCCTTCCAGTTTGCAGAAAATCCTTACGTGATAGAAAAAAATATGGACATCTTCTTTGAAATCAGCGTAGTTGAATTATATAAAATCAGTTATTAGTAAGAAAACAACTCTTACAAAGTTCTCATTCGCAGGCCTTTGAATTATTAGAGTCCCAACTTCTCTCAGATAGCACTCTCAACGAAGTTGTGTTTCAACAAGATGGGTTCCTTGCCATTACGCAAACATCCTTCGAACTTACCTCAGTGAATGTTTTCATATCGCTGGAATGGGCGTAATGGAAACAGGCCGTGGGCGGCAAGATCTCTGGATTTGACCTTCTAGATTTCTTTGCAGGGGGGGTTTATAAAGTCTGAGGTGTACAAAACAAGAGTGGCAAACCTGCAAGATTTACGAAACTGCATCGCTGCCGCAGCTAGGAAAATAACTCCACAGATACTGGTAAATGTATTCCGTAATGTAGTTGACAGATTTGAGACATGCAGAGACACTGATGGTACTCATGCCGAAGCTAATACCTGAATATGATTAATATATACTGGGTGTCCCATAAGTCCGGCATCATAGGAAAAATAATAAAAAAAGGCAAAACAAAAGCTTTTATTTACAGAACGTGCTCACTATGTCCACCATTGTTTTCAATAAAAAAATTCAGACGTGATACCCAGTCAGCAAGCACACGGTGAATGATGTCAGGAGTAATGGTGTTACATGCCCCAATAATGCGCTGCCGCAAATGTTCAACACTCCTAATTTTCTCTGCGTATACCAGCGCTTTCAAGTGGCCCCAGAGATAAAAATCTAGTGGCGTGAGATCCGGGCTTCTAGCTGGCCATTCCACAGGCCCTCGACGTCCTATCCAATGACCAGGGAATTGTTGGTACAGGTATTCCCTTACTTGGGTGCTGTAATGTGCAGGAGCGCCGTCTTGCTGGAACTATGTTGGGAAATTTCCTTCTTCGTTGAAGACACTGGGAAATGCTTCTTCCTTGAGCACACGTAGGTAGGTGCCTCCAGTGACATGTTCATCGAAAAAGAGGGGGGCCTATGATGCGATCTTTCCAAATGAAACACCATACCATCACCCGAGATGCACCTTGTTCCTTTGAAGAGGTATACCAGTGAGGGTTGTTTTGAGACCAGTAGCGGGTGTTCTGTCGATTTACCTCACCATTTCCATAAAAAACAGCCTCGTCACTGAACAGAATGGTGGACGGGAAATTGGCATCCCGAGCATAATTATGGTTTGTAGAAATAGAAAAATATGAATTTCTCCTATGATGCCGGACTTATGGGACACCCTGCATATATATATATATTATAAGTATTATAGTACTATAGTAATAGTAAGTATTATAGTAGATAGGTATTATAGTAAGATAATATCCCTGTTAAGAGAAGCAGGAAGCTCCCTGATTAAATCTTACAACTATCATACTAAGATTATTCCTGGATGGAATGATTTTATTGCCCCCCTGAAGAGGGAATCGAAAGACGCCTATGATTTGTGGTGCTTTCATGGTAGACCCAGATTAGGACCAGTATACTTGAATATGTGTAGAAGTCGGGGTCAGTATAAGGCGCCCATAAGGCGATGTAAACAGGAAGAAGAGTCTGTTCGAGCATCAAAAGCCTGTGAAGCTCGCATAAATAACGATAATAACAAATTTTGGAAATTTGTTAAGAATCAAACGGGTGTCAAAAATGTCCTCCCTCTGACAATCGATGGGGTGTCGGGGGAGGATGAAATTGCAAAGCTGTGGAAAAACCACTATTCTAACATTCTTAACAGTGTGAGTAGGGATAATCTTAAGATAGATTGCAGCGAAACGATTGTGGGAGGACAAGAGAAAATAAAGGGTGATCCAGAGAAATGGGACCCAAAAGAAACCCCTGTAACTCTTAAAGTATAAGTTCTTTTATAAAATCATACGCATCATTCGAAAGAGGATAGTTACAAGTTTGTACAGGATTGTATAGGTTTTGACAATACAAGACAAGACAAAATAAGATACAAAACAAAATAAAAGTGTTAGTTAAAACTAACCCTTCAAGATGACTGCATGGACTGTGGAACAGCTGCGTTTCATAACTGAGCAATATTATGAGCATGGAAGAAGTGTAGTTTCAGCTCAAAGATCTTTCAAGACAAATTTTCAGATGTCAAAATCACCTTCTAAGAAAGTAATCCGTCGGTGTGTCAGAAATTTTTCCCTAACTGGCAGCATTGGAAAAAGAAAACCAACTGGAAGAGTGCGCACAGCAAGGATAGACGAGATCATTAACATAACTCATGAAATTGTACAGGATAATCCTAACATAAGCATCAGACGTGCTTCTCAGCTGTTAGGAGTTGGATATGGAACAACACACCGTATATTTAAGCAAAATTTAATGCTCTTTCCATATAAAATTCAAACAGTGCAACAACTAAACGATGGAGATTTCGCACGAAGACGACAATTCTGTCAATGGATCCAACAGAAGGTAAATGACACCACCAATTTTCTAGCAACTTTGATTATGTCAGACGAAGCCCATTTTCACTTGAATGGAACTGTAAACAAACAAAATTGTCGTTTCTGGGCAACAGAAAATCCATTGAATATTACCGAAGTCCCGTTGCATAGTCAGCGTGTAACTGTTTGGTGTGGTCTTACTGCATCTCAGATCATAGGGCCGTACTTTTTCGAGGATTCCACCGGAAACACGGTCACTGTAAATGGTGATCGCTACGAAAAAATGTTGACCGATTTCCTTATTCCTAAATTAAGAGATCTTTGTCTAGAAAACCACTGGTTCCAACAAGACGGAGCTACCTGCCATACCACGAGGAACTGCATGGCAGTTTTGCGTCAAACGTTTCCAGGCGAGTTAATCTCAAGATTTGGAGACGTTGAATGGCCCGCAAGGTCTCCGGATTTTTCTCCCTTAGATTATTATCTCTGGGGATATTTAAAGAGTAGGGTCTACAGAAATAACCCAACGACCTTGCAAGAATTGAAGGCCGCCATCACAAATGAGATACAGGCCATACCACCGCACACTCTTACAAAAGTGATGCAGAACTTACAAGCGAGAACACTGGAATGCTTGGCAACTAATGGAGCACATTTGAAAGGAGTCATTTTTAAAAAATAAATATTTCATAATAAACTTGTAACTCTACTCTTTCTAATGATATATAGTTTTTATGAAAGGAATTAAATATTAAGAATATTTGGCTTTTTTTTATGGGTCCCATTTATCTGGATCACCCAGTACTTTGATATCATTTTCTGAAGTAAAGAGGTTGATTAAAGAGTTAAAGACTGGTTCTGCGTCAGGGGTAGGTGACTTATCGAATGAGCACTTAAAATGTGCAAATGACGTAGTATGTCTGCATATATCATTGCTCCGATCAGCCATGCTGGCTCATAGCTATATCCCTGCAGAGTTCATGAGGGTATACATCTTGCCCATGATCAAAAATAAATACGGAGACATTCTGTTCAGCAATAATTACAGGCCTATTGCTGTCGCTTCCTGCTTCTCGAAACTATTAGAAAAACTCTTGTTACGCCGATTAAATGATTTCCTATGGACATCTAATCAGTTTGGCTTTAAAAGGTCCCACTCAAATGACCTGTGTATCTATGTACTTAAAGAAACAATATCTAAATACATTGACAGTAATTCAACTATTTATAGCTGTTTCCTAGATATAAGTAAGGCATATGATAGGGTGAACCACAATATTTTATTTGCAAAACTAGAAGACAGGAAGGTTCCCATGTACATATTAAATTTATTGAAATTTTGGTATTCCCACCAATCTTTCACTGTTAGGTGGGGCAATGTACTATCCGAATGTTTTGGCTGCTCTTGCGGGGTGAGACAAGGCTCCTTGCTCTCCCCTATGCTGTTTAATGTGTATATCGACGGATTAATTGCTTCACTTAATGAGGCAACAGTGGGATGTTGTATAGATAACACAAGGATAAATAACTTAGTTTATGCCGATGATATGGTGTTAATAAGTCCCTCTGTTAAAGGGCTGGATCGGCTACTAAAAGTCTGCGAAGTGTATTCGCAGAAACATGATATTTTTTTAATGTTACCAAAACTAAGTTTATACAATTTCATCCTAAAAGCTGTAATCAGCCAGCTGATATAAGGTATAAAATGAATGGTGAAGTAATTGAGGAAGCACAAGAGTAAGTATTTGTGTCAAACTATTACCAGCTCCTTGAGTGATGACTCGGATATATGAAAACAATCTCGAAGCCTGTGTGCTAAAGCGAATATGACCATAAGGAACTTTCGATTCTGTACAAGTGAAGCTGAAGACACTCTCTTTCGTACTTTCTGCAGTAATATATACGGACAGCAACTCTGGGTGAATTATAAAAAAGGTTCTGGCAGAACTCTAAATTTGCTGTACAACAGGTCTTTTAGACTCTTATATAAATTACCCCGAGATGCTCAGCTTCGCAAATGTTTGCCACCCGCAATGTCCCGAGCTTCCCGGAGGTAACAAGACGTGCTCAACACAGTCTACTGTAATGCAAAGAATTAAAAAATCAACCAACCCGATCATCCAAGCTATCCATGAGTCCTGCCATTTATCCTCTAAGTCTAAGCTATGGACTTCTTGGTACGAAACGTCTGTCTGTAGCTCCACTTAACTTCGACATTACAGTATTATTTCTGATCAGTTGTATATATTTCTATCCTTAGTATATGAACTGTCATTGTATTAATAATATTTGTCATATGGACTATAGTCTGCCAATAAACCTTTTCATTTTCATATATATATATATATACAGTATATAATAAATTTCAGTGGCGACTCCTGCACTCGGGCTACTCGGGCTCAGCCCGAGTGTACATTTGTAAAATATACATAAATTTTGTTGTTCAATATGTTAAAATCTTTATTTAATGCCTCTTTTGCAGAAATCTATTTTAAAACAATGAATAATGTCATAACAAGTTCGTCACTTTGTGTACTCTTCTTTCATGATCTATTACGATATTTGCTCGGGTCCAAACGCTGACTTGTCAAAAAGTAACGCTCACTGTTGCTTTTTAAACAGAAAGCTTTCGCTCATCCTCCAAGCTTCTGGACTCGGGATGAGTGATTTCCGCCCTTCCTGTTATAAATAATCTTCAAAATTTCAAGTGGCTTTTATTCAATATTTTTCACGGAGTAACCTTTGCATTGATGCCATGATTTAACTGTTGACTGATGAAACGTTTGCTTTCCATGATAATATTGCATTAACAAAATTTAATTCGTCCAGGTATGGCTCAATTTCGTCAGCCTAGTGACGCGAAAAACATAGCTAGCCTATGCTAAAAATGATAACTGGCAACTCCTCTCAGGTTTCTTCAGTAGTTTAGTTGCCTGCGGAAGTGACCGTTGTAGCATTGTGTTGTGTATTTTTTGTGTATAGTGTAACTAGTGTATTATAACTATTTTATATTTTTGTGTTCAAACAGCTCTACATTTACCCATAATGGAGAAGGATGTTGTGTTAGATTTAAAAGAAAAACCATTTGGGCAGAGAAATATTGCGGAAAAGCGAGAAATTATCAAATTAGGCCGACCCGCTCCTTCACTGAAAACTAAAATAGGCCATCGTACTTTTCAAATCAAGTGGTATGAACAGATTGATTGGCTGTGTGCAAGTGCCTCTAATGAGAAACTACAGTATACTGTTGGCCATGTTTGCTTTTTCAACCGAAACCAAATCAATCGTGGACAGATGGTGGTTACAGCAATTATAAAAATATTCTAAGTGACTGCAAACATCATAGTAAATCTTCGTCATTTGCATAATTACAAATGTCTAAAAACTGGGATCTTTTCCATTTTATGGGAACCACCATTTTTTTAAAATAAATACGTGGTTTTACATCATTTTTTATGCTGATTCCAAATATATTATTCTTTTTCAGGAGAAATAAAAAATAAGAAAGTTATAGTCAATAAATTTTTATTATTTATATGATATGCCACGATGACGTCATTTGTACGATAACGTCATCGTAAGCTCAGTTAGGGCCTAATAGCCTATTTCTAATAGTTCAAATCAGTTGTTAATTTACCTTGAATGAAAATATTTGCTTCGACTTGACAATATGGAAAATTATAACTTAATTTGGCTAGCAACAATCGTGGATTATAACAATTACTTTAGAGAGGTAATTAAGTTTTAAACAATTAACCTAACTAACCTAACCTAACTAACCTAACCTAACTAAACTAAACTAACCTAACTTAAACTATGCAATATGAGAAAATAAAGAAATATCGTATAAATAATAAAATATTAATGACTATAACTTTCTTATTTTGTATTTCTCCTGCAAAAGAATAATATATTTGGAATCAGCATAAAAAAATGCTTCAGAACAATATATTTATTTAAAAAAATGGTGGTTCCCATAAAATGGAAAAGACCCGACTGTTGGACAGTTTGATATTGAAACTGCTCTTAGTGAGACTGCAAAACTTGAAAAAGAACGGTATAACAAATCAGCTGAAGAAAATAGACAATATTTAAAACAGTTAACAAATGCCGTATTATATCTTTGTAAACAAGAACTGCCATTGCGTGGCCATGATGAAGGAAAAGATAGCCTTAATAAAGGTAATTATCGAGAGCTGTTGCATTGCTTTGCTGAAATAGATAGTGTTTTTGCATCTAGACTTTCCACGAAAGAAGGATCGAAGCATTTTTCAGGAGTTTCAAGTACAATACAAAATGATATCATATCTGCAATAGATAGTGTCATAGCTGATGCAATTCATACTGAAGTTGAAAAAGTTCCTTTTTTCTCAGTGCAAGCAGCTGAAACTACAGATTGTGCAATGCATGCCCAACTCTCAATTATAATTAGATATGTGTCTGAATGCCAAATAAATGAAAGATTTTTAGGATTTTTTGACGTAAGTGATGATAAAAATGCTTCAAGGTTGGCTGATATGATAGAAAATGTGTTGAACTCCTTTAGTGAAGCTAAAACTAAATTGGTTAGCCAAACGTACGATGGAGCAGCTGTGATGGCAGGTGAGCTAAACGGGGTGCAAAGAAAATTGAAGGAGAAAGGATTTAAATACGGCCATTTTATTCACTGCTATGCTCATAAGCTTAACTTAGTTTTGAGTAAAAGTGCTGAGAAAGTGAATGGGGTTAAAATGTTTTTTTCTCATTTACGCTCTTTTAGTAAATTTACATCTTCGAGTACAAAACGGAAAAGTGTCTTTCGAGATTTTAATATCAGCATTCCATCACTGTGTGAAACAAGATGGTGCTATAGATCTAGAACTGTGTCATCCATAAAACAGATGCTTGAAAACTTGAAAAGTGCATTTCAACATATTTTAGACAATAATGAAAGGTGGGATGAAGATACTCTAAGTGAAACTGACAATCTGCTGGCAAAATTGAATGACTTCACTTTTATGTTTTTCATAAATTGTTTTCATAACATATTATCCCAAGCTGGAAAACTCTTTGATGTTCTGCAGTGTAAGCAGCTTGACATGAAGTTGGGCCAGGATAAAATAAATGACTTTATTCAATTTGTCGAAAATCATCGTAACGATGAACATTATGAAAAAAATCGTTCAAGAAACAATGGGCGACATTGCACAACCAGATGACTCGGGGCCTCCTCCCAGGAAAGAGTCAGGGGAAGACAAATGAACTATAAAGCGACGTATTTCGAAATAATTGACAACATTTTAGTGTCGTTAAGAGAGCGATTTGCTTGCATTCAGGAATTCACATTTTTTGAATTACTTGATGTGAACAAGTTTGAAATGTTTGCTCATTCATTTCCTATGCAACATGTAAACGCTTTACAAAGTAAATACCCAGATATCTTTGATTGCAAATCCTTGGTAAACGAACTGAAATATATGTATAATGACAGTGACTTTAAAAAATGAAGTCAGTCAATGTCATTTTAGAGTTAATTCATAAACTGGATTTGTTGTCTGCTATGTCTGAAAGTGTTAAGCTAATTCAACTTTTGCTGACCATCCCTGTAACTTCAGTTGCCAATGAAAGAAGTTTCTCAACCTTAGACAGAATTCGATCATATTTGCGATGCACAATGGCTCAAGAACGGCTGTCATCCCTGGCTCGCATTTCGATCGAAAAACAAATACTGACTGACTTGGAAAGCAAAAAGCAGCTACACGACAAGATTTTACAGGAATTTGCTATAAAACCAAGACGCTTGGAATTTATGTTTAAATAAAGTAAGTTCATGGTTTATTTTTTATTAAATTATGTAAATATTTTATTTATGATTCATTGCATGTATATCGTATATTTCTGTTCATGCTGGTTCTTTAAATTGTTTTGGTAAAAATTTGTACTGAGCCCGAGTAACATTGATAAGCTAGAGTCGCCACTGCTATATATATATATATATATATATATATATATGTATATAGTGGCCTACGAATCACCAATGTGATATGGCCAAGAAAGTAGGCTTACTATAATTAATGAATTAAATGAAATGAATAATTAGGGGTCACCAGCTTCAGGATTACAGTCCAAACAAACAATATTTAATAAGGAGAAGAAATTACTTTGTTGTTTTGTGTTTAATTAGGAAAATAAATGAAATATTTGTTCACAGTGATTAACAATTCTATAACGGTATTTATACTCTGTTAAAGATGACTGATTATTAGCAATAAGAAATGGTTATACAGTCTAATTGTTAAGTAAATACACTAATTCAGGTAAGTTAATGAGATATGAAGAGGTGAACACAGAATAAGTAATTAAGCCAATAATAACTGAAATAATGAAAGTACGGTATGGTACAGTAAATGGATTACAGTAGGTCGGTAAAATGAAATGCATAAAAGAGCACATAAACAATCGGATGCAAAATAAGTAAGTTATATGAATGAACACAATAACAAGGTGATACAAAACTACGGTATTGGTGCAACACTTGAATAGGCCTACTGCGGTCTTAACGGGAGAGTTAGTTTGAACGGTATTGAGGACACCTTTTAGGGCCTACGCGATTAGGCAGAGTTTGTGGACTTTTCAGCTTTGAATCCTGAATAGTCTAGCAATACGTAACAAAACACTGTAGCCCGAGCGAGGGCCTACAAGAGGATTACCGACCTGCAATTTCGACGGAGATAACTATGAAGGCTGAAGAAACCTACGTGAAGGTTTACCGTCCTGCGTTTCGACGTGGATAACTCTGAAGATTGACGAGGGCCTACTTGAAGTTTGACCGTATTGCATTTCGCCGTAGATAACTCTGAAGACGTGTTGGCCTACCGGCAGGAGGATGTGCTAAGGGCTTGATGAGATCCTAGTTGAAAGGGCGCCGACCGAATTGTGGTGAAGGATGAGTGAAGCCAGGGCCAGAAGGATGACGCCGGTAGAGTGATGTTTGCTTCCGGCGGGATGAAATTGTAGGTCGCCTCAAGTGTTCATTCGCTTCGTGTATTGTTGAAGTGTTGCTTGAGGGAATGAGACAGGCTGAGGTCGAACGGCGCTACGTGAAAGAAGAGATTCACGAGGAGGAGTAACGAGCAAAAGTTGTTGTTGTTTTTTCTGTTTAAGGTGCTTTCAACCCTGCTGGATTATTGACACCATTTTTTTTTTTTTTGTAGAGAAAGGTGGTGAAAGAAGTAGTAGAAAGAATTTTGAGCAAAAGTTTGTTTGTTTTGTTTTTTTCTGTTTAAGGTGCTTTCAACCCTGCTGGATTATTGACACCATTTTTTTTTTTTTTTTTTAGAGAAAGATGGTGAAAGAAATAGTAGAAGGTAATGCTGTGAGGGCGAGTTCAGTGAACTCTCACTTATATAGGCTCGGAAGACACTAACTTTTCGCGGGCCTTTTGAAGAAGACAAACACCCTTTTGTTTCTCTCTCCTTGAACACCACGTGTGTTTTTCGATTTCTGATGATTCCAAGATGTTTGCGGACGTGAGGAAAGGAATTTCCGGTCGGTCTCTACATATACTGTGTATATGCAAAGAAATCACAAGGTAACACGCGATCTTTTTAATAAGCAAAGAACCACAGGGAAAAGGAAAAGGAAACACGAAGTTTGAGCGCTTTCGTGATATATTCACATCTTTCTTGTCCCTCAAGATATGAAATATATCACGAAAGCGCTCGGACTTCGTGTTTCCTTTTCCATTTCCCTGTGGTTCTTTGCATACTGTGTATATATATATATATATATATATATATATATATATATATATATATATATTTGGCTTGTTGTTCTTTAATTTTTCATAAAATATTATTATTTCTGCAAAATAGATAGGGACTTTTGGGACACCCCGTATTGACTGGGTATTTGGGGAGATTGCACGTACGGCATTCTTTACAAAAGGCGCTTTGTTTTGAGGACCATTTGTCACCAACCCTTGACACAAAGTTCAACCTCCTGAGAACGTTTCACCCGAATGAAATCGACCAAGTTCTCACCCTTCAAGATTTGCCATTTTATTCATTTCGGAGATGTAACAAATTATTGTTCGAGGCCCTTCGCTCAGCCTATCTGTTATTCCTTTTCAACCATAAAGAATTCTCGCATTCGTGAGCGGGTAATCTTGCAATTCGTTAATAACTTATTTTTGCTGTGCATTTGTTTTTCAATAGAATCAACTTTAATTCCAACATTTCATACATATTACTATTGTTAATTTCAATTTAAGCAATTGAAATGTTATTCACAGTAATATTCATTTGGGATCACTTGAAGATCAGAGCCCCCAGCCTTCTTTAGTTAGCTTTATAAGGCTAACTAACGAAAATACCACGACCTAACCTAACCAATCGTTAGGGCAATTGTACGTCCTTGACGAGTGGTTAGGTTAGGTCGTGATATTTTCGTTAGTTAGCCTTATAAAGCTAACTAAAGAAGGCTGGGGGCCCTGATCTTTAGGTGAGCCTTTATTTGTTTTGTTAATTAAAGAACACCCACGAAATCTTTACACTTTCGATCAGTTTCTATGGTGACCCCAGATACTCCTAAATTCCTTGTCAACTTAATTACTTAAAATACTAATTACATCAAGGCCTACCGCCAAATCAGTAGCCTAATAAACCAGTGCCTATAACTAGCGCACTATAAAGTTACAAGTACAAGAGGAAGCCTCTAAAACCTTTCGGTCCACTCTGCGAGGTTCCTGTTATTAAAGTAGTGTATTTTTTAATTATTCTAGCAGTAGTAGAATACTGGATAGATAGAAAAGCAGGATCACCTGAAGATCAGGGCCCCCAGCCTTCTTTAGTTAGCTTTGTAAGGCTAACTAACGAAAATATCACGACCTAACCTAACCAGTCGTCAAGGACGTACAGTTGAACTAACGATTGGTTAGGTTAGGTCGTGATAGTTTCGTTAGTTAGCCTTATAAGGCTAACTAAAGAAGGCTGGGGGCCCTGATCTTCAGGTGATCCGAAAAGCATAAGGTTCTCTCCCTACCCTCTGCTCCCTCCCCGACAGAGGCGGGTATGGGAAAAAGGGAAGAAAATTCCATTGTTTGGAAAAGTAGCCAAAGAAAGTTTATGGAAAATAGAATAGATAAACTACCTTTACAATTACTCTATGCATACACCGTTGTATAAACTAACATAATAATATTCTCGTATTTGTGTTGATCGTATATATATATATATATATATATATATATATATATTATATATATCCAACCGGTAATTGGAAGGCCTTGGGTTCGTTTCCCGGGCGGTTCGCCTCATTTTTCATTTATTCGTTATTTCTCTTCCGCGTGTGCAGAAACGTTCCTTAATATTATGTCGTTTCTATTCATTATATACTGCGTGGTCATTGCAGTTAAATGCACATATTCACGATTTGCGAGGGTGCCCTCTCAGGGCATTGGTTTCTGCCCTATGTAGGAGAATTTCGATTTGTGAATGATTGAGGTCCGTGGTGTAACGGTAGCGCATCCAACCGGTAATTGGAAGGCCTTGGGTTCGATTCCCGGGCGGTTCGCCTCATTTTTCATTTATTCGTTATTTCTCTTCCGCGTGTGCAGAAACGTTCCTTAATATTATGTCGTTTCTATTCATTTATATACTGCGTGGTCATTGCAGTTAAATGCATATATATATATATATATATATATATATATATATACACACACAGTGTGTGTGTGTGTGTGTATGTTAACCCCCTCCGTCTATGGCCTGGGTTGGTTCGAAGTTGACGGGGGTTCTGGTTAGGTGGCAGCAACGGATTTGTTACTTGCAGCAGTTTCTTCTATACTACTTTCCGAGTTCTTCTATAGTGGTTCGGAGGATTCTGGGAGGCTTACTAAATTCTCTGAAGGTTCCCTGATTCTTCTTATAACGTATCGGGAAGTTTTAATGACTAAGTTCTCTGAAGAGAGCAAGGTTCGTACGAGAAGATAAGGACTTTTTCTTACGGTAATTTACTGCTAAAATGTTACAGCCTCTAAGTTAGATCAGTCTAGTCAGAATGAACATGAAAGAAATTTTGTGGGTTTATATACCCATAATTTGCTAACATCATTATTATTAGATGTTGACTTGTGTCGTTTTTTATTATCTATAGGCTGCATTATTTTTGCACAATATTTGAAAATAAAGTAAATTTTTTGCTGTGGCAATGGTTAAACAGATAAACAGGATATAGGAAGAGGAGCCATATTTTTATCTTAAACCGCGTATTTTCTGATCTGATGGTTTCCGGATCTGCCCAGTTAATTAGAAGTGGAAATTGAACTATGCATATGAGCAAAAATTAAAGGTTTAAGATTTATAATTAAATGCTTAGGCAAGACACGACTTCACCCTCCACAACGAAGAGAGAATACATACAAAACATGAACAATGAAAAATCCAATCAGGATTCATTATGAAGCTAAATCTAAAAAAATGATTAAGAAATTTTGAAAAGAACAAGTCACCAGTTATTTGGCAAAATAGGAAGCAAATCAAAAATTTATCTCAACGGAAAAATAATAATAAAAAATAACAATAATAATATCGCCGAGTGTACATTCCTAAATGGCGACATAATGTCGGGTCGTACATTGAGTACAATCCCAAGTACATCACTGAGTACATTGTAATTTTGGTTTATTACAACTATGATTATAATTACCAATTAATTCACATTCGTTTATTATCGTTAATTACAGTTTCATTAACGTACATTAATTACATTATATTAAATTATTACAGTTAATTACAATTAAACAGTTAACTATGATATATATATATATATATATATATATACAGGGTGTCCCGTAAGTCTGGACCCATAGGGAAAAATAATAAAATTACAAAATAGTCCAAAAATTTATTACATAATCTGTTCAAAGTGTCCGCCGTTGTGTCGCACACATAGTTGAAGACGCAATCTCCACTGCGACAGCACTTTCTGAATCACAGTCGCAGAAATTTCTTGACACGTCTCCACAATGCGTGCTTTAAGGTGGAAAATGTTCTGAAGTTTGACCTCGTACACTTTGGCTTTCAAGTGGCCCCACAAATAAAACTCCAGCGGAGTAAGATCATAATAAAAATAATAAAAATAATAATAAAAATAATAAAAATATATTATAAATAAATTTTTGGACTATTTTGTAATTTTATTATTTTTCCCTATGGGTCCAGACTTACGGGACACCCTGTATATATATATATATATATATATATATATTTTTTACAGTGTTTCATATTTATAGACAATTAGGATGTTAGGAGTATAACACAAAGTACATGGGGGTGTATCATATATATATATATATAACATAACACACATAATGTTTTATAAATTAGAAGCAAGCAAGAGGAGATTTTCACTTCAGAAGCTCTCGCTTTTCCGTCATCATCGGAATTTGAACACTTGCATAAGCATTTACGAGTCTATTCCGAGAAATTTAATAATTTAAAGAAAAAATAAAAAGTATACATGTGAACGTACTTATATGTAAGGTAACTACGTACGTGATCATGATCATTTGAGAACATGTACGAATGCATAAAGTTTTGTAAACATGTTGGTAGTCACACAATAGGTTGACAATAGGTAGACAGTAGGTAGCTGAATAAATAATTAATAAAATTAACAAAAGATAAAGGTCAAGAAGGAAATGGACGTACGAATGAACAACATATAAATAATAATAGGTTAAGGAATTTACATACATTGAATACTAAAGTCATCCAAACGCATTATGCGAGTTTGGTCCTTATGTAAAAATAAATATTTGAATATAAAGATTATATAAATACAAGGATTAGGTAGACATGTGGATTCTTATATAAATATAAGAATTATATAGGAATTATTCATTTCATATATACAGTGCCCGCGAAAAGTATCCGATCACCCTTGAAATTTGTATTTTTTTCATAAAAAACAATGTTTAAATGTATACTAACCTTATATTAGTATTTTGTCATCTGTCCTTTGGTTTGGATGACTTGTTCTAGACGTTTTGGCATGGATTTAATCAAGTTTTGACAAACTTCCACTGATATTTCCTTGCACCATACCTTTTTGATGGCCTCTTGTAATTTTTCGACTGAGCCAGTGTCGTGGCATTCAACCTTATTTTTTATTATTAGCCACAGATTTTCTATCGGATTGAGATCTGGACTATTACCAGGCCAATCCAAAATATCAAATTTATTGTCAGTAATCCATTTTGTCACTATTTTGGCCCTGTGACATGGTGCACCATCATGCATGTATGTTTTTCCTTTGGATTGCCATTGCCATTAGAAGTTTATCCTGTAGCATTGCTAAATACCGTGCACCATTCATAGTTGTGTTCTTCGGAAGAAAATATAAGTTTCCACGCCCATAGTAACCGAAACAACCCCAAACCATCACACTTTGAGGGTGTTTCATTGTCTTTAGGGTGTATTTAGGGTCCATCCTATTTGAGCCAATAGGCCGGCGAACCTTTTTTGGACAACTTCTGAATGTCAAAAATGTCGACTCATCGCTAAATAAAACCTTCTTCCAGTCATCAACAGTCCAATGAATGTATTTTTTTACAAAATGCGACACGTTTTTTACGCATTTTTTCATTAATGAACGGTTTCTTAGCAGCATGGCGAGATGGTAATCCGAGTTCTTTTTGGAGCCGCTCCTGGATAGTTCGTTCAGAAACACCAGATAACAAATTATTCATATTAAATTTTATTTCTTTCGCAGTTATTGTTGGGTTTTTCAATACTAAACGTTTCATAAGTTTGTCTGTTCGCGAATTTGTTTTTCTCGGTCTGCCAGATCGTTTTTTAGGGACTGGCGTGGTTAGGCCACCATTGTTCTTAGCCCGTGAAACCCATAAATTAACGGTACTTTGGGATATGTTTAATTCCTTAGCTATCTGTCTCTGTGATTTCCCACATGCATGCAAAGCAACAATAGCACCTCGACAATCACTCTTAAGTTGTTTTTTAGCACACATTATATATAAATTTATTTACACCACTTTCTGTAAAAAAAAAAAAATATCAAGAAATTTACACAAACAGTGAAATCTGACAAATTTGAGACACAGCCACCCGCAACGAAGGCTACCAGAACACTAATTTGAGAATGCGTTGGATAGCTCTCATATCAGCGAGCAACCTCAAAGTTACCAGATGTCGCTAGAACAAATAGAAAGTGAATTACGTGTCTCTGAATATTAAGGGAAAATATTGTATTTTCTTGAGTGATCGGATACTTTTCGCGGGCACTGTATATATAATATATATATATATATATATTATATATATATATATAGAAAGAGGGTAAATTGTTTGTGATGAACTAATTGGAAATTTAACAAAACTCTCGAGAGCCTTCAAATGAGGCAGATCAGGCCCAAACTCGCAACAAGAGATGAAACAGAGAGTTGAAGGCACATACCCAAAGGTTTTGTTCGGACAAGAACTATCTTTGGAACGACTCGAGCGTTCGTTGCATGGAAATGCTTTTACTTGTAATGGAATCAACATTCAATTACTTTCATAAAAGCTCGAAAGACGGAAATTCGAATTGGAGGAGTTTAAACGTGATGAAAGGATGACTTCAGCCGTGGATACGCAAGAACACACCGTTAAAACAAAATATTTGGAGTGAAGCAGTTTTATTTTGTTTTTACACTTTGTTGCGTAGCGTCCATTTCATTGATTTTATTTTGGTTAACGCCAAACGATTGTATTTAGTTATATATATATATATATATATATATATATATATATATATATATATATATATATATATATATATATATATATATATATATATCAGTGGCGTGCAGTCAGGGTAAGCGGGGTATGCGCCGCCTACCCAGTTAAAGGTCAAATTACAAAAAGTCAGCATATTACTACAGTAATCGAAAACTAATATAAAGTTATGATGCTTGTATAATATATATATATATATATATATATATATATATACACAGTATATATATATATATATACACACAGTATATATATATATATATACACAGTATATATATATATATATATATACACAGTATATATATATATATATATATATATATATATATATATATATATATATATACTGTATATTTGCAGCTACCGCTCACCCTGTGGACACACCCACTGCACGCCACTGATATATATATATATATATATATATATATATATATATATATAGTAATAATAATAATAATAATGGAAAATGTTAAAGGACAGTTATAAAGAGTTTGAGCTTAAAATGAGTTGATGTCATTGTTATCGGAACCTAAAGAGTTGTAAAGGATGGAGTACGTCACCAACTGTTTTGACGCAACAGTTTTCAAAAAGTCGTCAGTTGAGGAATGTTGATCGATATTCAATTTCACAGATGTTTATTGAACACTTATAGAATTCTATCCATTAACTTGTTACTACTATTAGTACTACTAGTAAGGTAATAATAACAATAATAATACTAATAATAATTCACTGGGCAACACGTATTTTATAGAATGATATCTGACACTTGATTCTAGGTAATTTGGGTGCGCTGAATACGAATTTCAACTCGGTTTGGCTCTATCAGGTCCTGATTCTTGTCGACAGCCTATGTGCCATTTTCCAGATTTTTCAAATTAGGACTAAAAAATTAAGTCATGTGTTAAATTTTTTTTTTCAAGTTTCATGAATACAAGCAGTTCAAACTACAGTAAAATTACATTATAACGATAGAAATGACTTAAAATAAAAAAACAAACAGATATGAAGCTTTCACTGTGGCAAAAATTTTCTTTGTAAGACTTTCTAGCGTATTTGCTTGTTGATGGCAGGTCTCTTTTCAAGCACCAGCAGTAATCAGCCATCATGTGGGAATCCCAGCGGCCTTGGTACCGTTCCTCCATAATTTTGATATCTTGGTGGAATCTCTCCCCTTGTTCGTCACTTACATCACCTAAATTACTTGGAAATTGGTCAAGATGGCTATTCAAAAAATGCATTTTTATGCTCATATTGCAACCTAACTCTTTGTAGTCCCTTAAAAGTTTTTTTACGATTTCTTCGTAGTTATCTGCCCTATAATTGCCTAAAAAGTTTTCTATCAAGTCCACGAATGAGAACCAGCCATTTTTTTCGCGTTCATTCATGACATTAGGAAAATTGCTGTCTTTAATCATTATTTGTGGACCGTCGAAAATTCCCGCCTTGATTTTTTCATAACTTAAACTTGGAAATTTTGAAGTTATGTATTTGAAACACTCGCCGTTCGTATCTAAAGCTTTTACATATTGTTTAATGAGGCCTAGTTTTATATGCAGAGGAGGAAATATGATTTTATCTCTGCTCACTAAAGGTGGATTAATTACGTTTTTTTCTCCGACAGTAAGTGATGTTCGTGCTGGCCAGATTTGTTTGAATAATGTTCTTCCTTGGCTCTGCTGTCCCATAAGCAAAGGAAGCAGGGATATTTAGTATACCCTCCTTGTTGTCCTAGCAGAAAATTAACCATTTTTAAGTCAACACATATGATCCACTCGTGCTCCCTATATTTGATAAGATTTAAACCTTTTTTTATATGTTCATACTTTTCTTTTAATTTTGTTGAGTGCCCAATCGGTATCGAGCCGTATAGATTGCCATTATGCAACAACACACACTTAAGACTTCTTTTCGAACTGTCTAAAACAAGCGCCAATCATTTGCATCGTAAGACTCAACCCCCATCTTCTTTAACAAACCAACTATGTCGCAGCAATATACTAAACTATCCTCTGTTCTAAAATATTTACAAGTTCTTCTTCTCTTTTTCTGTAAAATGAAATGTATGTGTTTGAAGTAAGCAAGTTTTTCTCTTTAAGTCTTGAAGCTAAAATTTCCGCAGCCTTTTTTGGCAAATTTAGATCCCTTACAAGATCATTCAACTCGGCCTGGTTAAACTTTTGCGGATCGTTTTGACTTTCAAATACGCTGGGGTCAAAATCGGTGTCTGACTCCTCAAAGTGCATAACAATATTTTCAGGAACATCTTCAACTAATTCTTGAGTTGGCAGACCCTTAAATTTTGGAATGGGGATCTCATTTGAATGTAGCACAGGTCGTATCGCGGTGTCGAAATTTGGGTACTCGATACAATGTTTATTTTTCTTAGTGAAGCCCGAAGTCTTGACAAAGCAAAGGTAGCAATCGGTCTCGTGGTTAGTAGGCTCTCGCCACACCTGATATGGAAAAAAAATTTAAAGCGTTAACAAAAGCGACGAGAGACTTGTTTTTATGAATTTTATCAAAAGTTATCACCCAAACATTTAACATTTCTATGTGTTTCAACCTTATGCAATATTTGAGATTCTTATAAACATTTTCTGTAAATTTTTGTTTATGTACCTAAGTTACAATTACATTTAGGTAAGTTACAGTATACTAGTGATTAAATTACGTAGTTTTATGAAATCATAAACTTACCATCGGAACTCCAAAAGGTATTTTTGAATCCGAACCCTTCGTCCAATGTCGCAGTCTTTCAATGCATATAGTGCAGGCTTTATGTGGAGCCCACGATTTATCTTGGTCCCCCAGTTTTATGCCAAATAAGCTAAGTAAGCTCTTTTTACGAAGTCAGTTATATTTGCTCGTTGATGTGGAAGTGTAAAATTTCCACATATATAACAGAAGGAATCAGGGTTGTTTTTGCATTTGAACTTTCTAGTGCTTGATGACATATTGCTTGATTGTTCTGCCAATTTGTAAAGGTATTTAAAGCCCTTAATTCATATAAATTTAAGAAAATCTGAAATATAAACACAAAAATTAGTTTAAATAGGTACTTATTATGAAATAGGTACTTACAATCTATGAAATTAAACTAGAAACACGGATGAGTAGGTACAATATAAATTACGTCTAATTAAATCAACTATATTAAATCACGATGACAAAATTACTCACTAAATCATATGCCAATTCAAAATTATGTTAATGCCCAAACTTAATTAACTAACTCGACTGACTGACTGACTGACTGACTGATTGACTGACTGATTGAATTGACTGATTAACTCTGGAAACGAGTCGCTTTTATATATTTTAGTTGTCCCTCTAGAATACTCTACAGAGAACAGGAACGCTCGAGAAAATTTTAGAATTCTATGATATTTTTAGCTTAATTTACTAATATTAAAATGGGTTAAAAATGACAAAATTAAAAATATTTTTAGGGTGTTACATATAAAAATATACATAATACAACAATACCATAACAATAGGTACAAATACCTAGATAAAAACCTAGTTGCATAATGTGTAACTGCAAAAAGACAGCGAGTATTGAGAAAAAAACCTTTTTATGAATACGACGAAAGAGGAGGGGTGTTGAGCAAAATCATGACCTGATAGAGCAAAACCGAGTAAAAATTCGTGCTCAGCGCACCCAAATTACCTAGAACTAACTGTCAAATCTAATTCAATAGACAAAAAGTTGAAATTTGTTCCCCAGTGCAAATAATTGGCATGTTCGGCTTTTCATTAATTCCGAATTCTTGATACGTTGGACGGAGCAGAAAATGTAATTTTTTTTCCCATCTTCATTATTTCCACTTCTTACTTTCGATTTCTCCGACACTTTATTGACAGATCGCGACATTTGACGAACAATTAGGTGAAGTTTGTGCCTTTTTTGCATTTAGGTAAAAAATACATTATTAGTGATTATGCAGTTTTGGAAACGTATATATATATATATATATATACATATATATATATATACATACATACACGTGTTTCTTCTCAATTTTCAGTATGCAGTATGAATAAAAATTGAGTGTTGAATATTTTAGACATTTCAATATTTGTGGTGGTTTAATCAATTACGCTGTGCAACACTTTTTTGTTTATGTTTAATTTTCGATCTTTTCTATATGTTTCGACCACGCTGATTACAGATTTGGCATCGGTTTTGCTCGGAAAACTATAGTTTTTATGATATGGTCAAATTTAGAAATCTTACTTTTTCGCCATTTTTAAGGCATTTTTCTGAGATAGCAAAAGTAATTTCAAGTGCAAAATTCAAAATGTCCCCAAAACTGGGGTTTATTAGTTATGTTTTTATTGGTTTAGGCCAGTAGCATGGGCGCAAAATGGGAGAGTTGAATTACAATGTTGCAAATGTTGATCAATGTTGCAAGACCCCCTTTTTTGCGAGACCCTTCCCCCTTCCCATTTTGCAAGACCCCTTCACCCATTCCTCCCTTGTTGCAAGAACCCTTCCCTCCCGCTGCCACAAGCTGGGGGAATCAACTTAACCTAAGAGAGATAGGAGAGAGAGAGAGAGAGAGAGAGAGTGAGAGACCATCCTTCGCCTGGATCCGCCAGACGCATAATAAAGCCCTTGGTCTTTGCACTTGGTTTAGAAGGTTCTAATCAGCCAGTTGGCTTAGAAGGCTTAATCTGGCTTAGAAAGCGTAAATGGCTTGTTCAGGTACACATTATTATTTTTGAGTTGCCAGAATGTACTATTTATTTAATTAAAGCATATATTCTTGACAGTTGGCTTAGAAGTCTTAAGCAGTCAGTCGGTTTAGAAGGCATAACCTGCCATTTGGTGTATATATATATATATATATATATATATATATATATATATATATATATACTTATTTAATTAAATAATATGGTTTATATATACAACCAAAAGAATTAAATAAAACACCATCACATCATTCTGTTTATTTAGAAGAATTATTGGAAATAATTTCATGAAATATATAGAAAATAAATACACAATCAAATTAGTTCATTCTATACACAGTCTAAACAAAGAATATATGCAAGGAAAAATAATAATAGTATAAGAAATACACAAGTTGAACGAAGAATATATATATATATAGTATATATATATATACAATAAAAAAATAAAATTAAAAATAATAATAAAAAGAAATACACAGTTTTGAACGATGGAATATAATCATCAAAATAATAGTACAGGAGAAATCTATACACACACACACATTTATATTAAATATATAGAAAATAAATATACTGCAAAACCCTCAAAATACATACACTTTATGTTCTACTGCGCTTAACTAAAACACTAAACTCGCACGTGATCGAGTCTACAGTTACATTATTTTTGCTTTGCACTATGCAATAAATACGATTTAACATTATTTCACCGCTCAAGTTATAGGGATGCCTATACTCGATGTAAATGGCCTTCATTTCGTTCAATACTATTTTTGTGCCCACTTTACATTCGGTTGGCAAGTTATCTTTAAATACGGACATAATACATTCAAAAGCACGAACAAAGAGGTCATCGTTAGCCACAACATCATTATTAAATACAAGTTTATAAATACTCCTTTCCAATCGAGGGTTTATTCTTACCGATCCGAGCTTTTCAATCGTGAACTCATATTCACAATTCATAACGACAGTTGAAATAATCTTCTAAGTCGTAACGACAGCTGCTCATTATATAGAGATACAATTCTTCAGGGTGAACGGTGTAGGTGAGCTCGGCACTGTACCGCTCAAGTCCTTTGTACCAAAGTTCATGATATTTCGAAGAGTCTAAACCTTTTAAATAAGCATCCAGCTCTAGACCATTCTCGCCTTGTTCAGTCCTATACTCAGTAAACCCGTCGAGCAGAGTGGTGTATGTGTATTGAAGAACCGTATCAAAATAAAGCATATCCGTAACACGCGCGTCTAATATGGGCTTCAGCTTGCGGAAACCGACGATTTCAAACATTCTGTCGAGGCTGAAACGGTTTCGCGTAGGGACAAGAACGTTATTATCAGAAGCATTCTTCTACATCAATCGTATATCAATGCATGGTTGATCGTTATTTGTACACAACGTACAAACAACGGCATATGAGGGGGTATCACTAATCTGTTCTCTTCTTGTGCCTACATCTGCAGGTATTTTATAACGATCCTCGTTCCACTTCTCAATTACCACGAAGACTCCTCAACATTTAAATAAACAACATTCCGTTTACCAGAGTTTGTTTGTCTACAAGTCGTTTCCAGTACATAGTTAATGGCATCGGTTTTACGCCTGAACACGCTCAATGACTTCGTCACGGACACATCGTACACTGCATTGAGAATGCTGCTCAAAGGAAGCTCCATCTTATTCTATTGTGAGGAGTGCACGTCCGGTCGGTTCAAGCTCTGAGATGACTATGAGCCACAGGTGGGCGAACCGGCTCGACGGGAGGTGTGGAGTAGAAGTCAGACCATAAGCTGATGAATCGTGTACGGCGTTGTTCCAACGTGAAAGATTCATGTGAATACTTGTATCCCATTATACTGGGTAGGTGTTTTGAGAAATTTTCCATCTGCGATACATGAAACAATATCGGTTTTAATGTTTTACCACTCCCATTCCCCAGAATGCGCATCAGACATTCTCGTTCAGAGGGATTTTCACGAACTAAACACATTTTATTCACACCGGCGTACTATATGAGAGAAACATATGCCCATATTTTTCCTTTTTGCTTGGCAGATAATACTCGTCTCTAAATTCTATTAAAAATTCACGCAGGCCTTTAGCCACAACCTCACTACAAACCTCGTCATAACATATATTACTGTAGTGGTAAAAATACAAGATTTACATTCTCAGCCGCAGGGTACGAGTACTCGGTATGATGCAACATGACATAATACCGCTTCTTACACCACTCATCAACACGTGTTGTTTCTTCCACTTCACGGTATATGTAAGCTTTTATAAAGTTTAGTCATACAACATAGTTAAATACGTCGCTTGTACCACGAAATCCTGCAATGCTCTCGCCAGAATCTTGTTGCTCAAGCTTCGCACGATTCAATGTAGCCTTAAAAGTATCAAAGGAAGGAGGGATAGGGAGTCTTTGAGTATCCACCACATCTTCACACTTTGCCTAATACCGCTTCATAAACGTCGAACACGCAATATTAAAGGTAGCCATTACTATTTTTCGTCTATGTGGGATTTCTTCAAATGCACGTCTGAGTTCCAGGCCTTGTAGCGGTCAACTGAGCACGCAGAGGTAGAGATATGCCCAGGTAGTAGCAGAAGTCACGTGACCATTGATCGATCATACAGGGAGCGGAGCTTAGAACTTCCTCCTGTACATACGCACACGCACACAAAGGAGAAAATGAAACGCTATTTGAAACACGATTTATTTAATAAGCATATCGAATTATTCAAGGTATATATTCACAAATACGTGTCATAAATAAAATAAACATCGTTAACAAATAGACATATATATATATATATATATAACAATCAAGGATTATGGTATCCAAAGGGTACGGTATCATAGTACCAAGCACCTGGTAACGTTTCCTATAGGTGTTACGGCATACCTTCGTACCCCGAAGTTCCTTCACACACCCCAGCTTCGGCGCCCGATAATTGTAGGTCCCCACAGTCAGATGGGGCGGCTGGTCATCCTCATCTTCCAAGCACACTAGATCCTTCAACGATTCAAAGTTAACGACCCGCCGATTCGCCTGGTTGAGCGTGATACCGTTAGCCTTCACGATATATTTCATATCCTCCCCCACCCTCACCCGTACCCTATAAGTTTTTGCCATGTTGATACAAAGGAGTCAGCGTATGCGATGTCTCCATACTCATCCTTGATCTCATCAGTCAACTCCGAGGAATTCACCAATAGGCGGCATGTATTCACCCTCCCTCGCTGTGAATATCACACTATCTGCATCGGCGTACAGAACCCTCTGCTGAAAAGAATGCAATAGACTCCAAAGTTTGATGCGTGCGTAGGCCGTTGTGAAGCTGGCTACAAGTATGTTTGTAACACACAAAGTGTCTGTGGCCAATTCGGTAATGTACTTTATTATGTACGTATTACCTACATTCACGATCTGCATGACCTCTTTATCGGGAGCGTTGGTATAATACCAGACTTCACTATATCTTTGGGCCAAATGAACGTTCCCCTTGCCAGTATTCTGTGCAAATTTTCCCCAAAGATTGTTTAGACAACTATGCACTAAAGCGCTTGCCTGGGTTCTTCACAATTTGGGAACGATGAAGCTATATCCCTTCACGGTCACGGTAACGTTGAATATAAGCCGATTTTTCGTCTTCGGTATCAACTCCTCGCGGATACCCTGATGCATCTACCTTATCCTTGAAAAGAGTGTTTATATATGGCATGAAAAGGTTGGGTAGCTTCTGAAACCTCCACACCTCATATATCTTCACTATTCTTTAGCCATGAAGAACGACTAGGGACAGCTCAGGACTTGTATATACACCTCTGATCTTACATTGTTCTCCTCTGCGCACTTCACGCACAGGGGAAACATGAGCTTGTGGTCTATAACGACAGGTAAGATTGGCATCCATAAATCTCGAGGGGGAGCTCATCTACGAAAGAAAGACTGAAATAGTACTTGTTCAAAATTGTTGAGAACACCTTGATGGTGGGCAGGTCAGGTCCCACCAGTTTTTCAGGTGCACCTACAGGGCACCGATTGTTCTTCATCATGTAGGGGTATAAAGAGCAGAAGTCGTAGTAATGAAGTTTCACGCCCTCCGTAGACGGAAGTATAGCTTGAAGGGATTTGTACGCTCCGAACAAGCTAAAACCGCATTTGAGAGGATCCAGCACCATTGAACGCTTAATCGTGTTTATTTCTTGACGGTACTCTCCATCTGTTTACACCCGTGCGTCATACTCATGCTCCCACAAGACCTTGTGAGTGAACTGGGTGTCTATAAGCTGATCGCGGGTGCGGGTTCATGCAGACTGTCGGCAGATCTACCGTGGATATCCTACGATTCCGCAATCAGGATGGGGGCATCCGTGACACCAGCAGCCGTTAAAGGAGTACAGTCTTTTCACCAGTGGCACGGTTTTCGCTTAGACCATCGACCCACAAAACACGACCATGCGTTGGTTACCAACCCACCTAATTTTTATGTAGGTCGAGAAGAAGGTTCGTTTTTTACCATCAAGGTGTTTTAAATAATAATAATAATAAGTTTTTAACTACATGATGATTGTACACATAGCAAAATCACAGAAAACAGATGCAAAAACTGTTATATATATATATATATATATATATATATATATATATATATATATATATATCACTGTGTATATAGATTTCTCCTGTACAATTATTTAAGAATATATATATATCGTATAAAGTGTGTATTATTATTTTGCTTGTATATTTATTTTCTGTCATTTGTTTTTTCATTCAATGTCTGTAATTGGAATTTATCTCGTATTTATTTTTTTCTCAGATGGTATGGATTTACACGATGAGTTTTAATAAATAAACATTTAAAATAAATGGTAGTAACTGGCAACCCCCTCTAAGGATTGAGATCATCTCTCTTGCCTTTATATATAAATAAATAATTAAAATATATAGTGGTAATTGGCAACCACCTCTAAGCATTGAGAACATCTCTTGCTTTTAATATATAAATAATTTAAATATATAGTGGTAACTGGCAAACCCCTCTAAGCATTGAGAACATCTCTCTTGCCTTTAATATATAAATAATGAAATATATAGTCATCTATACATAAATAAATAATTAAAATAAATAGTGCTCTCTGGCAACTCCTCTATATATAAATAAATAACTAACTGGCGACCCTCCGTATATAAATAAATAATTAAAATAGTGTTATCTGGCAACCCTTTCATATATAAATAATTAAAATAAATAGTGCTCTCTGGCAATTCCCGACCCTCTATATAAGATGTTGAAACCCTGAACTCGCATTATGCGTCTGGCTAAGGCCAGGCGAACACATGCTCTCTCTCTCTCTCTCTCTCTCTCTCTCTCCTCCCTTAGGTTAAGGTTCACCTTCTTAGATTAGGATAACCCTTTCGGGGTGAGGCCATCCCATCTTCTCCCCCAAAGACTCTCCTCCTCCTTTTTCTCTCTTAGGTTAGGTACACCGCTTTGGGGAGTGAGGCCATCCCACCTTCTCCCCCTTCATGCAACTTGGGGGTTTCCCCAATCCCCCTTGTTGCATCACCCCTTCCCCTTTGCAACATTATACCCCTTGCAACATCGCTCCCTTTTCAGCAGTGAACAACATTTGCAACATTGCAATTGCACTCTCCCAATTTCACTCATACTACTAAGGCCCATTATTAAATATTTGTACAAATTTGGTTTCTTATTCCTGTTTATGAAATGTTTTTTTGTATTTTTCAGATATTTGAATTAGAATTATATGGTGATGGCTACCAATAGGCCCTGCAGACACTGCAGATTCATTTTGTTATGTTTGCGGCCATTACATCAATCCAAAGCAAGTAAAGCACAAAATTTACACAGGAACGAAGTTTTGTACAGCATATCACGCTTACTTTGGCATGCCCATGGGCGATCAAGATAAATCATGGGCACCTCACTTTTGCTGTGGAAGTTGCCGTTCCACATTAGAAGGATGCGAGGTACCAGAAAAGGCATGCCATTTGCTATTCCTCGCATTTGGAGTGAGAAAACCACGATGATTGCTACTTGCATGGTAGACATTTCACTCTACAAGAGAGGTAAAGGTCGAAAAAATGTCCTATATCCAAATATCCCATCTTCTATTGTCCCAGTCCCCCATAAGGAAGATTTGTCCGTTCCATGCCCACCCACCATGGAGGAAATAGAAGAAACGCCTTTAATATCCTCCGATGAAGATGAAGATGCTGACTTCGAGGCAAGCTCCAATACGTCACCCCATTTTCCCAACTAGAAAAATACAGACGACCTAGTCAGGGATATGAACCTTACGAAAACCAATGCAGAAATTATGACGTCCCCCTTAAAGAGTGAAATCTTTTGAACCCAAGTGTCAAGATCTCTTTCTCCAGGAATAGGCATTTGCGATACGCTTCTTTCTACTCCTGTTTTGCATCGAGCTCTCTCTGCTACTGCTGTGATGTGAATGGCCTTTTTGCTGAGATAGGAATTGAATACAGCCCTGCTGATTGGCGTTTGTTTATTGACAGTTCAACTATGATAGAAGTTTAAAAGGCGTCCTACTACATAATGGAAACATGTTTCCATCTATTTCTTTGGCTCATTCGGTTGAATTGAAGGAAGAATATGAAAATGTAAAGCAGTTGCTAGACAAAATAATCTACAGTGAACATAGATGGGATGTATGTGGAGACTTCAAAATGCTAGGATTCCTGCTTGGACTACAGGGCGGTTACACTAAATATTCGTGTTTCCTCTGCCTTTTGGACAGCAGAGCAGATGGTGAGCACTTTGTCAGAAAGGAATGACCCTTAAGAAATGAGCTTAATCCAAGCAAACACAATGTTCTTAACAAAGCCCTTGTTCCAACAGACAAAATTTTGCTACCCCCGCTGCATATCAAGCTTGGTCTTATTAAGCAATTCTAAGCTTTGGATGCTGAAAGAGATGCTCTTTATCACATACGTTCAATGTTTCCCAAACTTTCTGAAGCTAAAATCAAGGGAAGCATATTTGTTGGACCTCAAGTCAGACGCATGTTAGCATCTAAAGAGTTAGAAGAAAAAATGAGAGCGCTTGAGAAAAATGCTTGGCATCATTTCAGCTTGTAGTCCATGGATTTTTAGGTAACAAGAAGAACGACAACCACAAAGAGCTAGTAGAAAATCTACTCAAACACTTTCAAAGGTTAGATTGTAGAATGTCCCTGAAGTTACACAATCTGGACTCGCATTTAGAATTCTTCAACCAAATTTGGGTGACGTAAGTGAAGAATATGGTGAACGTTTTCACCAAGATATCCAAACCATGGAGAGGAGATATCAGGGAAAATGGGAATAAGCTATGATGGGCGACTATATCTAGTGTTTAATACGAGATAATCTACGGGACTACAAGAGAAAAAGTCGCTCAAATGTACATTTTTAATCATTACACGTTTAGATTTGTGAGCATATTTGTCCATATTATATTTGGGTGCATTATATATACATTATATACGCATTATATATACACATAATATACATTATATTAGGTTGTAACATAAATTCTGCTCGATTAGTAAACGGACGATAGATAATAGAATAATTTCAAGATAATGTGAAATAGTTCAGAAATGTTGCAAAATACACGCGGCGACAGGTTCGCACAAGTTTTATCACGATACAGAATGACTTAGACTAGTGTAGGATTGGGCTAATGAATATTTTCTCTGGTGTTTTTCATACATTACAACGCCACCCCTACGATATTACAGTAATTGAAGAAACATGGAGCACACGAAAGAGCATATTCGACATGTGATGCTGTATGAGTTCCATAAAGGATCTAACGCTAGTGAATCCGCAAAAAACATTCAAAGAGTTTATGGAAATGATGTAAGCGAATGGATGTGTAGGAATGGTTTGAGAAGTTCAGAAATGGAGACTTCAATCTGAAAGAATTATCAACGAACAGGACGACCAAATGAGTTAGATGAAGAGTTGCTGAAAGCAACAGTGGAGGAAAACCCAACGGTAACTGTAAGAGAACTTGGCCAGCAACTCGGCGTTAGCCATATGACCATTCATCGTCATTTGAAGCTGTTAGGAAAAGTAGTGAAGGTTGGAAAATGGGTTCCGCATGATTTGTCACAAGCGAATCTTCAACATCGAATCGATATTTCACATCACTGCATTCTCGGCAACTGCAGGCACCGTTTTTGAATCGGATCGTCACTGGGGATGAAAAATGGGTCCTCCATAACAATATTAAGTGTCGACATCAATGGCTTAGCTGTGAAACAAAGCCTGAACCTCAGCTAAGGAATGGACCCCATTCAAAGAAAATTTTGCAATGCGTTTGGTGGGATATGCAAGGAATTATTTATTTTAAGCTTCTGCCACATAACAAAACAATCACAGCTGAAGTCTACTGCCAACAACTCCAACGATTGAAGATGCCATTACAAGAAAAACGTCCTGCATTAATTAATCGCAGAGGTGTTCTATTCTACCAGGATAACGCGCGCCCTCACACTGCTCGAATCACCACTGCCCAATTGGAGGCATTTGGTTCGGAAAAAACCCTCATCCACCTTATTCTCCGGACATCGCACCTTCAGACTATCACTTATTCAGAAGTCTGCAACACCACTTAGATGGACAAAAGTTGCAATCCAGGGAAGCTATCGAAAACGAAGTGATCGCTTTTTTCGTTCGAAACTAAGGGATTTCTTCGAACGTGGAATAAAAAAACTTTTCTACAGGTGGGAGAAGGTTATAGAAAAAGAGGGGAATTATATTGATGATTAATTTGTCATTATGTTATTTAATTTTTGTTGTGAATAAACTAAAAATTCGAGCAAATTTGTCCTTATAAGTCCTTTAATTTTTGTTCTGAATTAACTAAAAAATCGAGCAGAATATATGTTACAACCTTATATATACATTATATGTCTTTAAATATGAAATATATTTATTTTCCTTTCCTTTTCTTGATTGTGATTTTGCCCTCTGATAAGCCACTAGGTACAAAAAATAGATTATGGTTTTCAGAAGAAACTAGAGTTTTCACGAGAAAACTAATCCGATTTTTTAATTCAGCCCATCCAAAAACATAAAGAAACACCAAAAAAATAAGATAAACACAAATTTTCCAAAATTTTGTTACATAGTGTTATTTACTGGTACGTCACCACAACATGTTGGATGCAGTGTCACATTATCTTCCCCTCTGGTCGATACCTACCTCGTGTTCCGTTCCTTTCTCATATTCTCTTTCCTGACAGTTCCTTCTCATCATTTGGTATAGAAAATACCCCTTATTTGAGATAGTCATGCTATTAATTAAATTAATGTTAATAAATGTTAATAAAAAAAATAAACATGATAACAGCTTAGCAACATGAGAGGTGGGCCATGAGTTATTCGAATCAGCTCTAGTGGGACATCGCTTCAAAATGGTTGGGAACCACTTCCCTAAACTCCACCTGTCCTTTCAATAAATGGTGAACGGTCACTCCTTTTATTACTCACGCCGAACATTGCCTCATTTTACCATATATGAGAGCTTCAATAAACTCATTCTTCGCAGTCAAGGGTTTCCGTTTATATAATGTTATAATGTTTCACACCAACAAAGACCCTAGGATCCACTCATGGCTCGTCTACCTAACTGTGTTCGTAATTGTGTATTGTGCATGTTCTCTGTGGTGGCGGAGGGGATCTACAATTTTACGTGGGTTCCGAACCACAAAGCCTTAATTTTACTACCTTAAACTATACCCAATCTATCAACATATGCGTCTAATCGATTTTTAAACATGTCTATAGACGTGCTAGTAATTATTTCTACCGGCAAACTATTCCACCTATTTACTATTCTATGCGTAAAAAAGTCTTTGGCAACTGCTATCTCGAACCTTCTACTTGTCAACTTACACCCGTTATTTCTAGTCCTATTATATTGAGATATTTCGAAAAAGCTATCTCTATCTACGTTATCGAACTCATTCATAATTTTGAAGACCTGGATTAGATCACCCCTTAACCTAGTCTGGAGTGTAGTCAATTTTAACTCCTTAAACATATCCTCGTACGACTTCGACCTAAGCGACGGAATCATCTTAGTTGCTCATCTTTGAACTCTTTCGATTTTGTCTATATCCTTTCGCATATGTGAATTCCAAAATTGGGTCGCATACTTCAAATGTGGTCTAACTAATGATTTATAAAGAGGAACAATAATATCGCGCGATTTGTACTAAAAATTCCGAGCTATAAAACCTAGCTCTTTGTCCGCTTTATTGACTGCTGCTGTACTTTGTTTCGCTACTTTTAAATCACCAGTGACTATAACTCCTAAATCTTTTTCCTGTTCTACGCTTGCTAAGTCCTTCCCTGACATACTATACGCAAAATTACCGTTACGCGAACCTATATGTAAAATTTTGCAGTTATCGACGTTAAATCTCATTTGCCATGTGACTGACCAATCAATGATTTTATTCAGATCTTCCTGGATTTTACCTCTATCTTCGTCATTAATCGCCCTACCACCCAACTTCGTTTCATCCGCAAACTTTGAAACTGTACTGACTAGGCCGACATCTAAATCGTTAATATATATAAGAAAAAGCAAGGGGCCCAATGCAGAACCCTGAGGAACGCCGCTCGCTACATTAGCCCAACACGACTCCGCTCCATCAATGACCACCCTCTGTTTCCTACCTCGCAACCCCTCTTCTATCCAATTTATTACTACACCCCTGATTCTATGAGCCTTAGTTTTTTCAATGAGTCTTTTGTGCGGTACGGTGTCAAACGCTTTTTGAAAATCTAAATACACTACATCAACAGCCCGATGACTATCGTAAACTTCAACCACGCTTTGAGAAAATTCTAAAAGATTAGTTAAGCAAGATTTGTTTCGCCTAAAACCGTGCTGCGTATTTCTAACCAAATTATGCAATTCTAAGTGTTCGCCTATACGATCCCTAATTATTGATTCCAGTAGCTTACCTACAACAGACGTTAAACTGATTGGCCTATAATTTCTCGCCGCACCTTTATCGCCTTTCTTAAAGATAGGTGTTACATTTGCTAACTTGAAATTATCTGGTACGCACCCCTCAGAAATAGACGCATTAAAAACCTTTGTTAGCGGCACAACAATGCTTTCTTTCAATTCTTTTAGTTGTATGGGCTATATGGAATCCGGCGCCGGTGATTTACGCATTTTCATTTTATCAATATAGAGCATTACCGCCCTTTCACTAACCACAATATTATCCAAAATATTACCATTATCAAAGGTATTATGTCTATGACCGTAGGGATATTCGTTACATATTCTATAGTAAAAACTGACGTAAAAAATTCGTTTAGCGAGGTAGACATTTCCTTGTTTTCAGAAACTAGCTCTCCTTCAACATTTTTCAACGGCCCCAAGACACTTTTTACTGGATTTCTATTGTTGACGTATTGAAAAAATCGCTTGGGGTTTTCTTTACCGTCACCAGCTATGGAGATTTCAAATTCGCGCTTGAACTTTTTTAGTACACTTTTCGCTTCACGCCTTAAAGATACAGTATGTATTTGTTTCGTAACCACAAATTGTCTTTATCGCACTTATGTAGCCTATAACCCCTATCTCTCTTTACAATGTCTCCTCTATTCTAGAAGTAAATCACAAGGGCTTGTTGTTTACTTTCGCACGCTTAATTTTGTACGGTACACATTCCTCATTTATAATCCTAAATACTGTTTCAAACGATTCCCACATTAGTTTTACGTTGGAGATCCCCATTACGTTTTCCCAATTGACGTGTGCAATTCATTTCGAAATTTACAAAAGTCTGCGTGCTGGAAGTTAGGAATTTTAGTCGAGTTAGCTGGTTTCGAGTGACTTACTGAGAGGACAAACTCTACCATATTGTGATCGCGGATCAAATGTAGAATTCGGACCCCAGCCTTCTTTAGTTAGCTTTATAAGGCTAACTAACGAAAATATCATGACCTAACCTAACCAATCGTCAAGGGCGTACAGTTAACCTAACGATTGGTTAGGTTAGGTTGTGATATTTTCGTTAGTTAGCCTTATAAAGCTAACTAAAGAAGGCTGGGGTCCGAATTCTACATTTGATCCGTGATCGCTATTGCTTAACGGTTCTATTGAAGATCCGTGATTAGCCTATCATCCGTAGTTATTACTAAATCTAAAATACGGTCCAACCTCGTAGGTTCCCCAACCTTTTGATTTAGAAAGCTATCCTCGAAAAAATTAACTAAATGATTACCTTCCGCGTCTCCCTGCATTGTATCGTAATTCACGTTGGCGCAATTAAAATCACCCATAACTAAGGCCTGCTCACTACCTATTATTCTATTTAGTTCACGATATAACGCTTCGTCCGTATCAGCTGTTTGATTAGGGGTCCTATGTATAACCGCAACAAGTTTGAAATCGTTCAATTTAAGTTCTGCTATACTCGAATCTATCGGTTCTGGAATTGTGTTTTACTTCTATAACGTTCGCAATATTATCTTTAATATACAACATAACATCTCCTCCTCGCCTACCTAGTCTGTTTTTAACAAAAAGTCTATAACCTCTAATTTGATACTCCCCTACAAAGTCACGTGTTTCAGTGCTAAGCCACGATTCATTTATCGCAATTAAATCATAGTCTTTACAAGCAATTAAAGAAAAAATTCGTTTATTTTATTTCGTAGGCTACGAGCATTTAAGGATAGAACCTTCAAATTGTTTGTAATTGCGACACCTTCACGAGCGCAGGGGAAATTTGAGGAAATTACGCCGGGACCGTTCGAGTTACGTCATCCTGAAAAGAAGAGACAATATTATGAAATAGTCTTCCTAAACGCGCAGCTCCAATGTCATTAAGATGAAATCCATCTGCGAGGAACAAGTCCCTCCTGCCGTAGAAACTGTTCCAAAAATTCACAAAATGCACTCTTTCCTGTTGGCAAAGAGACTTTAGGTTATTGTTGATATAGGTCGCCTTGCTGTAGAGATCGCTATGTTGGATAATTCGAGGAAGTATACCTGTTAAAACACACTTATTAGTTTTTTTCCTTTAGTCGCTGTAGTAAGTTCCTGTACCTAGCCAGCAGCTCATCCGATCTAGAATTTAAAACGTTATTAGTACCGACATGAATAACATACGTTGTGTCCTCAGAGGTTCCGTCTGTAAAATGGTCAACACTATTAGTTATATCCTCCACCCTTGCACCAGGGTAGCAGTAACGGCGCCTACGACGATGGTTTCTCCCACAGAATTCCTCGAGCTCTCGAACAATGGAATCGTCAAGGAGTCGTATTTCCGGTTCATCATCATCTTCGAAACCTAAAACAGAAAAGTTATTGTTTGTTATTACTGGTAGACAAGTCTTAGGTTTTCTCAATGGGGCTCCATTACGCACTTGAACGAAGGGTTTGGAACTAGAGGAAGAGAGAGGGCTATTAGTACTATTTATATTATTAGTAGAAACTGAGGCAGGAGGGGTCGTAACTGGAGTCTCAAGGGATTCTAATTTTGCCGTCAGGAGCATCACCCTTTCTTCAAGCCTCACTCTGGCCTCCCTCTCACGTTCTAACTTGTTCCTCAGCACTTCCATGCTTGAGCACCACCTGCAAACTAACTGTTCATTATTATTAGCCACTATAAACGCGTAAGCGGCAAATTTCCCTTCACAGCGACCGCAAGTACTTGACAGGGTGCCATGCTCTTAAGTAATTAAAAAACGAAACAAAAAACGAGCTTTTAGAAATTAATAAATTACAACGTAGGTCTACCGCGTGCTTATTGTGCCGTCACCTGCGCAAACCCGCAAGAATGTTCTTGAAACGCAGAAACAGGTTCTTGTAACACAAATTTATACTAAATGAATATATACTTAATTAAGCTACCGACGAAAGATCTGTAAAAGAAAAAGTATTAATAAAACTTATCTGTCCGCTATTCGACCGCCTTTTTTCTTTCCTTTTTTCCTTTTTCCCATGGTGGGTGACCACACTCTACTTGATCCCCGTAGCAACGGAAAATGAACCTTATGAAACCTCTTTTCTAATAGATTTGAAAAACAAACAAGGCAAACAAGGGAAATTCAACCTTATGAAACCTCGTTTTCTAATAGATTCGGAAAACAAACAAGGCAAGCCATGTGCACTAGCCTTGGTTTAATCAAATAATAGAGTAATGAATAAAGTCAATAAATGAAATATATTCGTTAATGAATGATTAGTAACACGGAGTAATTTAGTTAAGAATGCACCGAACACTATTTTTTTTATAAATTGATGATAGCAAACACCCACTACGAAATGTAAGTCCATTAAAGAGTACATTTTCCTCTCTGATACGTTGTTGTTTTCATTGCTATATTGTGAATATAGTTTTTTTAATCAATATTTTCATGGAATTCATTTGCCCACCACTTGCTCTGGCACAACTGCATATTTTAGAAGAGTATCCTGACTGGTAAAAACAAAATATTAATTGTTAGTGCATTTGACTAGAATTAAGTTTTATTAAAATATTATCTGGTTACGTCCTATCACATTTCAAAAGATTTATCTCATTTCAAATTCAAATTCAAAAAACTTTACTCGGAAAAGAATGCAAGTGACAGTTTCACAATTTTTAGATATTTGCTGTGACATTAACATATTCATAGTACTCATCTGAATATGCCATTTGAAGCATGGAGACTTTTTAGCCAAAATTAATGGCATTTAGTGTATTTATTACATAAAAATAGTGAAAGTAGCAAGTGATAGTAATAGTGATAAGAAAAAAAAATAATAGCAATAATATACACAATATGAAGTTCACAAAATGTTACATAATTTTAAATTAAATGATTTATTCTATATTTGGTAGAAAATAAATGATGCTTAATAAAAAAGAACAGATTACGAAATTAAAGGTGCTTAAGGAAATTAGCATATTTTAAATAGTTGATTACAAGATTGATTACTATGATAAAATTAGCAGTAGTGAATTTATACATCAGTCGGAGTTAATGAAGTGCTTTCTTCAGTGATTTGCGAAATACATTTAATGATGAAGCCTACCTGATATGCATGGGAATTGCATTCCATACATCTGCTCCCTTGAAAAAGATTGCATTTCCTGCCGTTTCTATTGTATAGTTAGGTTTGTGTATGAAATCACCAGGCAGGCAGTCTGGTGTTATAACGATGGTCTATTTAATGGGGGCGGGGGTTGCTCTTTGAATGGGTGACGTATGTTGATTTTTAATGATAACTTTGGACATATTGACAGCAACATTGAATTTGTATAAGTCATTTAGTTTTAAAATATTTAGTTCTTTAAACACTGGGGAAGTGTGGCTTTGTTTGTTGTGATTATGCGAGAGAGTTCGCAGACATTTTTTATGAAATACAGGGTGTCCACAAATGATTACCCTGATTAAAGCATGCTATAACTTTTAAATAAACACTCGTATTCAAACACAGTTTTAACCATAAGTAGATAAACATACAAAGTTTTGATACATAGTTAATGAACTTAATAAGCTTCCACATGTGCACCCCTAGTGGCACGTAAAATGTCTAAACGGTATTCACACTCACGCCACACATTTTCCAACATTTGTGGGTTAACTGTTGCAATTGCATCCGTAATGCGTTCTTGCAATGTCCTGATATCTGGAACAACTGTTGCATAAACCAAATGTTTAACATGACCCCAGAGAAAGAAATCCAGCGGGGTAATGTCTGGTGATCTTGAGGGCCATGGGATTGGCCCGTCCCTGCCAATGCATCGATTTGGAAATGTTGCGTCGAGAGCTTCACGAACAACATGCGCCCAATGAGGGGTGTCCCATCTTGTTGAAAGATGACAGTTGGCTGCCTGTCCTGCAGCTGGGGGATGGCGTAATTGGTGAGCATATCCAGGTACACAGTTGCGGAAACAGTGTTCTCAGTGAAGAAGAAAGGACCAATTATCTGGTCATGCATTAGTCCACACCAGACATTGATCTTCGGACTGCCCCGAATATGCTCCCTTACGACACGTAGGTTTTCTGATCCATCCCCAAATACGCACATTGTGTCTGTTGACTCTACCACTAAGATGAAACGTAGCCTCGTCTGAAAAGCAGACACGTAACAAGAAGTCATTATCCTCGTCAATGCTGTTCAAAATGTCAATAGCGAATTGTTCACGTTTCGGACGGTCATCAGGCTTCAGTTCTTGAACAATTTGTACCTTGTAGGCGTGTAACTTCAAACGTTTGTGTAACACCTTGTGCACCGTAGACTTCGGTATCTTTAGTTGGCATGAAGCTTGTCTCACCGATTTCCTTGGTGACCGTGTGAAAGCAGTTTGAATGTTTTCCACCGTCCCATCGGAAACTGATGGTCTACCACTTCTCTTTCACTTTTCCACGTTTCCAGTTTCCAAGAATTTTTTCATCCACGACTTAATTAACTTCACATCAGGTGGATTCTTTCCATACTTTGTTCTGAACCTTCGCTGAACACTGACAGGAGATTTTGTTTCTGCAAGCCACACAACACATTGTGCCTTCTCTGTCACAGACGCCATCTTAACTGAACAGCTACTACAGCGCTCCTAGCGGCGAATGCGGTAGACGAAACACACCAGCACAGAAACTCTAAGCGGGTACGAGATCACCTGTAAAAAGAAAACGGATGTAAGATTCGTCATTAAAACATGAGAGCATACTCTTTTCAGGGTAAACATTTATGGACATCCTGTACTTCCAAAGAATGTTTTATATGTTTCTTTCGGCTACCCCATGTTGTAATGCAATATTATAAATGTGGATGGATGAAGGAATAATATAGGGTAAGGAGTGCGTTTTGAGGAAGGGTCTTTTTTTAGTTTAAATAATAAGGTATTTTGAGTTTGATATGTTGTACATGACTTTTGAAATTTAATTTTTCATCTAAATTAATGCCGAATACTTTAACCTCATTCATCCTTGTGAGAGTAGTATTCCAAATTTTTATTTGACACTTTGTATTAATATGTTTTGTGGTAATGAACAAATAAGATGACTTTGTCAAGTTCAATAAAAGTTTATTAGCACACATCCATTTATGCACATTTTCTAATTGCCTGTTCGTTTCATTAATCAGAAAGTCTGCGTTATAATGGAAAGAAGCAAGTGTGGTATCATCTGCGTATTGTACGCAACTTAATTGGATGAGAGATGAAAATCTTTGACGCAATTTAGAAATAGTAATGGGCGAAGCAGGGCTGTTTCTAGCCATTAGGGGGCCCTAAGCAGTATACCCATTTGAGGCCCCACTCCTCCATCCACCATCTCACGCCTTACTACATCACCTCAGCACACACACAAAAAATGGCTGTGTTAATAAAAAACAATTATGAAACAATTTTAATGAAACATTTATGTCCAAAACAACAAATATGTACTTTCAGAAGACAAACAGAAAAAATACTCTTCATGAAATTCCTGAAAATTAGTTTATACATTATTTACAATAAATGACAGAACTATGTATAAAAAGATAATGCAATTATCAACTACCAAACAATTACTAACTCTACGATACAATCGTGCAATAGCTAACAGTTATACAGAACAGTTTGTATCTTCAAAATTTTTGCCTCCTAGATTTTTTCTGGGCGAAATCATCAATAACATCATATGAAATCTCCCTGCCAACGTCCTGGTTGATGTTTATGATGCCAAGGCCACTGAGGCGATCCTGCCCATTGATGATCTGAGGTAATTCTTGATTAGCTTCATCTTAGAGAAGCTCCTCTCGGCTGACGCTACTGTCACAGGTAGAGTGCAGGCAATTCTTAGTGCAACCCAGAGATTGGGGTATAGTTCCTCCAGTTGCTTCTGATGAGTGAAGGAGAGAAGCTCCAATGCAGTCATGTTGTGTGAAGGTACAGTCGGCAAGTTCTTAATTTCGAGGGCCAGTTCTCTTCCATCAATGTCAGAGTCAGCTCCAGAGCTCAGTATCTTAGAGCTTTCCACACTTGCAGGACAAGTCTTCCTTGTTCATTGTGGTGAAATTTAGGAGAACCCCAAATATTTCCCTCACATCATCTAATGTTTTGAATCTCTCACCCGATGGCACAATCCACCACCACATTAAAAAATTTGACTTCCAGCCTCTTTAAGGCTTCTGTAAATGGTTCGTCAGGAGCTTCGTAAGCAAAGTGCTTTTTTGTGGATCTGAGCCTCTTCTCCTTCAGCACAGCCTCCACATTCATTTCCTCACATATGTCCCGAATTACGACTAATAATAATAATAAGGTTAATAATAATAACAACAATAATATTAATAATAACTTCAGCTATATTCCTATTCTTGCCCACTGAGCTATGACCTGGGAGCCTGTCTAAGGGCCCCCTAGTAGCAACGGGCCCTAAGCGGCCGCTTAGTGTGCTTATGCCAGGAAACGGCCCTGGAGCCAAGAATAGATCCATGTGGGACTCCACTAGTTAGCATCACCTTGTCGGATAAATTATCTTTTAATTTGATGTACTGATGACGATTTGACAGGTATGATTTAAACTAACCGAAGCTATTTCCTCTTATTCCATGTATGTGAAGTTTATTCAATATGATTTCATGCGAAAGTGTATCAAATGCTTTTGACAAGTCGAGAAAGATTAAGGCAGTGTTTTTTGCTGTTTAAGTTCTGATACACATTTTCTAATAACATGTTTATGGCATCTTCCATTGTATGTCCACCTCTAAACCCAAGTTGTGCTTTAGCTAAATTATCGTATTTGATTAAAAATTTAGTAAATTTATTGTACACGATTTTTTCAAATACTTTACTTAAAGTTGGCAATGCGGAAATGGGGCGATAATTGTGTGGAGTGTTTGGGTTTCCCGACTAAAATACAGGACATTCTGGCTTTCTCAATACCAGTAGTTGTTAACCCTGGGTCGCGACCAAAAATTGGATGCCAAGCCATTTTGATTGGGTCATTAAATTGACATTTATCATTTATTTATGTTACCCCTAATCATTTTACCATTATTTATTTTGTTATCTATTACAAGTGAACTGTTTGAAGGCACGGGTCGCCGAGCTAGCCCCGCGACGAGAATTTGAGTCGCAGCCCAAAAAGGTTAAGAACAACTGCTTTAGACTGTCAAGGAATATACCTAGTGTTACTGATTCATTCATTAGCTTACTGAGTGGTATTGCAATTTCATCGGATACTGATTTGTATATTTTTACCGGGATCGTGTTGATGTCAGAATCTTTATTTTTTAGATTTTTTATTGCTCGAGAGATATCGTATGGTAGAATTGATAAAAGGAAAATGAATTTGGATTTGGTTGTGGTATGTATTGTCGGTGGTGTGTCTGTAATTGGGATCGACGCTGCAGTATTGGAGCCGATATTTGAAAAGAAGTTGCTTAACAAATTGGTTATGTCTCTGGAGTCACTGTAAAAATCTCCGCCTTGTGTGAGGGGGGGAAAGCAACAGTGGAGGAAAACCCAACGGTAACTGTAAGAGAACTTGGCCAGCAACTCGGCGTTAGCCATATGACCATTCATAGTCATTTGAAGCTGTTAGGAAAAGTAGTGAAAGTTGGAAAATGGGTTCCGCATGATTTGTCACAAGCGAATCTTCAACATCGAATCGATATTTGCACATTACTGCATTCTCGGCAACTGCAGGCACCGTTTTTGAATCGGATCGTCACTGGGGATGAAAAATGGGTCCTCTATAACAATATTAAGCGTCGACATCAATGGCTTAGCCGTGAAACAAAGCCTGAACCTCAGCAAAGGAATGGACCCCATCCAAAGAAAATTTTGCTATGCGTTTGGTGGGATGCAAGGAATTATTCATTTTGAGCTTCTGCCAGATAACCAAACAATCACAGCTGAAGTCTACTGCCAACAACTCCAACGATTAAAGATGGCATTACAAGAAAAACGTCCTACATTAATTATTCGCAGAGGTGTTCTATTCCACCAGGATAACGCGAGCCCTCACACTACTCGAATCACCGCTGCTCAGTTGGAGGCATTTCGTTGGGAAAAAATGCCTCATCCACCTTATTCTCCGGATATCGCACCTTCAGATTACCATTTATTCAGAAGTCTGAAACACCACTTAGATGGACAAAAGTTGCAATCCAGGCAAGCTATCGAAAACGAAGTGATCGCTTTTTTAATTCGAAACTAAGGGATTTCTTCAAACGTGGTATAAAAAAACCTTTCTACAGGTGGGAGGAGGTTATAGAAAAAGAAGGAAATTATATTGATGATTAATTTGTCATTATGTCATTTAATTTTTATTGTGAATAAACTAAAAATTCGAGCAAATTTGTCCTTATAAGTCCTTTAATTTTTGTTCTGAATGAACTAAAAAATCGAGCAGAATATATGTTACAACCTCATAATTATACCCAGGATGCAGTCAAGCGGGGATCGCACACAGATCTGATCTAGCAGAGCCGAATTTCTAACGTCATTGTGAAGTCTAGTTGGCTTTGTAATAGTTAATTTAAAACTACTTGCAATCATGGAGTTCTGAAGGAAGCTTGCGTTATTATTTGAATGTTCCTTTGTGAGATCAATATTTAAATCTCCTGCAGTAACACAGTTATTACCAATATAATTGGAGGTTAGAATTCTATCGCTATTTATAAGATTATAAAGACAAAATATAAAGACAATAAATAAATTGTAGAATTATAAAAACTTAGTTTAAAATTAAATTAAAAGTTATAAATTATATAATTATAAATTAGATTATTTAAAATTAACGATTACAGAATTTGAAGGACTACGAGAATAGCAAAATTATTAGATTATAAGGATTATAAAATTATATAATTTCAAGACAACATAAATTTACGAAGTTTTTAAAAATTATTACATATAAGAGTGATGAGTGATTTTAGTATGTAGTGAAAGGTTTACTTAACACGTGGGTTATGCTGAGGCAATTCTATTTGTAGATGGCGCTGAAAGTTGTTGAAGTTATTTTGAGTAGGAGTCGACGCTCTTTGTCCTTCCGGGGTCTTACGGGCATATATTATACCGTCCCGTAGATAACAGGAATAAATTATTTTTTCTTTTTTAAGTTTTAATAGTTCATCAAAAATTTATTTTCTGTATTCACAGAGTGATTCATTAGTATATATATTAGGTTTGATATTGGATCTTTTCCGTTTGGGGGCTAGCAGCGAATTTTAATGAAAATCGGTATACTAATGTAGTTTTGGTCACTGATTTCAAAAATAACTCTTTTTTTTTTGGAGAAATGAAAACAAACATGTTAGAGCGCTTTATATAATTAATGTGTTTTTAACGAAAATATCATGACTTAACCTAACCAATCGTCAAGGCTGTACAGTTAACCTAACCGGGCATTCAAATGACCCAACCTGGCATTCAAGTCACCTAACCGGGTATTCAATTGACCTAACTGGGCATTAATTCTTGATTTTTTCTGCTACTTTTACAGATCTGCCGGGATCCTTCAAAAAATGTATGCTTCGTAAAGTTGCACTTTTTACCGTTTGACCGACGCTTTTGGCAACGAAAGAACTAGGTATTTTTTATCAAAGGAACACACTTTCCCACACTTAGAGCACTTTTTCATAAACAGTAGCAGTTTGTGACTCTGGCTAAATTTAACACAATCCTATGTAACTAGTTTAAGGTAGTTAAAACACATATTAATTATTTAAAGTGCTCTAACATGTTTGTTTTTCATTTCTCCAAAAAAAGAGTTATTTTTGAAATCAGTGACCAAAACTACATTAGTGTACCGATTTTCATTAAAATTAGCTGCTATTCCCCAAACGGAAAAGACCCTTGATATTTATACCCGCACTTCTTATTTCTGATTTCCACAGCCGGTCATTCAATTTGAATTTTATGATTTTTTAGTCAGTGTGATTATTGTTTTTCCCAACTCGGTGTGCTTGTGCAATGACATTTTCAGGAATATTTATAAGGAGTTTATCTTTGATGGCGTTTCTGACCATTTCGGTGGAGTTTTCACTTAGGAAGCCTTGAGGGACTCTGGGTCTACCGGGAAAGTATGGGTTTTTGTGAGGTTCCTGTTTGAGGTCGCTGTTTAGCCTCTCATTTTCTATTGCTTGGTTTTGTAGTCGATCTTCCATAGTTGATACTCTCTTATTAAGAGCGTGCATACACTGTTTTAGGTATTTGTTTTCTTCTTCTAGTTTGTTTATTCTTTCATCCTTTTCTGTCAAGCAGTTTAGGATAAAAAATAGGTACGGTTCCATACAGTATATAAAGCTAATTGTTTATTATACAACGGTAAACGCCTGGCATTCCCACCTTTTATTCGCTTCAAATTCCTTGATCCGCTGACGGAGAGAGATCTTTCCGGGGGAAGCAGCGCTTGATGTGGAGGGAAAGGGTATACCTCTCTCCATGGAGACCCGTAGAGATGAGGGAATGGGGAATGCCTGTTGTTGTTTTTATTGTTGTTGATTTTTGTTTCCTCTTTCTTTCTAATAAACTTGAAACAGTCCTTTTTGTTTACCAACTCCCAAATACTGACTGCATAAATTATTTTAAACATGTGGTAAGAAAACAGAGAGATCGGTTTGACAGTATAGTGAAATCTGTAAGCAAATTATTTCATTCTCAGAACTGCTGGTACTGAAGCGATTAAATGATACCGGTAGTGTTTTGGTCAGACCTCGTAGTGGACCTCCTTGTTCCTTTACTGGCAAAGATAGTTCCGTTGATGTTCTTGCTAAATATCAAAGCAGCCCCAACGATCATTATGAAAAATTTCCCAGGAACTAGTCACATGACTGCGTGCAGAATCTTGAAACGACATACTGTAGGTTTCACCCATACAAAGTAAGCATGATCTAGAAACTGCATGAGAATAGCACCAACAGTAGGGTGGAATTCCATGAGTGGGTATCACAACGGGTGGAAGAACAACCCACGCTGTTCTCCGATATTTTATTCAGTGACGAAGCATGTTTTCACCTAAACGGCACCGTCAATCGCCATAATTTCCGATATTGGGGCGATGATAATCCACATTGGATTGAAGATACACGTGCTCAGATCGTTCCAAAGATTATGGTATGGGCTGTGATTCATGACGACGTACTTTTAGGATCATACTTATCTAGGAAATGTAGACAGTTACACGTACTTACCAATGCTAAAAGAAGTCTTACAAACTTATCTGGATGAAATGCCTCTGCAAGCCAGAATGAACTTTTGGCTTCAGGAAGATGGGGCTCCACCTCATTACACCCGCTTGAAAGACTTTATTTAAGTCGGAATTAATATTATGATAGATTACTTTTTTACACGATTGTACAAATCCCCGTTTAAAGAAGATTAATTTCTAATCAGTCTGTGGATTTTATTTGTTATGCTGGCTTCAGTTCGTGTATACGTACTTTATTATCCCCTGAGAAATTGTCGAAACATGCCTATCTAATTAATGAAATCTAGCAAAGAAAATAGATAAATAAATATTTTATAATAATAATAATAATAATAATAATATAATAATAATAATAATCTTTATTCAGAAAGAATACATTACATAATATATACATCACATCCATATAGATTTACACAATGTTGACATTAACGTTTAATTTTGTATTTTTAGTGGGAAGTAGTCTAACAACAGCATTCTTATCTGAATATGTCGTTGGGACGCATGACTGCTTTTCAGGCAAAAATCCTTGAGATCTAATATACTATTTCAGAAATGAAGCCTTATATATATATAATATATAATATATATATATATATATATATAATATACAGGGCCGGATCTAGAAGTTGCGAGGCCCTAGGCCTATATAATGAAAATATGGACTTAATATCGGTACTATACCAGCAATATTAGAATCCCGCATAGACAGAACTATGCCAGCACTTAAAAATTAAACCAACCAAAATAATCACGCATGGAAATTCTATAAGAAATATAAATAAACCATACAAATAAGTATAAATTATAATATGAATCAAGATTTGTATCGAAAATATAAGACAATGATTTCTAAGATTTATATAATATTATAGGTAATGACTTTCCATAGTATACAAACGTTTTCATATGCGATGTGTAAGAGATGTTGACATTTCATTTTTTATAATAGTGAGCGATCGACTTATCAGGCTAAATATTAATGCTTTAATATTTGGTTCAGATGTTCCTTGATATTACAGCAATGCTTTTCTACTTCTCTTCGAGCTAAACTCTTCAATTAATTGAGAATAATCTAATGAATTTGTTATATCGTTTTCTATTGATAACATAGCTAATGATTGCAATCTCGCTTGAGACATGGTGGAACGCAAATAGTTTTAATAAGTTTGAGACACGAGAAACTTCTTTCAGCCGAAGCAACAGTAACTGGGATGGTTAATACTATTCGAAGTGCAACATAAACATTAGGATAAATCTCACTTAGTTGTTTTTGCTATATAAACAAGGGCATTTCCGAGATCTGTTTTCTGAGGTATAAACCTGCAAAGTACTTTAAGTTCTTCATAGAGTTCTAAATCATTAATATCACTTGAACAGAACGCGCAAAACGGCTTGAGCGAGGCCCCCTTTGGCGCGAGCCCTAGGCGATCGCCTAGTTCGCCTATAGCTAAATCCGGGCCTGTATATATATATATATATATATCAAGGTAAAAGAACGACGCTTGTATAGGAGATATTCCGCGCAAGATGAGAGAGAGAACGAAACAAATGAAAAAATGAGGTAACCACCCGGGAATCGAACCCGGGGTCTTCCGATTGCCGGTCAGATATGATAACCATTACACCATGGGCCTCACTCATTCAAATGCCGTAATTCTTCTACATACGCGCAGAAACCAATGCCCCAAGGGGGCACCTCCCGCATGCCGTAACATTATATACATTTAACTGCAAACACGCAGTATAATTAACGTAAAGAACGACGCTTGTATAGGAGATATTCCGCGCAAGATGAGAGAGAGAGAACGAAACAAATGAAAAAATGAGGTAACCACCCGGGAATCGAACCCGGGGTCTTCCGATTGCCGGTCAGATATGATAACCATTACACCATGGGCCTCACTCATTCAAATGCCGTAATTCTTCTACATACGCGCAGAAACAAATGCCCCAAGGGGGCACCTCCCGCATGCCGTAACATTATATACATTTAACTGCAAACACGCAGTATAATTAACGTAAAGAACGACGCTTGTATATGAGATATTCCGCGCAAGATGAGAGAGAGAGAACGAAACAAATGAAAAAATGAGGTAACCACCCGGGAATCGAACCCGGGGTCTTCCGATTGCGGTCAGATATGATAACCATAACACCATTGCGCGGAATATCTCCTATACAAGCGTCGTTCTTTACGTTAATTATACTGCGTGTTTGCAGTTAAATGTATATAATGTTACGGCATGCGGGAGGTGCCCCCTTGGGGCATTGGTTTCTGCGCGTATGTAGAAGAATTACGGCATTTGAATGAGTGAGGCCCATGGTGTAATGGTTATCACATCTGACCGGCAATCGGAAGACCCCGGGTTCGATTCCCGGGTGGTTACCTCATTTTTTCATTTGTTTCTTTCTCTCTCTCTGATCTTGCGCGGAATATCTCCTATACAAGCGTCGTTCTTTACGTTAATTATACTGCGTGTTTGCAGTTATATATATATATATATATATATATGTAACAGTTTTTTTGCGCACAACTACAGGGCGCTACAATTGGTGTAGAACAATGCGGTTTTCACCACTCGATGCGTCTTTTTATTGTGCAGTGCCCATGCTAAAAAAAAAAAATTCCCTAACATAATTCCTTCCCCCCTTTAAGGGGTACAGTTCTTCCCATGCCTGTACACGCATTTTTTTAATTTTTCATTTTTAACCATAATTTTGGCACAAAATAAGTCAATATTTACTGAACATTTAATATCATTCGATTCACAAAAGATTTATTTATCGATTCAACTTAAAAAAAAGTATATATTTTTTAAATTCATAAAGAACTTTTGCAAAAACTAAAAACAAACATGCATTTCTAAAATTCAATGATTTTTATACAAAAATTTTGATATTTGTTATAATTTTAACATTTTTCGATTCACAAAAGATTTCTTTATCGATTCAATACAAAAAATCACAAAAGATTTCTTTATCGATTTAATACAAAAAATCAGAAAAGATTTCTTATCGATTCAATACAAAAAATTACATAATTAAAACGGGCAATTTAAATAAACACGAGTTTAAAGTTAAACAAGCCACACTCGAAATTATTTACCGTGACTTTTGTGCGTTTTATTACTGTGGCTTTTGTACAAATAATTTTACGTATACACAAACAATTTGATAGGATATTGATTTATCATTCTATTTTTTAGTTGTTATAGAAATACGTTAATTAAGTTATCTGATTAGATGCGCTTTATAGTTGAAGATCATTTTTAGAAAATTATTTATTTTCCCCACTTTAAAATATTACAAAATTTCTATTAGGTATCCTAATATCATTATGCCTGTCGCTGTAAGTAAGAAAATAGCAATTATTTTCCATTTCATGAAAATTTCGGACCCCCTAGGCCTACAAAACCAATTTTCCCCTTTTCTTTATAAAAAATTGTTGATTTTCGGAAGTCTTTCGGTTATAAATTTGTACCAGTCTATTGTTTATCTATAATAATAATAATAATAATAAAAAGACGTGTGTGTGTGTGGTGGTGTGTGTGTGTGTGTGTGTGTGTTCCAGCCATCAGCCATAACTCCAAAATGGAAGCAGTTACAAACATGAAATTTCACACACATATTGATTAGGTCCCGAGGTTGTGCACGTGGGTGTTAATAAATTAAATAATTAATTTTAAAACATTAAATGACGTCATCAAGGTCATTACGAAACCTATGGTAAAATTATTCAATACCCGGTTAGGTTCATTGAATGCCAGGTTAGGTCATCTGTACGCCCTTGACGATTGGTTAGGTTAAGTCTTGATATTTTCGTTGGCTCTAACGAAAATATCATGACAACCTAACCAATCGTCAAGGGTGTACAATTAACCTAACCGGGCATTCAATTAACGTACCCGGGCATTCAGTTAATCTAATCTGGCATTCAGTTGACCTAACGGGCCATTTAATTAACCTAACCGGGCATTCAGTTTATATAACCGGGCATATATATATAATATATATGCATTTAACTGCATATATATATATATATATATATATAGCATTCAACATCCACCCGGCAACGCTATTGATGCACTCGAAACAATGAAAACTATGATTTGGCGGCCGCAGGGCCCCCAATTACTGTCGGTTCAGTTATTTGGTCAATAAAACTATAGAAATGAACGCAGTCATGAAAATCTTAAGCTTCAAATCCGAGCTCATTGTATTAAGATTGTGAAGCTTTAGATTTTCATGGCTGCGTTCTTTTCTGTAGTTTTATTGAATGAATAATTGGTTTGCCAGTAACTGGAAGGCCGCAGGCACCCCAATTACTGAGGCCCAAGGTGAGAGGAATAGGAATGATATCCAGATAAAGGGCTACTGATGTTCAAAATAAAATACGCCGTAGGCCCACAATCCAGCCGAAGCACCGCAGATCGAGCAAAATCGGCGCGTAGCGCCGACCTTTTGCTAGTTCATTTCTATTTTTTCAAAGGAAATTAAGAAATAAAATAGAATTAGAGGAAAATAAAATAAAGTTATATTTAGTTAATTCTGTTATTGCAAATGAAAATTGAAATAATCTTCGAAATAATAGAAAAAGAAGTGGTAAACAATACGATATAATAATAGAAATAATAATAGAAATAACAGAAAAAGAAATGGTAAACAGAATACTGTATGTTGAAATACTAATAATAATTAATTTCTATTATTACAAATTAGAAATAATGAAACAATTTTAAAGTTATAAAAATACAGATAAATGAGGCACATTATAAATATGGCGTAATATAATGGAAACTTTCAACATATAATTTATATAACCTGTGCCAAATTTAGATTCCGTATTTGGAAAGAGGAGACAAAACTGCACTAGAAACCCTAAAAAAATGGGATCATATGTAGAATTCGGACCCCTACCAAGGTTGGGGTCCGAATTCTACATTAGCGGAAGGTTGGGGTCTGTATTCTCCATTTGGCTTGTTTTAAGCTACTCTTTAACTATTTGAGTTTCTACATTTGCCTTAACATCCGAGGCCATGTTTAAGCTACGCTTTAACTATTCGAGTCAGTTAATAAGATTGGATCAAATGTAGAATTCGGACCCCAGCCTTCTTTAGTTAGCTTTATAAGGCTAACTAACGAAAATATCATGACCTAACCTAACCAATCGTCAAGGGCGTACAGTTAACCTAACGATTGGTTAGGTTAGGTTGTGATATTTTCGTTAGTTAGCCTTATAAAGCTAACTAAAGAAGGCTGGGGTCCGAATTCTACATTTGATATAAGATTTTACAATTGTGTGATTTTAATGGTTTTTATTTGTGATAATAATAATAAAATTTTCTATGAACCTTTAAATTGTTTATTGATGTCCTTATACGATTCGTTTGGGGTCTGACTTCTATAATCTATACATTAGGGGAAAGTTGGGGCCTGGATTCTACATTAGGGGAAAGTTGGGGTCTGGATTCTACATTAGGGGAAAGTTGGGGTCTGTATTCTCCATTAGGGTTACCTGGGGTCCGAATTCTACATATGATCCAAAAAATGGGCTCACCAGTTGAGTGCTAAACTGTAATTTAACTGAATACTGGACAAACCCTAGCTACCTTCAGGTAATCAGGGAATACACCTTGTACAATTGACTCCTTCATAAGTCTTGTGAGTGGGGTTGCTATATCATCTAATATTAGTTTATATTTTTTTACTAGAATTAAACTGATAGCTGCGCTTTTATTTTTTAAGTTTTTCAATGTGGCTGAAGTTTTGTTTGGAAGGATTGGTTAAAAAAAATGTATTTGGGTGGGTTGTGGCATATTTGTTGGTAGTGACTGTCTGATTCTGGAATGCCTGCTGCCGTGTTGCTTCCTATCTTTGAAAAGAAATCTATACTAATATTTGTGACGGTCGAACTGCGAACTTTCTTTGTTGCTTATGGCCGGCCAAACCACTGGCCAGATTTGGATGAGACTTAGGGGATAGAGGTAACTGAAACCGGGGAGGAGCAAAGGCTATGTAGCGTCGGCCTCCGAGGTCATCTGAGGCCGCGGGAGGCCTCTGTATTCCGGAGTGGTTGAAAGATAGTGACGTCATAGACACGTCACAAAAGATAGTGACATAAAATTGGCGGAGCTCTATCATGGACACGTCATAATATGAGGGGAGTTCTAGCATATATACGAGTATGTATAATTTAGGGTGTCACTTAAATGCAAAGTTTGAAATTTTCATGCTGACACCCCGCGAATCTATTCCATTGGTAAAAAAAACATGGTGACTGAAAAATCTTTTTATTTGAATAACTATAAAAGGTCGCCCCCGCCTTCCAAAGTTTAATGCTTGCGCGGCGTCTCCATAATCGTTCATTAGATATCTATATATCTCTATATATGTGTGTGTGTATCTGTGTGTGTCTGAATATCTGAGAAATAAAGTGAACAATACTTAACGATTCACCGTTTCTCATTTCAGCTACGTGATTTCTGGTGATGGAAACCCGGAAGTGTATATACCTATTAGGGGCAGCGGTTGATGAGGTGAAAGGATGCAAGCTTCCTTCCTACAGGCAAGCATTCGGTTACTTCCTTTACCTTCACCATGAAAAGAAAATGACAATACGTGACGCGTTGAGGAAGTCACTTCGAGCAGTGATGTCCTTCTGGGAGAAAGCTCACATTCAAACCAGACTCGAGACACACTGCATCAGCAAACTGGATAAAGTCTTCGATGAGTGGAAAGGACTCAAAAAACACGCCTCAATTACGAGCGATTCACACAAGACGAAAGAAAAAGAATTCATTGAACGCCTCGATCGTCTCTTTGACATCGCCCACGCTGATTGTGAGAAATTGGTCAAGTACCCAGAGGATTGGGAGTTCCTTCAGCAGCAGCGCCAGAAAGGACGTCCAGGTTCAATGGCAGGTTTGGACATGACCCATCAGCGCCAAGTCAAAGGTTGTACTCGACGTCGGGAGGAAGAGGAGAAACGAAGAAAGCGATCAGCAGCTGAAATGGAGGCAGTATCCAACGAAGCGGTTTTGGAGTCCTCATCCTCCAGCTCAGATGATAGCGAAGAAAAAGGAGCATGTGGTGGTTCGTTAGCGTCTAAACAAAGAGCAACGAAGAACATCATGACATCGGAATTGGCGGCAGCGCTTGATCGCACGCAACTCTCGTCAAGAAAGGCCACATATCTGCTGTTTGAGGCAGCTTCCAGCTTAGGGCATGATGCTAGCGACTACAACATCAATCGTGGATCCATTCATCGTCAGCGTGAAAAATTCCGTACCCTTAAGGCTCGGCAACTGAAGAGCGAGTTCCAAGGCAATAGTCGTTGACTGTTCACTGGGACGGAAAACTCATGCAAGATCTGACGTCACGAGAATATGTTGACCGCTTACCTATTCTTGTATCTGGCTCCGGGACAGAGCAGCTCCTCGGGGTGCCAAAACTTCTGTCAGGAACCGCGCTGGCACAAACAAATGCCATCATAGATTGCCTGAATGAATGGGGAGTGACCGATCATGTCAAATCTATGTGTTTCGACACAACCGCGACAAACACAGGCCACCGTGGAGGAACTTGTGTTCTTCTGGAAGAAAAAGTTGGACGTGACCTGTTACACTGCGCGTGCAGACACCATGTACTGGAAGTTGGTGCTACAGGCGGCATTCGCAGCATCGCTAGATTCAGTATCTACCGGTCCAGAAATTCTGCTTTTCAAGCGCTTCCATGATTATTGGACCCGCATTGACCAGCAACAGTTCCAAACTGCGGACACAGATGCGTTCACCAAAGCAGCTATTTTTAAGCATAGAACGGAGCTCATTGAGTTTGCAAAATCACAACACTTCAAGTTCGTGATGACTATCAGGAATTCCTCGATCTTTCCGTCATCTTTCTTGGAGGAGTTCCATACAAGGGACTAAACTTCCGCGCCCCTGGTGCTATGCACCGGGCGAGATGGATGGCTAAGGGGCTCTATGCCATCAAGATCTGGCTCTTCCGAAGACAGTTTAAACTGACGAACACTGAGGAACGCGGAATTCGAGATATCTGCCTCTTTTCTGTTCTAGTTTACATGAAAGCGTGGGCAACAGCTCATCTGTCCATCGAAGCTCCGCTGAATGATTGGGAATTGATGAGGACGCTCCTTCGATACCCGCACAAGAAGATCTCTGATGGTACCACCAAGAAGCTGTCTGCGCACCTGTGGTACCATTCGGAGGAGGCAGTGGGTCTGGCGTTCTTTGATGAGAGGATATCGATGGAAGTGAAGTGCAGCATGGTTGCAGCGTTAGATCAAGAAGCCTCTCACATGCCGCCAAAACGACCTTTGGTTCTTGATACTATGTTCCTCAGTGACAGCAAAGGACTGGAGCAACTGATCACAAAGAACACCCGAGGATTCTTCTCAAACTTCAGTTGCCAGATTGCTTTCTGCTCCACCATCCCAGTTCATGGACGTCAAACTCTGAATACGTGCAAGCTCGGGATGTGGTCTCCAAACTTGCAGTGGTGAACGACAGAGCAGAACGGGCCGTGGCTCTGGTGAAGGAGCTGAACGGAAAGTTGACAGTGAAAGAAGAACAGCTCCAGTTCCTCGTTCAAGTTGTCACTGACCACAGAAAGCAACACCCAGCTCCGAACAAATCAGCATTAGTGAGGACGCGAAAGAACTAATCACTGATCAGCGTATGAGCACCAATTATTCTGCTACTGTATATGTATTTTATTTCTCGAAGTTTTGCTTTTGTTGCTTCTCCATTTTGTACCATTATTCGCCAAATTATGTCTTCTATTTTGATTATATAATAAACTGTTTGTATTCTTTGCGTTTTTAAGTGTCTTACTTTCGTTATTTCACCAAATTGCCTTGTTTTTTTATTATCTGGTTCGGCCCAAGCTGTGAACACTGAACAGCTTGTTGACGTCAACAAATGGGTCTTGTTTTCAGTGACGAGGGCGACCTTTAAATGATGACCAATCAGGACCAAATTTCTCTTCCGTATGTTTTACACCAAATGGAACAATTTTAGGGGGTGTCATAGGAAAATATCCATCGTTTAATTTTCCCCCTATTACCTAGTGACACCCTAAATTGTATATATACACACAGGGTGTCCTATAAGTCTGGAACAATAGGGCAAAATGATAAAAGCGGGAATAAAAACGGCTTTTATTCACAGAACGTGTTCAGTGTGTCCACCATTATTATTGATACACGAATGCAGACGAGATAGCCAGTCAGCAAACACACGGCGAATGGTGTCAGGATTGATGGTGTTACATGTGTCGATGATGCGCTCCCGCAAATGTGGAACACTCTGAGTTTTCTCCGCGTAGACCAACGCCTTCAAGTGACCCAAGAGATAAAAATCCAACGGGGTGAGATCGGGGCTCCTTGCCGGCCACTCCACAGGCCGTCGACGTCCTATCCAATGACCAGGGAATTGTCGGTGCAGCCACTCTCTAACCCGGATGCTGTAATGGGCAGGAGCACCATCCTGCTGGAACCATGTTGGGAAATCCCCATCTGTGTTCAAGACTCTGGGGAATGCTTCCTCGTTGAGCATACGCAAGTAGGCGTTTCCTGTGACAGTGTCATTAAAAAAGAAGGAGCCTATGATACGGTCTTTCCAAATGCCACACCATACCATCACACGAGCAACACCTTGTTCCTTTGAAGCAATAAACCAGTGAGGGTTGTCTTGCGACCAGTAGCGGGTGTTCTGGCGGTTCACCTCACCATTTGCGTAAAACAGCCTTATCACTGAACAGAATTGTGGATGGGAAATTGGCATTTTGAGCACATTGTTCCGTAGCCCATTCACAAAATTCCATCCGTCGGGCTAGATCATCTTCGCTTAATTTCTGCAGCATTTGAAGTTTGTAAGGATGCCATTTGTGTGCTTGAAGAATGCGGTAGATGCTGCTTTTCTACACTCCTGTCTCAGCGGACAACCGCCGAAGAGACTTTTGGGAACTGTTTGTGAAATGAGCGATGATGGTAGCGGCTGTGTCATCGTCGGTGGATGTCCTCGGAGGTCCACTGCGTGGTTTATCTCCTATGGATCCCGTTACCCTGAACTTTGCTACAAGTTTGCCGACACAGCTGTGTGTTATCGGCGCGCGGTCCGGATGCAATCTGTTAAATTCCTCAGCGACCTCCCTCTGACTCCGATTTTCTACGAGCAGAATTACCTGGATGCGTTCTTCCTCACTCAAAGACATCATGGGCACTTGCATAAACGGAAAAACATGAATTACTTATTTTACCCTATGGTTCCAGACTTATGGGACACCCTGTATATATATATATATATATATATATATATATATATTTATACGAGGGCCACACAATATATTTTGCTCCACCTTTTTTTTTTCTTTCCAAATTTCCTTGTGAGTTCCAGAAATTTTGTGCACAAGTACCTTTTTTACAAGTTTTTATTTTTCCACTTACTCTCCACCCTTTTCTACGGCTTTCCTCCACCTCGAAACAAGGGCCTTTATTCCTTGCTGATAGAAGTCCGCTGGGTTCCGCTCGAGCCACTTCTTAACCTCATCAACAACTTCATCGTCACTCTGAAACTTTCTTCCACGAATAGCATCCTTCATTACCCAAACAAATGGAAGTCTGAAGGTGCCAGATCCGGGCTGTATGGAGGGTGGGGTAACACAGTCAAGCGCATTCTTGTGATGGCCTCTCTTGTTGGCAAACTGTTGTGTGGTGTTGCGTTATTGTGCAAAAGAAGAACGTTTTCCAGTTTTCTCTCCGGTCGAACTTGCTTTATACGTCTCTGGAGTCTCTGTAGGGTAGCAATATATGCCTCTGAGTTTATTATTTGTCCTTTCTTCATAATGTCCACCAGAATCACCCCTTTCATGTCCCACAAGATGGTGGCCATAACCTTTCCTGCAGAGGGAGCCATTTTGAACTTTTTCTTGCGTGGGGAGTCTGCATGATGCCACTTCATGGATTGACGTTTTGTTTCTGGTTCAGAGTGGTGTACTGAAGTCTCATCCCCAGTCACAATTCGTGAAAGGAAGCCATCCCCTTCTGTCTCGTATCGAACCAACGACTCAGAAGCAATTTCTTTTCTTTGGGCTTTGTGATCTTCAGTCAGTTGGCGAGGAATAAACAGTGAACACACTTTTGAGTATCCCAGTTGCTGAATTATCGTATTCACACTTCCTTCACTAATTCCTAGCTCCAGTGATAGCTCCTTGTATGTGACGCGCCGATTTGATCGAATGATGCTGTTAGCACGTTGCACAGTGTGAGATGTCACAGCCAATGCCGGGCGACCGCTGCGTGGCTCATCATCGAGGCTGGCTCCCCCTCTCTCCAATGATCTCGCACGTTTAGACCAGCGTCCAACTGTGCTTCGATCAACAACAGCATCTCCGTAAACGTTTCGTAGACGTTCGTAAATATTTCCAACTGTTTCCTTCTCTGCGGTTAAGAACTCGATAACAGCTCTCTGTTTACGACACACATTATTGTCAGACGCCATTTTCGAAACTGCGTTAACCATCGGTTTTATACAAGGGTGTTCAAAAGCGGTTTTATACAAGGAGGGGAGGTTCAAACTGGAAAAATCCGGTAATGTGAAGCGCAGAAAGTTCAAACTTACGGCCCAAAAGATATTTCAGCCCCATGGCCTATTATTTAGCTAAGAAAAAAGGGTGGGGCAAAATATATTGAGTGCCCCTAGTATATAAGAACATAGGCTATGTGGCGTCGGCCTCCGAAGTCATATATATATATAGAAACCTACAAAAAAATTATTCAATGCCCAGTTAAGTTAAGTGAATGTCCAGTTAGGTCAACTGTACGTTCTTGACGATTGGTTAAGTTAAGTCGTGACATTTTCGTTAGTTTTAACGAAAATATCACGACTTAACCTAACCAATCGTCAAGGGAATACAGTTAATCTAATCAGGCATTCAATTAACCTACCCGGGCATTCAATTAATCTGATCGAGCATTCAGTTGACCTAACCGGGCACTCAATTAACCTAACCAGGCATTCAGTTAAACTGGGCATATATATATATATATATATATATATATATATATATATATTATATATAGGTCGTCCGATAAGTGAGTGGCGATTCGGGAACAATTTATAAATAGAAGATAAAGGATAATAAAAATTTTATTAGAAGGAATTTTATTAGTAGTAAACTTACAATTAATTCGATAATTAATTGTCATAGGGATTCAACCTGATCGCCATTTACACGAACAGCAAGCTGTATGCGTCTCCATGTCCTGTCTGACTTTTTTGTAAAAGTTATTTATCCTCATTGATGTCACTTAACACAACTTCTGCGATTTTTGTCAGATCAGATTCACTTTGATTTTCACGGCCATTAATTTGCATCTTGAGGATTCCCAGAGGGTATTATCCGGGGTAGTCAAGTCCGGACTCGGCGGAGGCCAAGGTACAGGACCATACTTTCCGATCCATCTGCCAGGAAAATTTCTGTCTAGGAACTCACGCGCAGCGAAAGCGGTGTGTCCTGGAACACCATCTTGCTGAAAAATAGGGTTGCGAATATTCGTATTTCTTAAAGCGGGTAGAAATCTGCTCCAACATGTCGATATAACTTCCTGAATTAATTCGACCAGTGCACAAATGGACCAATTAAACAATGCGCTGATATTGCACACCATATCATAATTCGAGGGGGATACTGTTTTTACTTGTTCATAATAATGAGGATTTTCTTTCGACCGAAAAAACGAAAATTTGCTTTTGCCATCGCCATAAAGGGCACATTCATCATTGAAGAACGTACGATCTCTCTCGGCTTTACTTGGAAAAGCTTCGAGAATTTGTTGACAAGCATCAACTCTGACAATTTTATCTTGTGGCGATAAAAACTGAACGGAGGTTGGGCGGAAAGCTTTAAAATGCAAGTCTTTTTTCATCAAATCATGCAGTGTTGATTCGGAACATTTAATGCAGATGCACGCCTACGAATACTTTTGGTTGGCGATTGTCGAATTGACACTTGAACATCTTCCAATCTTGCTCTTGCTTTGGGGCGACCACGGCGTTTTTTATCAATTATCATCCCAGTTGTGAATAATTTGTGTTCCCATTTTCTAATAATTTCGCCCTTTGGTGGCACATCATTAAATCTTTGTTCAAACCTTTCGCGTACTACCTTCATGCAATGCTTGGTTTTTCCAGATTCATGCCACCATGTTGCTGCTAATATCCGTGCTTCATATGTGTAGGGACTTTGATCACAAATTTTATCAACACGTGCGTCTACCTCAGCCATTGCAACGCCAAAATTAGAAATAATAAAAATAAAACATGAAAAACCAGAACAAACAGGAATAAACATGAATTACTGCAAAATAAAAAATTTGGATTTCATGTGAAGCTAGCTTAATTGAAAAAAGCATAGACATTTATTAGATATCAAAGATATTAGTACACTATGCTAATTGACATAGAATCGCCACTCACTTATCGGACGACCTGTATATATATGTATATATATATATATATATATATATATAAGCAAACAACCACTGGAAAAAGGTTGTTTGCTTAGTAATAAGATCACGTGTTATTCTGTGATTTTACTGCATATATATATATATATATATATATATATATCGAAACCTACGGTAAAATTATTGAATGGCCGGTTAGGTCAACCGTACGCCCTTGACGATTGATTGGTTAAGTCGTGATATTTTCGTTAAAACTACGAAAATATCACGACGTAACCTAACCAACCGTCAAAGGCATACAATTAACCTAACCGGGTATTCAATTAACCTAACAGGGCATATATATATATATATATATATATATATATATATATATATATATATATATATATATACACAGTATATCGAAACCTACGGTAAAATTATTGAATTTCCGGTTAGATCAACTGTACGCCCTTGAGCCTTGACGATTGGTTAGGTTAAGTCATGATATTTTCGTTAAAACTAACGAAAATATAACGACTTAACCTAACAATCGTCAAGGGCGTATATATATATATATATATATATATATATATATATATATATATATATATATATATATGCCCGGTTATCCCACATTATGCAACACGCATTACACAAGTGGATACTGCAAATTTGATAAGAAATGCAAGTTCCACCATATTACGGTCTGCAACACTTATGCAAGATATGGGAGTTGCAAATATGGAAAAAAATGCCGGTACCACCACCCTCAAAGGAACGCAGCGAGTGAACAGAAAAAACGAACATCAAAGAAGAGTGCCAATATTTTAGACGCAGCCAACACATTTCAGCTGCTAAATACTATCCAGCAATTACAAAACCAGCTGACAAATATAGGAATCCGAGAGCCGGACAGAAGGTACGAACAAAGGCACTTCATGCGTTACCGTATCGGAACAACAGGTACCGACAAAGATAAAAAGAGGTAAATTCTCGGAGGACCACAAGGCAACGAAACCGGCACCCCCATTGGAAAACAAATCGGAACCACCTGTATGCGAAAACGAAAGAGAAAAATAAAAATAATCCTAGCCAACATTCAGGCCCTTAAATCAAACCATTTCACAAACAAAGTTTTATACATGAAAGGACTCATGCAAGAAGCCGGAGCAGACTTTGCATGCCTCACGGAAACTCATCTAAAGGACTGCCAGGCGAACTGTAAAAACTGTGAATCCTGCATTGATAAAAAAGAAATACAAATTGACAACTATAACATCCTCCGAGCCGACATAACAGTGAGACGTAAAGGAGGATGTGCTATTTACACACGCGAAAGGCACATAGCAGAAATGGCAATAAGTACTTCAAACAGCTACGTAGAATGTGTAGCAGCAAAAATTGAAAAATTAAATATGGTACTAATTGTAATGTACAGACCCCCAAACACGCCAACCTCAAAATTTTCAGATTCCATTACAGAGGTAAGAAACTTGGTAAAAGATCTACATTCTCCAACCCCAAGTATTTTTCTCTTTGGTGATTTTAATTTCCCATTCATGAAATATAAATGGATAGGAAAAAATATATGTATACACCAGGACAAGGGGTCACACGAGAAGACCAGGAGCAGGTTAAAATGATACTTGCCCAAGCTGATGAATTTATGTTAACGCAACAATAACAGAAACACAAGAAAAAACAATTGCCTAGATTTAGTATTAAAAAAAACAGTAATCTAACTGATAATGTAGAAATATCCTTAACTATGATATCGGACCACAACTTCATTGAAATAACAACTAATATAAAGGCAACAGGAAAGGAAAGAACACGCACAACAGAAAGAAACAAATTCGACATTTTTAATTTTCATTCCAAAGCTATAAATTGGGAAGATGTGACATCCAGCATGGAAGTAATAGATTGGAAAACCATTTTCGAGGCCAACACTACGGAGGAGATGCTAATGACGTTAAAGGAGAAGACGTTAGAAATTGTGGTGGAAAAACATGTCCCAAAGATACAACAAAGAGGAAAGAGAAGCAGGTTCGAGAGACAAAAGAGGGCATTGTTTCGAAAGAGAAAAAGAGTGACTGCAAAATTAAGTAATTGTAAAGATAACAACATCAGAAAAATATTAAATGATAAACTACAAAGTATCGATGTCGTCACACAGGAACTAATCGAGAAGCATACAGAAAAAGAAGATGACGCTATAGAAGCGATAAAGGCTAATTCAAAGTACTTCCATAATTTCGCAAAAAGAAAGTCGAAAAACCATGTGACTATCGGACCTTTAAAAAATGAGAACAGTGCTTTATCTGATGATCTAACAGAAGTATCTGAAATATTAAGGGCTCAGTACGAATCATCTTTCAGTGTCCCAAAAACTGACAAATTGATATGTGATAGAAACGCTTTCTTTGAAGAAGACCACAAGGGGAAAGTATAACGGATTTCGACTTTACGACGGATGATATTATACGGGCTCCAATAAACCTTAGCCCCCCCCGCCCATGGCCTAAACCATTAGAGGTACAGTAAAACTAAACATACCTTATAAAAGAGAATTTAATCCTGCATTTAATGAGAAACAATTAAAACTTGGTGTTCCCGCCATTGGCTTCCAAGACAGCCTGAATTCGCTTTGGGTAGCTTGCCAAAAGTGACGTCAATAGATCTTGATCGTTAGGCAAATTTGCTAAAACAGTTTCAATGTGTTACGTCATTGTATCCTTCGAAAATCGATTTGCTGCAGGTTCTTGAAACAAGAAACATTCAACCTTGTCCTTTAACTGATCCAATGTGTTCACAGACGTTCAGGTCAGGAGAATTTCCTGGCCATTCTTCATTTCCAAAGAAATCGATCTCATGGTTCCGCAACAACTGTTGAGTGGCTAATGCCTTAAAGCAGGGGGCCTTATCGTGCAGAAGTGTGACCTGATCGACATCCATAACATTGTTTGAGTTTCTTAGAAAAGGAATGACATGCTGGGATAGAATAATATCACGAAAATACTGTCCATCTCAACTCTGACCATTTGGCTTCAGCACCCACATGAGCTTCTTTGCAGTGAACAAAACAACACACCAACACAGTCTGCACTTTTTAATAATTCGCGATAATGTTCATTGTCATCGATTTCATCTGGTGTTGTGGCCCACACTCGATCATTTTGGTAGTTAGGCCGACGTGTTACGCAAACAAAAAATTCATCGGAGACAGCTAAATGCATGAAATCATCCACATCCCAATCTTCAAGATAATGGGCAAACCACATTCTGTCATCGATGTTAAGTTGAGTTTTTTCTTGGCTTTGGAAGTTCATGCCAAGGCTTTAAACCGGCGCTAGGACAGTTTGCCTACGGACAGTTTGCCTACGGACAGTTTGCCTACTGGACAGTTTGCCTACTGGACATTATGCCTATGGACACCATGCCGATGTGGTATATTTATCCTTACCTTATTTAACTTATTTAACTTATTTAACTTCAGATTCATGCAAAGAATTAATTCAAAATTAAAATGTGTTGTTGCCCTTAATAGCATAAATGTCTGAAAATATATCAAGTAAGAAAGGGAAACAGAAGTTTTCACATAATGGATATTTGTATGTGTTTGATAAATGTAGCAAGGGCGACCCTTCGTTACTTTTTTGGCGGTGCGAGCAAAAGAGTCAGTGTATTATAAGGTGTGTATATATAATATGGGTACTTTTCCGTTATCTGCCCCCTTGACGATTGGTTAGGTTAAGTCGTGATATTTTCGTTAAAACTAACGAAAATATCACGACTTAACCTAACCAATCGTCAAGGGCGTACAGTTGACCTAACCGGGCAGTGACGATTGGTTAGGTTAAGTTGTGATATTTTTATAGTTTTAATGAAAATATCATGACTGAACCTAACCAATCGTCAATGGGGCAGATAACGGAAAAGTACCCATATTATATATACACCTTATAATACACTGACTCTTTTGCTCGCACAGCCAAAAAAGTAACGAAGGGTCGCGCTTGCTACATTTATCAAACACATACAAATATCCATTATGTGAAAACTTCTGTTTCCCTTTCTCACTTGATATATTTTCAGACATTTATGCTATTAAGGGCAACAACACATTTTAATTTTGAATTAATTCTTTTGCATGAATCTGAAGTTAAATAAGTTAAATAAGTTAAATAAGGTAAGGATAAATATACCACATAGGCATGGTGTCCATAGGCATAATGTCCAGTAGGCAAACTGTCCGTAGGCAAACTGTCCGTAGGCAAACTGTCCGGCCACGCTTTAAACCTTGCCTATGACGGTACAGTCGAATAATCTCACCACTAACGATCTTTCCTCTCAACAAATTCGATCTCTCTAGAAAGTTTAGCACAGCTGTTTTTCCGCTTACGCGTACCGCTTTCAATTATGTCCTTTGTTTCCTGAGAGAGTGGCAAATTTGGGCGCCAAGATTTGGTTGTATCTATTTCACATTCATCCAAAGTTTTATTCCAATTTCTTTTGACGAAGTCCTCACTTCTTCGCAACTTTTTGGCAACCCATGAACGTGTTATAAAGGTGGCTCCAGCATCACGAGCTTCCGAAATGTTATTGCTCGTATGCGATCTATCACACGTTGCCTCTCCGAATCACCAATTAATTGAGAAGCCATTATATTATCACTTTATCAGCTAGAGTAATTTTAATACCTGCAATAAATAAAGAATTTTATATACTTTTATAATCACTAAAAACTATTTCGATATAAGTAAACATGTAAGGTGCAAATGGGGGAGCTAAGGTTTTTTGGAACCCCTTACAAGCCATAGGGAAACTAAAAACACACTCAGCAGCAGGACCGGATAAATGGAATGCCACACTGATCAAAACTGCAAGAATGCAATCGCTGAGCCCCTATACTGGATATGGAGACTATCACCAGACACGGGAAAATACCGAGCATCCTGAAGAGCGCAAACATAGTCCCAATATATAAAGGAGGAGATCGATCTGAGGCCAAGAACTATAGGCCAGTGTCGCTTACATCTCATCTCACTAAAATATTTGAAAGAATAGTTAGACAGAAATCTGACTTTTTGGAAACTCAGAAAAAATTCAATGATAACCAACACGGGTTTCGGTCAGGCAGATCATGCCTATCACAACTAATAGAACACTACAACAACATTATTGATGCACTTGAAAGTAATGAAAATTATGATTTACTATACTCAGACTTTGCTAAAGCGTTCGACAAGTGTGACCATGGAATCATAATATATAAACTGAAATTGATGGGAATAACAAGAAAAGTAGGGAAATGGATATATAATTTCCTTAGTGAGCGGCGGAAAGTCGTTACATTACAAGGAGTATCTTCATCAGAATCAGAGGTCCTCAACTCAGTACCAGAAGGAACAGTATTAGCTCCACTACTCTACATAATCATGCTAACTGACATAGATGAAGACGTTACCAGAGACAGCACAGTAACATCCTTTGCGGATGACACAAAGATCAGTAGAAAAATAAGAAACCCAGAAGATATAGGATCTCTACAAACTGACATAAATAGAATCTACAAGTGGACGGAAGACAACAATATAGAAAGAGAAGACCTAAAATCCATGGAATATTATACCCAAAATGGAAACGAAATTCAGAGAAATTCGGGGTTGTAATGACAGATGATGCGAAATTTGAAACACAAAATAAGATAGCAGTAAACAGAGCAAAGAGAATAACGGGACAGATATTGAGAACCTTTAAACGAAGGGATAGGAATGTAATGATTCCTCTACTGAAAACCCTGATCATACCCAAATTGGAATACTGCTCGGTCCTAACATCCTCATATAAAAAAGAAGACATTAGACAGCTGGAAGGGATCCAGAGAAGCTTCACAGCCAAGATCAATGGGTGCAAAGAACTAAATTACTGGGAAAGGTTACGCGAACTAGACCTATATTCACTGGAAAGGAGAAGAGAGAGATACACCATTATTTACATTTGGAAAATAATGGAGAAACTAGTCCCTAATCTTACTCTGAACCCTATAACTCCCCAAACAACGGTGAAAAGTAGAAAAGGAAGACGGTGTCGTGTTCCCAAATGAAAGGTTAGGCAGGGAACATCCTTAACCCTGAAAGAAAATAGTTTTATAGTGAGAGGAACCAAAACTGTTTAATCAGTTGCCCAAAGACCTAAGAAACACGAAGGGAGTTGCAGTGGACATCTTCAAAAGAAGACTAGACGCCTGGCTCAGAACAATACCCGATGAGCCGGGCGTACCTGGCTATGTGAGGTGGAGAGCACAAGAAGCCTACTCACTACTTCACCAAGCCAACTCGAGAGGAGGGGTGACAAGCTTGACCTTCGCGAAATGAGGAATCATCGCGTGAAACCTTTGTAAGGTTGTGAGGTAAGGTGTATATATAAATAAATAAATATATATATATATATATATATATATATATATATATATATATATATATATATACTGTATATATATATATATACTGTATATATATGTAAAAAATGAACAATGAATAATCAATATTCATTTTTACATAAGAAACCAAAATCGCTTAACGCGAGTTTGGATAATAATTTTACTTGTAGCTTCCTATTTTTGTTCGTGTCACAACCCTACGATCTACCATATCTATGGTTTAGTCGTATCCATTTTCCATTTGTTATAGAAGTTATTATAATTAATTATGAATTGTCTTGCATCTCACCCGTCCCTAGATTATGCATACACATTGCATGTAACAGGATTGGAACCCGCAGTTGTACTTCTTAGTCATTGATACCCACTCTTTGTCTCTAATTCGTTCATGTAAATCTTCCTAATAATGATTTGTACTAACGTACAAATTCAATAACTATGACGTCACATTTTCCCGTCATTAATTTCCCTTCATTATATCTCTAGTATGCAATGTATGAAAATTCTTTATCATCATAATAAAAACTGTACACTCTATAGAAGTCATTATTTATATGTTATGTAGTATAAATATAACTATTATTCGACCATATCCCCGCCCCCATACGTCCATATTTCATCTTGATCATTATCCTATATAAATTTTATTAAATATTCATTTTTACTCGTGTCAATCTATGAAATGCAAAACTTCATGCCTTCGTTCGAAAACGCAAAAATACGTTCTCGTATTATTTTTTTCATTATTATTTTTTATTATATCACCTCCCGCATTGAACTCGAAAATGCTTAGTAAGTTATCAAATTCCGCTAACTGGCAGAATCGAACGCTTCAAAGATAAAAAAGGTCTCCTTTCGCTCGATTCGAATTTATAACTATCATGCGTTATGTTATATCATGTGTGTCATGTCTCATGTACTTGTGTTGTACTAATAACCAAATATAATAACCATCTAGTATAACCATATAGTATAACCATATATAAATATATAAAAACACTAAGAATGGTAAACGACGTAATGTACTTTAATGAAACTGTAATTAATAACTTGTAATGTACTTCAATGAAACTAATTAAATGTAATGATTTAATTTATAATGTAAGAATGTACTTTAATAGAACTGTAATGGACAATCAATCCATAATTGTAATCGTAATTGTAATGAACCAAAATTAATACGTACTCAGTAGTGTACTTAATTTGTACTTATGTACTATTACGAAATGATATCGCCTTCAGAAATGAAGATTCGGCAAAAATATACGATTAGTTTTTATTTTTATTTTTTAAAATTTTTATTTGGAATCTCAAACATCTGATCATGTGTTTAAAAGTGGGAAACTTAACCTTCAACTGTCTTCCCCCAACATTTAGGTTTATATTATACATGTATTTGTAAAATTACGGCACTTCATTAGAGCACTTCATTATAGCACTTCATTACGACTCCTTTGTTAGCAGCCTCGCTGCGAGGAGGGGGCAGAGGCCCCTTGCCTCCTTAATTTTTTTAGATTCCGGCCTGAGCCATGGTCGAAAGAGGTCGAACCTCTACCCTTGTAAATTCAGAGCACTAACTGTAAATTTTTAAGAAGTAAATTAGAGTAAGAGAAACTTTTTATTTTTCCCCTTGAGTTGGGCTATCTTCAGAAGAACTTAGTCAGTTAAGTCAATAAGTTATAAAAGAAAAATCGATAAGTTTAGTACCAAGAGAAAGTATCAGAGTATTATAGCAAGAGAAGAATTAATAATCGTCGACCCATAAAGCGAGAGAAAGAGACAACCCAAGCACCATAGAAGATATTAGCATAACAGACTGGCGAGTCTGTAGCCAAGAGTTTAACAAGAGGCGACCGAAAAGAATTAGAATGTTATAGAAGAAATATCCGTTGCTGCCTCATAACTAGAACCTCCGTCGATCCGAACCACCCAAGGGCCATAGACGGAGGGGTTAACATATATATATATATATATATGGGATTGAACTCAGAATGGTCCCCTGAGGCTCTTTCATGATACACACAGACCGTGCATGGAACAAGGAACTCTTCTGGTAAAATCCAATCCAATATATATATATATAGCGTTCAACTTCTACCCGGGCACGGCGGGTCGCTCCGCTAGTTGTTTAATAAATTAGCCATAGCTAAGCGATTCTTTGAATATGTCAATAATAGGAATCCAGTAAAGAGTGTCTTGTGGCCGTTGAAAAATCCTGACGGAAAGCTAGTTTCTGAAAAACAAGCAAATGGCTACCCTGCTAAACGAATTTTTACGTCAGTTTTTACAATAGAAGATGTAACGAATATCCCTACGGTCATAGACATAATAACTTTTGACAATGGTAATACTTTAGATAATATTGTGGTTAGTGAAAGGGCGGTAATGCTCTGTATTGATAAAATGAAAATGCGTAAATCACCGGCGCCGGATTCCATATATCCCATACAACTAAAAGAATTAAAAGAGAGCATTGTTGTGCCGCTAACAAAAATTTTTAATGCGTCTATTTCTGAGGGGTGCGTACCAGATAATTTCAAGTTAGCAAATGTAACGCCTATTTTTAAGAAAGGTGATAAAGGTGGGGCGGAAAATTATAGGCCAATCCGTTTAACGTCTGTTGTAGGTAAGCTACTGGAGTCAATAATTAGGGATCGTATAGTCGAACACTTGGAATTGCATAACTTGATTAGAAATACGCAGCACGGTTTTAGGCGAAAAAAATCTTGCTTAACTAATCTTTTAGAATTTTTTCAAAGCGTGGTTGAAGTTTACGATAGTAATCGGGCGGTAGATGTAGTGTATTTAGATTTTCAAAAAGCGTTTGACACCGTACTGCACAAAAGACTCATTTTAAAAACTAAGGCTCATGGAATCAGGGGTGTAGTGATAAATTGGATAGAAGAGGGGTTGCGAGGTAGGAAACAGAGGGTGGTCGTTGATGGAGCGGAGCCGTCTTGGGCTAATGTAGCGAGAGGCGTTCCTCAGGGTTCTGTATTGGGCCCCTTGCTTTTTCTTATATATATTAACGATTTAGATGTTGGCCTAGTCAGTACAGTTTCAAAGTTTGCGGATGACATGAAGTTGGGTGGTAGGGCGATTAATGACGAAAATAGAGATAAAATCCAGAAAGATCTGACCAAAATCGTTGATTGGTCAGTCACATGGAAAATGAGATTTAACGTCGATAAGTGCAAAATTTTACATATAGGTTCGCGTAACGGTAATTTTGCGTATAGTAATGTCAGGGAAGGAGTTGGCAAGCGTAGAACAGGAAAAAGATTTAGGAGTTATCGTCACTGGTGATTTAAAAGTGGCAAAACGAAGTACAGCAGCGGTCAATAAGGCGAACAAGGTGCTAGTTTTTATAGCTAGGAATTTTTAGTATAAATCACGCGATATTTTTGTTACTCTTTATAAATCATTAGTTAGACCCCATTTGGAGTACGCGATCCAATTTTGGAATTCGCATATGCGCAAAGATATAGATAAAATCGAAAGAGCTCAAAGACGAGCAACTAAGATGATTCCGTCGCTTAGGTCGAAGTCGTACGAGGGTATGCTTAAGGAGTTAAAATTGACTACACTCCAGACTAGGAGGCTAGGGGTAACCTAATCCAGGTTTTTAAAATTATGAATGAGTTCGATAACGTAAATAGAGATAGTTTTTTCGAAATATCACGTTTAAAAATCGATTAGACGCATATGTTAATAGATTGGGTATAGTTTAAGGTAGTAAAATTAAGGTTTTTGTGGTTCGGATCCCACGTAAAATTGTAGGTCCCCTCCGCCACCACGGAGGACATGCGCAATACACAACTACAACCACAGTTAGGTAGACCAACCATGAGTGGATCCTAGGGTCTTTGTTGGTCTGAAATATTGTAACATTGTATTAGTGCAGGAAATTCCGTCCTGTGATAACGAAGATATGGGATTTGTCGTTCCTCTTTTTGGCGTTAACTAAAACCTTTAAAGTATCCCACAATCCTTTCGGATTATAGTTTTGTTTGGTAATTTTAGAACAATAATGAACCACTTTTGCGGTTTTTAAGAGGAATTTAGTCTGTTACATAACTTTTATATGTTTGTTCATTGATATTCTTCCATAATTTATAGAGAGAATATTTATGGTTTATGGTTACAATGAGGGCTGGAGTGATTCACTGGTTGTTATAATTATTTTTTTTACACAAGTTTCGTTTTGATAGGAAAATTAGCTTGAAATGTACCAATTAGTGTGTTTGAGAATGTTTGAATTTGCCATGTAGATTGGTAAATATGTCGTTTTGTGTCGAAAATACTCGCGCAATAATCTAACTGTCAACCTTCACTTTTGATAACCTTTCGCAACCTCTCAGGAATGAACTTGACGTGTTGTGCGACCATTTATGGATTTGCAGCAATTCTCATTGTTTGTCTTACGGTGTAATGAAACAAAGTTTACGAGGGTTTTTCTATGAAGCATTCGAAATCTCCATTATGTCGGCCCATTCTTCCTTCTCTTAAAAATTTTCCCCCACAAAGCTATTTTCGGGATTATGACTTCACTTCTGTTGTTTAAGCAAAACCAGTACGGTCGTGTTTTCGGCTTCATCTTTTATACCAAATGAAAGATCTACGAAGTAATGAAGTTCATTTCTACTGTCATTATCATACAAACTTCGCTTTCTGCATTGCCTTATGCAGTTTTCAAATACAAACTCATCGTATAAAATTATCCAATATTATAAAAAAAATCCGAAAACTTAAAACTCTTCAACTTAAATTACTGTAGTTATTTCGTGTCGTAAATAGTATGAAGTTCTTGAGAAATTATACTACTTCAATTTTTTCTTCAGCGATTTCTTTCAGCCATATTACAATTCTTTTATAGCTTAAACTTTTTACATAAACTTCGCTGATTTTAATATTTTAAGAGCAGTTGCGAAAATAAATTATATTCTTTTAGTTTCGAAACACCAGTGCGCCACGCCATGCATTAATAAAGATGTATTTTAATGTAATTTTTGCATTTTAATTTTAATCTTCTGAAATTTGAATTTTATATTTTGTACCAGTTTGAAAACATTTGAAAACGTAATATGTTTAATGTTCGTCTGTGAACAGTATTTTTATAATTATATAATTTGCATATTAAATTCAGTGATGTATAAATAGCAATAATTTTATGTATTTCAGCGATATGAGTGGTCACCAAATGGATTGATCACTGTCTCACCAGTAACAGTTTAAAAGATCTTATTTACAATGTTCATATTTTGTATGATTTCCTTCTATCAGACCACAGAGCACTAAACCCAGTAATTAATTATACCAACCTAAATAATACTCAACATAATAACTCATTATGTAAGAATATGCGTGCCAACGAGTCTCGGGTTAATATGCAGCAGAAAATAGGGATCACCTGAAGATCAGGGCCCCCAGCCTTCGATAGTTAGCCTTATAAGGTTAACTAACGAAAATATCACGACTTAACCTAATCAATCGTAAGGGCGTACAGTTGACCTAACGACTGGTTAGGTTAAGTCGTGATATTTTCGTTAGTTAGCCTTATAAGGCTATCTAAAGAAGGCTGAGGTCCCTGATCTTCAGGTGATCCGAAAATAGAATATAAAAGATAGGGCAGAACACCTTTTGAGTCTTTTCGGTTTTAGGTCCGGCATTGGACTTTTTCCATGTTTTTTGATGTAGACGTAGAGTTTTACGCTGATTCCATTTCTGCAATCCGTTTCTTCGAGAAATAAACACGAAAAAAGTTACCCTACCCTAACCTAACCTAACCTAACTACTTCTGTTTATATATTCATATGTTTTTTCATAGTTTTCAGATTTCATATTGTGCACTATGTCGGAAATAAATTTGAAGTGGTTGTTTACGAATTTGAACAGCGAGAAAGATGCTGTTACGTTCTTTCAAAACATCAAAACATGCATTCAACCGGGAACGACGATAATGAGCGACAAATGGAAAGCGTATGAACGCATCGAACAGCTCGAAGGGTACAGCTTCAGTCACAAAACAGTGAACCACAGCGAAAACTTCGTGGACCCTTCAACTGGAGCACACACTCAACGGATAGAGTCGAAGGGGAACCAACTCAAACGCGGTAACAAGCGCCCATGTGGTACGCACCGTTCCATGATCGACTCGTATCTCTGCGAGTTTTTCTGGCGTCGCCAACACTCAGGCAAAGATCTAGTGCGCCAAATGCTGAACGATATTGCGCAGTTTGGCAAGAAGCAAACTTTGGTTTGTGTTCCGTTCTGCGTTCTGGAAACCTGTAAACGTAATAAACTTGCACATAACTTTTTTCGTGTTTATTTCTCCAAGAAACGTGTTGCCGAAATGGAATTAGCGTAAAAATCTACGTCTATACCAAAAATATGAAAAAATCCACTGCCGAACCTAAAACCGAAAAGATCCCACCTTTTTAATAATTTAGGATTATTACATCTTCACTGTAGTAATTCCTGTTCAGTTCATTTTACCAAAATCTATCTATACCGAGTCTGTTAAAGCTATTCAAAAATTTCATACACGTAAGCTAGTTAAACAGTTGAAAAGCTATAAACAGAAAATGGAAAAATTAAGAAAAAATGGAAAATATCTAGTTATATCTACTATATAAAAGCAAGTTGTACGTGATTCTGTCTGTGAGACTGTCTGTCCGTGAACATTTGGGTCTCTAAAAAGAGCTTAATTAATTAATTGGTTGGTAGGTTTTTAAAAATAGGGTAATAGAAGAAAAAGTTGAGGGAATGATTTTGGATTTGGTCAGGTTAGGTTGGTTAACAATTAACAGTAAATGGGGGACCTGCGGTCCCCTAATTACTGTCGTTTCAATTATTTGGTCAATAAAACGGATCACCTGAAGATCAGGGCCCATAGCCTTCTTTAGTTAGCTTTATAAGGCCAACTAACGAAAATATCACGACCTAACCTAACCAATCGTTAGGTCAACTGTACGGGCCCGGCCCCGGTGAGTGTACGCCCGTGACGATTGGTTAGGTTAGGTCGTGATATTTTCGTTAGTTAGCCTTATAAAGCTAATTAAAGAAGGCTGGGGGCCCTGATCTTCAGGTGATCCAATAAAACTATATAAAACAATACATACTTTCCTTTCAACTTTTCAAAGGTTCCGTGCAAGGATTCCTCATTTTACGAAGGTCAAGTTTGTCGCCTCACCTAGCGGTATAATTACTGGGTCCAAAGGCCCCAGCACCGCAATAAAACTATAGAAAAGAACGCAGCCATGAAAATCTTGTGCTTCACATTGACCAAATAATTGAACAATTAGGGGACCGCAGGATCCCCAATTACGGGTGGATACGACGAAAAATAAAAAACGATTTGAATAATTAAAATTTAATACAATCAGCCCGCCCCAAGCAACTGCTGGGTATAACAGCTAGTGTATATATATATATATATATATATATATATATATAACTTAATATCCCTAGGCTAACTTAGTCATTTATTATTACCATACCTAAATTAAAAATTTCAAGAGATAGGTTTAGGCCTACAGTATATAAGGTACTGAATCCGTTTTTAATCTTAACAATAGATTGCAGTATAAAGTGGTCACAAAGTCCCTTTGTCATGAAATGACAGCATATCTATATGTTGCCCTTGTTTTTCGCGCAAAGGGGACTTTGTGGCCAGCTAGTACTGTTTATTCGCAAAATGAAGGCTATGTAACTGATAACTTTTGTAAAGCTGATGAATCGATTTATATGAAAAATCTGTCCTTTCTCATTTCGTTAATCAAGGATGGCAACGAGTTCTATCACGTGGAAAGTAATGAAATTTAATGTCGTCCTGTGGTTGAGACTCTGAAGTGAATTACATCCGTAAAAGCACGGTATTTAACCATTCCCGAGCTTATATCGAGGTTTAATGTTAGTTTTGGCATTTTTAATCGTTGTTGTTTGTTGTTGTTTGTTTAGCCGATCAGCCCACCCTGATCGAGCAAGCCGGCGGCACGCAGGTAACCGATCGCCCTCTCCGGAGTGGACCAGAGGTTCAGCGCACTAGTGATGTTGTGTTGTGTTCGTTGTTGTGCTAGAGCGGTACAGTCTCATAATGTGTTCAATTGTTTGTGGTGTGTCCTGGCACAGGTGGCAGGTGTCGTCTATGGAGTTGTCTAGTCTGTGTTTATATGTCCGTAAGTTGGGGTGATGTCCACATCGGAATCGTGCTAAGTTAACTCGATCCGATCTGCTCAGGCTGATCTCTGACCTGTTAATGGGTGGCGGCTTCGCACCTAGGACCGCATTCGGACCGAGTCGTGTCAGTGCTTTGTGGGTTAGGTGTGTGTGTATGTGTTTTCTGTACTGTGTGATGTCTGTGGGGCGTGGTATGGAATGGAGTATTTGGTTATAATGTCTCTCTGGTGTTACCTTAATGGTGCGAGGTGTTGGTGCATGATTGTACATGTAGTGGCAAGGGTGTTGTGGGTTAGTTGTCGCTGCTGCCATGAATTGTGTTCCCCTCATGTCTAAATGTTCCCTAACTTTCAGTATTTTTGTTTCTGTGTGCAGGTGTTCTATTGGTGTTGTTTGAGTGCATCCTGTAATGATACGAAGTGCGTTGTTTTGTATTGTCTGTAAGGTGTTTATGTGTGTGTTTGAGATAATGGGTGCCCAGCATGGGCTAGCATAGTCCATAACTGAGCGAATATATTGTTTGTATATGAGTGATGTTGTTTCCTGCTGGTGTCCAAAGTTTGTGCCTGTTAGTACCCTAAGCGTGTTAAGTCTTGACGTACATTTGTTTTTAATGTCCTGAATGTGGTTTGCAAAAGATAATGATGTGTTGTATGTGACCCAAGTATTTTGGTCTGTGAGTGTGTGGAATGTTGATGTTGTTTAGTGTAAGCTGTGGAATTACCTGGTGTTCTTTTGTGTTGCTTGTAAGCAAGGTGATGGTTGATTTTGTGGGCGCTACTTTGAGTCTATTGTGTGTGAGCCAGTCTTGTATACTGTTTATGTATGTTTGTAGGTTATTTGTAGCGGTGTCGATGTTGTTGTGGGTGGATGTTAGAGTGATGTATCTGCATATGATGATAAGGTAAGCTTGTTATCTATGGGTGTTGGAATGTCATGCATGTATAAGTTGAAGAGTGTTGGTGAGAGAACAGAGCCTTGAGGGACCCCGTTCGGAAAAAGCTTGTTTTTGGATGACTTGCCATTAAATGTGACATGTGAGTATCTTCCTGAAGATAGTTGCTCAGCCACCTTTTGGTGTTATTGTGCATGTTTGTGTTGAGTATTTTGTTTATGAGAGGGAAGCGTGGGATAGCATCAAATGCTTTACTAATGTCTATTGTTGCTAATAGTGTACGTTGAGCTGGTCGTCTGGAGTTGATGCCATCCATGATGTGCTGCGTGAGGTTAGTGAGTAATGTCGTGGTTGAGTGGTGAGGTCTGAATCCATGTTGAGTAGGCGATAGTGGTATGTGTGGGTTGGTGATTTGTAAGATTAGTCTTTCTGTTACTTTGGAAGGTGTGCATAGTAAAGTAATGGGTCTATAGGAAGCTGGTTCTGTTGGATTTTTGTTTGGTTTGAGTAGTGTAATAATTTTACCTTGTTTCCATATGTCAGGAATAATACAGTGTTGGTATGAATATGTGCTGATATTTGTGAGAGCTAGTATTCCTTGTGGGCCCAAGTGTTTAAGGTGTATGTTAGATATGTTGTCTGGTCCAGTAGCCTTCGAATTTTAATGTTTTTGATGATCTTGGTGGTCTGGTCTGTATTGAAGGGTGTAATGGTCGTGTCGAGTCTGTAGGTTTTCTTGTGTCTGGCTGTTTGTCTGTCTGCGTGTTTCTGGTTGTTGTCTCTGTTTAAGTGACTTATCTTTGCGTAGTGATTAACTAGAATGTTAGCTTGTTGTGTGTATGTTGGGATATTATTTTGGCTGCGACAGATAGCCGCGTGTGAGGTGTGAATGCCGCTGTTAGAGTGGGTAATGCTGTTTATAGTCTTGTATAGCCTGGATGTATCTGTGGAGTGGTTTAGTGTTGTTATGAATTCCCTGAATGTTTCTGTTTGTTTTTCTTTGAGTTTGTTGTTTATTTCTGTGTTGAGCTGTTGTATCTGCTGTTTTATGGCTTCTGTGTGTGGTGTTTGTGTGTTATATTTGAGGTTGTTACGTTGCCTTATGAGGTGGGCTATTTCTCTAGTGTAATTTGGGTTGTATTTCCTAATGTTGCCCTTGGGTATGTATTTGTTTGCATTATTGATGATCTGATTAAATGTCTTGAGTGTTGTATTGATGTTTATGATGGGTGTGCTGTTTAATGTGGTGAATTGTTCCTCAGTCTGTATTTTGAACTGTTCCCAATCAGCTTTCTTGTAATTTCTGTAAGTGTGCCTAAGGCTGTTGGGGCAGAGTGTAGAATGTGTTGTAATGATGATGGGCAGGTGGTCTGATGACAGTTGTTTTTCTGTTCTCCATTGTGTATGTGTTGCTAGTGAGGGGGAACAGAACGTTATGTCTGGGGAGGAGTTTGAGTATCCTGCTTGATGTGGTATGTGTGTATGTTCTTCTGTATTGTTAAGAATGAAGAGGCTGTTTAGTTGTGTGGCTATGTTGGCGCCTCTGGTGTTGTTTTGGTTGTGCAGGTACCAACTAGTGTCTTTGCGTTGAAGTCTCCTCCTAAGATGACATTAGTGAGAGAGGCCAGATTGTGTAACTGTGGATTGTAATTGGCTGGCACCTGAGGTGAACTATCTGGTGGGATGTAAATGTTGATTAGTGTGGTGTTGTGTTTTGCGCGTGTTTTAATGTTAACTGCCTGTATTTCTATCGTGTTATCTGCTTGGATTGTGTTTGTAATGTTTTGGGTAGCATCAGTGTAGCTAATGCTTTTACGTATGTAAGTGATGAGTCCACCCCCGTTACCCCCAGTACGATCTTGACGGATCGCCGTGAAGTCAGGGATGGTGGGTGTTTTGTGTGTGCGTTTTAGTTTTGTTTCTTGTATAAGTGCTATGTGAATGTTTTGTTTGTGTACGAATTCCCTAAGCTGCATGATTTTGTTTGTGAGGCCATCTACGTTGTACTGTAATATGTTAATATTATACTTCTGTATGTGTCTCATGGTGCTATTGTGTCTATGTCTTTGTGTATGGTGACATGTGTAAGTTGTAGTGGGGCCTGGATTAGTCTTAATGTCGCCAGAGAGTAAGAGTAGTTCGGGGAGCACGCAATTGTCCCTGTAATTGAAAAAATAGCACGCTGAGAATAGGTCCGGCCCCGGGAGCCGATCGGCACTCTGACCGTGCCACGCAACAGGCCGTCGACTGCCAGTCTGGCCAACCGTAGACAGCCCGCTGCACGGAGATTTGAGGAAGTTTGGCCACCAGCGCGTTGATGTTTTGGTTTGACGTCGCCTCTTCTTCGCGTTGACGTGTCCTGCGCTGGAGGATGCAGCCACTGTTAGAAGCTTCCTCGTCAGCTGCTAACACTTTTTTCACGTTGTTCTAGCTACCTGTTCAGAGTTTTTTATAAACAAATCTCAGTTTTCTGCTCAAACGGCTCTTTCTAATTTTAAAATTGATTAGTCAAGGAAGGAAGATGTTGACTTCTATTTTGCAGCAACAGTTGATGATATTTATGTTACTTTACTGATTAATGAAAATGATTAGGCTCTTCAAGTTATAAAAGATTTCTTTCGTAATAATTGATAAATACGAAACACAAAACGTATATGCAAACAGGATGATGATGCTTAGACTACTCAAGTTGATGAAGTTTTTCTTTCTCATATATTGTATCGACGTAATACTGTAAATATATTTAAAGTTTCTGCATAAATAACTTGTGTTTCACAGAAAACAAAGACTTCCCTCAATCTTCTATCACATCCAAACAGTTTATTATTATTATGCACAGTTTTTTTTTTAATCGTTGTTGTTGTTGGTTAGCCGATCAGCCCACCCTGATCGAGCAAGCCGGCGGCACGCAGGTAACCGATCGCCCTCTCCGGAGTGGACCAAAGGTTCAGCGTACTAGTGATGTTGCCTTGTGTTCTATGTTGTGCTAGTCTGTCATACAGTCTGTCATAATGTGTTCAATTGTTTGTGGTGTGTCCTGGCCAGGTGGCAGGTGTCGTCTGTGGAGTTGTTTAGTCTGTGTTTATATGTCTGTAAGTTGGGGTGATGTCCACATCAGAATCGTGCTAAGTTAACTCGATCCGATCTGCTCAGGCTGGTCTCTGACCTGTCAATGGGTGGCGGCTTCGCACCTAGGACCGCATTCAGACCGAGTCGTGTCAGTGCTCTGTGGGTTAGATGTATGTGTACGTGTTTTCTGTATTGTGTGATGTCTGTGGGGCGTGGTTGGAATGGAGTATTTGGTTATAATGTCTCTCTGGTGTTACCTTAATGGTGCGAGGTGTTGGTGCATGATTGTACATGTAGTGGCAAGGGTGTTGTGGGTTAGTTGTCGCTGCTGCCATGAATTGTGTTCCCCTCATGTTTAAATGTTCCCTAATTTTCAGCATTTTTTTTCTGTGTGCAGGTATTCTATTGATGTTGTTTGAGTACATCCTGTAATGATACGAAGTGCGTTGTTTTGTATTGTCTGTAAGGTGTTTATGTGTGTTTAAGATAATGGGTGCTCAGCATGGGCTAGCATATTCCATAACTGAGCGAATATATTGTTTGTATATGAGTGATGTTGTTTCCTGCTGGTGTCCAAAGTTTGTGCCTGTTAGTACCCTAAGCGTGTTAAGTCTTGGCGTACATTTGTTTTTAATATCCTGAATGTGGTTTGCAAAAGATAATAGTGTTGTATGTGACCCCAAGTATAAGCTATGGAGTTATCTGGTGTTCTTTTGTGTTGCATGTTAGCAAGGTGATGGTTGATTTTGTGAGCCTACTTTGAGTCTATTGTGTGTGAGCCAGTCGTATACGTACTGTTTATGTATGTTTGTAGGTTATTTGTAGCGGTGTCGATGTTGTTGTGGGTGGATGTTAGAGTGATGTTATCTGCATATGATGATAAGGTAAGCTTGTTATCTATGGGTGTTCGAATGTCATGCATGTATAAGTTGAACAGTGTTGGTGAGAGTACAGAGCCTTGAGGGACCCCGTTCGGAAAAAGCTTGTTTTGGATGACTTGCCATTAAATGTGACATGTGAGTATCTTCCTGAAAGATAGTTGCTCAGCCACCTTTTGGTGTTATTGTGCATGTTTTGTTTGTGTTGGTATTTTGTTTATGAGAGGGAAGCCTGGGATAGCACCAAGTGCTTTACTTATGTCCATTGTTGCTAATAGCGTACGTTGAGCTGGTCGTCTGGAGTTGATGCCATCCATGATGTGCTGCGTGAGTTTAGTGAGTAATGTTGTGGTTGAATGGTGAGGTCTGAATCCATGTTGAGTAGGCGATAGTGGTATGTGTGGGTGGTGATTTGTAAGATTAGTCTTTCTGTTACTTGGAAGGTGGGCATAGTAAAGTAATGGGTCTATAGGAAGCTGGTTCTGTTGGATTTTTTTTTGGTTTGAGTAGTGTAATAATTTTACTTGTTTCCATATGTTAGGAATAATACAGTGTTGGTATGAATATGTTCTGATGTTTGTGAGAGCTAGTATTCCCTGTGGGCCCAAGTGTTTAAGGTGTATGTTAGATATGTTGTCTGGTCCAGTAGCCTTCGAATTCTTAATGTTTTTGATGATCTTGGTGGTCTGGTCTGTATTGAAGGGTGTAATAGTCGTGTCGAGTCTGTAGGTTTTCTTGTGTCTGGCTGTTTGTCTGTCTGCGTGTTTCTGGTTGTTGTCTCTGTTTAAGTGACTTATCTTTGCGTAGTGATTAACTAGAATCTTAGCTTGTTGTGTTTATGTTGGGATATTATTTTGGCTGCGACAGATAGCCGCGTGTGAGATGTGAATGCCGCTGTTAGAGTGGGTAATGCTGTTTATAGTCTTGTATAGCCTGGATGTATCTGAGGAGTGGTTTAGTGTTGTTATGAATTCCCTAAATGTTTCTGTTTGTTTTTCTTTAAGTTTGTTTTTTATTTTTGTGTTGAGCTGTTGTATCTATTGTTTTATGGCTTCTGTGTGTGGTGTTTGTGTGTTATGTTTGAGGTTGTTACGTTACCTTATGAGGTGGGCTATTTCTCTAGTGTAATTTGGGTTGTATATCCTAATGTTGCCCTTGGGTATGTATTTGTTTGCATTATTGATGATCTGACTGAATGTCTTGAGTGTTGTATTGATGTTTATGATGGGTGTGTTGTTTAATGTGGTGAATTGTTCTTCAGTCTATATTTTGAACTGTTCCCGATCAGCTTTCTTGTAATTTCTGTAAGTGTGCCTAAGGTTGTTGGGGTAGAGTGTAGAATGTGTTGTAATGATGATGGGCAGGTGGTCTGATGACAGTTGTTTTCTGTTCTCCAGTGTGTATGTGTTGCTAGTGAGGTGGAACAGAACGTTATTTCTGGGGAGGAGTTTGAGTATCCTGCTTGATGTGGTATGTGTGTATGTTCTTCTGTGTTGTTAAGAATGGAGAGCTGTTTAGTTGTGTGGCTATGTTGGCGCCTCTGGTGTTGTTTTGGTTGTGCATGTACCAACTAGTGTCTTTAGCGTTGGAGTCTCCTCCTAAGATGACATTAGTGAAAGAGGCCACATTGTGTAACTGTGGATTGTAATTGGTTGGCACCTCAGGTAACTATCTGGTGGGATGTAAATGTTGATTAGTGTGATGGTGTGTTTTGCGCGTGTTTTAATGTTAAAACTGCTTGTATTTCTATCGTGTTATCTGCTTGGATTGTGTTTGTAATGTTTTGGGTGGCATCAGTGTAGCTAATGCTTTTACGTATGTAAGTGATGAGTCCACCCCCGTTACCCCCAGTACAATCTTGACGGATCGCCGTGAAATCAGGAATGGTGAATATTTTGTTTGTGCGTTTTAGTTTTGGTTCTGGTATAAGTGCTATGTGAATGTTTTTGTTTGTTTTAATCGTTGAAAACTTATCTGAAATATAACATTTCCATAGTTCCATACTACACCACTATTTTGCAGCACCTTCTTACTGAAATTTTTTTTTCCGTTTCCAACATTTGTATGAGTATGTTGTGCTAAAAAAATACTAAAATACTAAAATACCAAAAAAAATTACATTTAATAATAAAAAAGAGAAATCGGCAGTAATGACAATAAATGTGATGAGAAGAAAAGTATCTGAAATGAGAACAATTAACAAAGTGAAATTGGGAAGTAAAGAACAAGTGCAAGAATATAAGTATTTGGGACAATGGTTCAATGGCAGAGGTGATCACAAAACACAGATAGAAATGAAGAAAAGTAAGATAATTTCATGATAGCAGATCTAAAGAGATATGGAGATCCAGCTACAGTGGGCCATTGGTCAATGAAAGTGAAAATAAAATTGTATGAAACCATAGTACCTGCAATATTTTATGGGATGGAAACATGGACGAGAACAAAGGCAAAGGATATTGAAGAAGCGGAACAAATGCAGGGAAGAATTCTAAGGGAAATAACTAGCAGGAATGAAATGTAGTACCCCATATTGGGGATTATTAGCTGAATTAGGAGTATGGCCAGTCAAAGAAAAATTTGGATACAAGAAGATAATGCTAATGAACAATATATTAAACTCAAATGAGGATAGATTAATTAAAATGATACCGAAAATCAGTTGAAAAATCCATACCCAGGATGTTGGGCAGAGGAAGTGGCAGAAATGTGTAAATTATATAAAGTAACATTAAAGGACTTGAAAATGATGAAAAAAAGTGAATTAAAGAAAAGTACGACAAAAAATTAATGAATATTTACAGGAAAAACTAATAAAGAGAAAACTAAAATGAAAAAACTAAGATTCATTGATGAATTTAAAAGAAAATCATATATTGAAAATATGAAAGAAAAGGATATGAAGATTATAATGGAAATCCGATTAAATATGGTCGTGGCGAAAGAAAACTATAAGGGAAAATATAAGGACGTGAAGTATGCAGGAGACAGAATGATACGACAGAACACTTTTTTCATTGTGAAAAACTAAGAAACATAGTGGGGGAGATGATGGGAGTAGAGAATATAAAAAACAGAAAGTATCAAAAATTATATTGTGAAAATAATGGAAATTAGAAGAAGACTCTGTTGACAGTAAAGGTTTAAGTACATAATAGAAGATACAGTGTAGAGGCTCTGCACTGGAAATGTGTGCTGATCCGCAGGATCAAGTGAGCAATTTCTGGAATCTGGAACCTTTGTGTTCAAACACTTTTACTAAATTTTTAAATATGGAAGTATATTGTGCTCTTTATGGGATTTATCTCCTGCCATTAAAGCTTATCATCATTATCATTATCAGGGATTTCGCAAAAGAATTTTCTTTTTGGGAGCTGAGAATGAGAGGTGGCTGTGGTGGCTGTTGATGAGGAAGAAGATGCGAATTATATATAGCTTATGAATTATCGTTATTTAGTTACAAAATCAAACCTGAAATGCCTCGTCGTTGCCACTGTCGTAACACCGCTTCGCGTAGATCAGTGAAGTTAAGCGACAGTAGGTCTAGATAGTACAGGGGGTCCACAATGTCTCGTCACCCCAGTAAAATATTAACTGATTTTTGTTTTTCTTTCAGACCCATTTATCACTGATACATTTAGATGGCCTGCCAGTTCTTCGTTTATCTTTTACAGTTCCTGTTGTGAACAATTTCTTTTCCTATCTCAACAGAGTCCTTTTTGGAGGAGATGAACGATTGAATCGGTCCTGGAAGTCTACACGAATATTTTCAATGGTTTTGTCATTACTTGGTCGCTCGTCGACCCAGGTACTAGCCAATATGCGTTGTTCAATCGTATAGTTGCTGCTATCACATATTTCAAATGGGTGTGAAAGAGAAACGAAAATCAGTTAGTATTTTACCGGAGTGACAAGACATTGTGGACATCCTGTAGTTGGATTGGAGACCGTCCTTCTCCATCCAGATTAATTATGTAACGACCCGTGGTTCAGCCCCACGAAAACCTATAAATTCTCTTCGTCATTTGACCTTAAATGATTCGAAGGAGGTTAAACAACCCCCATCAAACAACAAATCAAACTTACGAGCAGATTTATTTATTCTAGCAATTAAAGCAAATTTGAGACTTTATTTCGCTGATACAATCAATACATGGAAAGCTTTAAGTATAAATCTTAATTTGTGTTCTCTCCTTTTTCTAATATACAAAAAGGAAAATTGGGAACTGCTCAATTTATTATTTTAATTTTAGTTTTTATTATTATTATTATTATTATTATTATTATTATTATTATTATTATTTTTTTTTTTTTTTATTTATTTTTTTTTTGTAGAAAGATGCGATTCAGTTTAAAAAAGTCCTGTCGTGAAACTTTATTCTTATTAGTAAATATCAGTAAGAAACACGGAGTTTTGCGACAGCCCTTTTTAATCGATTGTATATGTGCAATTTATAAATTTCCTACCCGGATTCAGGTTTTATCTATGTGCTTCATCCAATTTAAACCTAAAATTTACTGCTTACAACTTTAGCGGTTACTTAAAGAGTTCCAGTTGAATTTTAGACTTAGTCACAGGAACATTTGGGTTTAGATTACCGAACTACAGAAAAATATAGAAAGTGTAATAGAGAAGCATTCCTTTTTCTGTGTATCTTTTTAGAAGTCCTTTTATAGCTCGCGATTTAGTCCTCCTACATTATGATTACCAAATTAACTAATTTCTCTTAAAAATTGTAACCGAAGAAGCTAAATGAACGCGAGAACGCAGTTGTACTCAGGAAATATACGAAAAATGAAAACTCTCTTTGAAACTCTCAAATAAAAATTTTATTAAATTATTTTAAGAAAAATTTTATATTTCCATTGCCTGAACCAGATGAAACGATAGGAAAAATGGAAAACTCAAAAGAAGATATTTTTATATCTTTGCTAAGGCCCTTACTTATGTTATTATAAAAACTGAACTCGATTCAAAAAAACAAACATTAACTGAACTTTTCAACTTTATAATTTTGTTATTGAGGAGACTTCAGTCCCTGCGCTTAAGGAACAGGACTGGGTCTCACAATAAGGACGGGAATTGGATCCGTTAAGAATGTACTGCGTACGTGTCGAAGCTTTCAGCTTCCGATCTCATCCATGTGCACTAGGGCGGAGTGATACACAACTTTTTATTTCAAATTTATTTGCCTCACTTTTTTTTGGTGTATTAGAACATAAAAAATGATGTATTCAGTCATTTAATGTTTTTAACTCAAACCATCTCTCGCATTTTCACATAAAGGAAAATGGCCATCAGCCGGTTGTCCATAAATAAAAATATGCTCATGACATAAAAACTAAGTGTTCTATCCAAAAAAATAATTGAAGAAAACACTTTATAATGCAAAACTATACTTAAAAAACACCATTGTGCATACATTGTATTGAAATAAAATTGTATCTGGTCTCACTTGGTTGGATGCCGTAAATCAATTACATTTGAATGCGATATAAAACCCGCTCATCTCAAATATTATTATTTTTTTCAGGAGAGGCATCAGATCCTTTTTGGTTTCAAATGAGGGAAGCAGAGAGCGACTTTTATTCTTGACCTAATAAATCCGTCTCTTCATTCCTGTGATATTACTGATGCTGATGCATCTGTAACCAATTTCACGGCTCTTTCGACGTTCTGTGTGTGAATGGGATATTGCTCAAATTTGAAACATTTTGTTTCGTACTCAAGCAATTCTTCATCACACAATTTAGAAGTGAGAGGTGGTTCACTGATATCAATCCTATCCCAGAAGATGATGTCTGTTCAATATGATGCTTTGAATTCAATTCTGGTACTCTAAATTCTCTGATTTTCCTTGTATTGGCTTCCTTCACTTTCTTGTCTGTATTATTCGATTGATTGCAACTTTGCGCAGCTTTTCTCACTATCTGACAGCATTGATAGAAGAATATTTTCCGAGCAAACATTCCGTGATATATAAGGTTGGACAACTTTTGTATATCTTGGGTAACAGGTTGAACCTTTTTATCGCATCAAAGATATGTTTGGGTTCATCAGGCAGATACGGTTTAAATTTTATATTGAAGCAGTTAGGACCATAGTTTGTTACTATGAACAGAACAAGGCTACGTAACACTCTGGAGGGATTCTTTTGGGAGACATAATAACGACATAGTCTGTTAGCTAGAGTTAACCATCTAGAGTTGTTAAGGGGACCAGACTTGATTTTCTCTAAGCTTCCGTAACATATCCTTCTCTTATGGCCCCAATTATTCTGAACATGTATTGTTGATCATTACTTAAATCTATGAGCTCATCTGTGAGAACTGCGATGCTATCGGCCCAATCCGTAATTGGGAAGAACTTTACCACAGGCATCTCATGGCAAGTCTTAAGAGCATTACCAATAGATCCACTGAATGATCTTGGCCCAGTTGTTTTCCCGTCGTATCGCTCAAACAGATGCCTTAACCCTTTAAGCCCTGAATTTTTTGTAGGGTTAAGTTGTCAAATCTTGTATTTGAAACGTTAGCAATTTATACCTTCAGTCCTTAAAGGGTTAAGAAAAGTTCATTTGTATGTAACATACAAATGCTCCATTGCAATAGTCGGCTCAGCTTCTGTTCGATGAAATGGATTATGCCACCTTTAGACCCAATGTTGGCATTCGTGCTGTCGCACCCTATCACCTGGAGATTCTGGTCTAGTGTCACTTCATTCAAGTAAGCGAACAACGATTCAGATACATCACTTGCTTTTCCAGATTTAGGGCTCAAATGGTTAAGGTATTTTCTACCAGGCTCACTCAATAGTACATAATGTTCTTCAACAATTATATCCTGGTTCCATTTACCATCTTTATTTGTCTTTACCAACGTCTTGTCTTTTCTCCCATGAAAATATAAAGCTTTAACATCACCATAACTTTGTGCAGCTTCAACTTGTAATGTTTTTCTCAATTTCTGTCTCTCTCTTCTCACCTTACTTCGATCAATGAAAAGTCACTGTCTTTTTCGGTAATGATACCCAAATCCACCAAAGTAGCTGAAGCAATGGCCGATGCAGCCCTATATGAAACACCAAATCTGTCGGCTTCCATGGCGAGATTGGGTAAAGGGGCTCTCATTTGAATGTTGGAGCATTCATATTCAGACTCAGTTGTTGAACTTTCTTCGGTACTAGAGAGATTAGTATTGTATCAGGTGAAAACACATCATCAGTGACTGCCTTTTCAAATTCTTCATGCATGATTATTTTTCTTCGCTTACTTCCTTGTTGCTCCTTCAACTTACATTTCTTTTTGCTATAGATCTAGAAAGGGTAACATCCACACCTCCCATCACCATATTTCGTATAGTCCTCTGATCCTCAAGGAATTCCAGTTCTTCTTTGGGTATTCTCGATTCTTTTGGACAAACACAAATAATATGTTTTTCTTTACATCCACTTTTTCGGCAGCCAAAATCATGGTGCGAAACGAAGTTGCATTTACAGGCACAAATGTTAAAGATAAAGAGTTCTACCAATGATTTTTTGAACAATTCAATAAGCTTCGCACTGCTTTTGGATAGATTGAGTTGCGTAACCTTGTCGGTAAACCGACTGTGTGTTCTTAAGTAGTTGGAGCCTTCCTTCAGTAGAAGAAAATATCTCCCAACCTGCATATTAGAGGGTAAGACATTATGTGGCAATTCACTTGGAATTCCGAACAGAAAATGTTCTTCACCGACTGTCTAGTTAGTAGGGATTTTGCCATATTTAGATCTGAGGTTAAATTTCTACAGTACAATTATAACCAAATAACGCACAATATAACGCGATATCTTCTCTCAAAAACCGATAGATATTATACTAGGGGTCTTTCAAAATATGACTTTCCGCCATTTTGTTTTCGGCAAAAATGCGGCGGGTGGAGGGTCCTAAAAAGAAAATATTATCTTTTTAGAACTTCTAGAGGGTCAATACACCAAATCATAAGTGAGGCAAGACGGTTTAATATTTTCACTCCACCCTAATGTGCACCCTTATTGTTTTCTCTCTGCATTAAGTTTTTTACACGTGCACTCAATTCATGGAGAAGCCATCTTTTCGTTTCCATACGTAATAAGTTTCCATTATAAAAAAATTCATTTTTGCTATGACAATAGTTTTCAACAAATACTTGAAATAAATGTCAATGTTCTCTGATTCGGCGCAAGAAGAAAACTCGCACATGCGCACATGACTAAAAAAAAAGGATCACCTGAAGATCAGGGTCCCGGCCTTTTTTAGTTAGCTTTATAAGGGTAACTAATGAAAATATCACGACCTAACCTAATCAATTGTCAAGGGCGTACAGTTGACCTAACGATTGGTTAGGTTAGGTCGTGATATTTTCGTTAGTTAGTCTTATAAGGCTAACTAAAGAAGGCTGGGGGCCCTGAGCTTCAAGTGATCAAAAAAAAATTCTCTGACTAAGATTGAATGAGCCTTATATTTTTAAGGCTCAAGCTATTTTTTCCTAGTCTTAAATACCATAACCTTTAATACATATTAATAGGGTGATTCAAAATAATTTAGACACATTTTCAAATTATTTATTTTGGATAATGATTCATCGATTTTTAGTACCTGGTATTCCATACATCGAAAACAAGCTCACCCTCTCGTCTATTGTTAATTTCACAGCCATCCCCTACCTAAAAGAAAAAAATAATATAGCCAACACTGAAAATTCCTATGATGCACGAGTTTTGCGCCACCCTGTGTGTGTGTGTATATATATATATATATATATATATATATATATATATATATATATAGGGGAGAGCGAGGTTAATTCGCTACCCTTTTTAGTTAATGCCTTAAAATTTCCATATACAGTAATTGATGAAAGAACTGACTATTAAAAACTATTTAGAAGTTGAGGGAGTGAAGCATACATGTCATCAATAGCGTGTCAAAATATAGACATTTCTTTGACTTATAGTCATTTCAGTTAAAAATACCAAGATGGCGAATGTGCCCCACTATAGGGGTACTTTCGCCAGAAGGTTGGGGTACTTTCACCATACGCAGGGGCACCTTCGCCTGAAGCTAACTTACAGAGAGAAATTATTAGACAAAATGGGAGTAGAAAATACCAAAAAATATTACAATGAATTTATATATATCCTGAAAATGAACATTCAATAGGCATAGTAGCTAAATCTAACAGCATTTAGATTCTCCTGGGGGCATTACAAAAGGTCGACCTTGAGATAATTTCAAGTGCTTGCACCAATTCCTACTTACATTGCCATGGAACGCCTGGAGTATATCTTGGGCACTTTAACTACGTCAGAAGAAAAGTATTTTTCTGAGGGAGGTTTTCTCGCATCTGCGTCCAAACATCACAGAAACGCCTTGTTCTCCCTCGAAAAAGGCTGACGAATTTTTTCTTACACCTTGCATCATTTTCGACGGTGAGAAGACATAACAACATTTTAACGGTTTTTCATTCCTCGAGCCGTTAACGAGTGAAGTTCCGAAGATCGTTTGTCTTCAAACATTATCGTATAAACAGCTCTACTTATGGGCTCTCACGCCCAGTAGCCCAGTGGTTCCCAACCTGGGGTCCCCGGACCCCTGGGGGTCCGCAAAGGTAGTACTGGGGGTCCGTGAGCTTTCAATATTTCGAGAGGTTCCAATGGAAATCGTACATTTACATTTAGCTCAGGCTAAAATTTCAAGTTTCCTTGCTCTTGGCTGGAATTATTAATACTTTTTTAATACGCTGTATTTTAATTGCATACTCACTTATATGTCCTTTATTTGATAGTGAAAAATGGGAAAACAAGTTAATTATTAGTTAATAAAAACAGTTTGTTTGGTAGACGGAATCTTTCAAAAACATGGGGTCCGTGGGAAAAAAATAAAAATAAAAGGGGTCCTTTGTGGTGAAAAGGTTGTGAACCACTGCAGTAGCCTATACCTTTCATATAAACTCAGTGTTTATAACCCTTTGTATAGGCCTAACCCATAGGCTCCTTGTTATACAGCTTACAACATTCACGCAAACTTTCAGCCTTACTGAATAGGCTTTCTAAAGTATTTACAATACCGCTTGTTGAACTTAACGTAATACCACATGTAGGCTTAATATTGTTCATTACGGACCATATTTTTATCATCCCAGTTACTACATCTTAATGCCACTAAATCACTGTACTTTTGTCCTCTTTGTAATGACTCTTTTATTCTCAGCATTCAGTAATTGTAATATTTGCACATTTGCTCTAACTCCCGCAGTATTATTACCGGAATCATCGGGATTCGAACCCACGACCTCAGTGTCCTCACTTCTCTTTATTTTATGTGATAGGATATTAAGTTATGCACTTTCTCTAATGGTAATCTCTTTTTTCTAATACAAGTTGAATCGTTTATGAAAGGACATTTTATCAGTAATGAAGGGTTGTCTCCCAATTACCTTGTCATTGTTACCCTCGTATAGGGTTACCATACGTCCGGTTTCTCCCGGACATGTCCAGGAAATTTGAATATTTATAACGTTGATTTTTGAGGCCATAACACTTGTTCTTATTTATAGATACTCAATATAGACGACATGTAGTACACAGTATATATAACACATTAATACAACGTGAGTTGGTAGATACTGATACTGATACACCCCCCTCTCCGGAGTGTCCTCTTTTTGAAAGTTCAAATATGGTAACCCTACCCCCGTAAATCTAGAAAATAATAATGAGTAGTTTACTCGAGTCATATGATTACAAAATTGGTAGCGAAAGTCAGCTTAACCTTATCCTAGCTGGGTTAAGCCTATCAGCATACGTGGAAAAGTATTATTTAAGCCTGTCTCATACAAGAGTAGCCCTTGAGTTTATTGGATGGCAACCACGGCCTTGTTTCGACTTTGGGTCTACTTTTTTTACACAACACTTTAAGTTACCAGAATTTACTACACCCACTGGGAACGATACTACACGGTAGGCTAGCTTCTTAAGGACGGCGTCGCTAGTCCCCGTTATTAGTCATTCATCCACTTGAGGTCATTACTTCAACCATATATGTCACACTCGGGTATGAAACACGTTGTAAAAAATATAATAATATACTGAAGTGACAGATATGAAACAAATATTAGAAAAAATATATATGCACCTAGGTTTGTAGATAAATGGGTACCCTGGGTAGCCTAGTGGTTAAGACGCTGGGCTGCTGAAGGGGCGTAATTCTGATTCCACGTTTGCACTGTAGGTCTAAGGTAGAGTAACAATCTTGACCTTCGTCAGAATGAAACAATTCGGGCGGAAGCAAAGCCAAGGTTATATACATATAAAAGCAGTATCTTAATTGACTGAACGTGAACTGTATCATTAAACTTTTTATGAAGCTCCCGTGCAGCGTCCAGGACTTATTTGATTAATTCGCTTCCACTCTTCTTCTGCCTACTGGCTGGCCTCTCACACTCTCACTGACAGACTCTCTCTCTCTCTCTCTCTCTCTCTCTCTCTCTCTCTCTCTCTCTCTCTCCTACGTTGGAGGGGGCTCAGTCTCCTGCGGAAGTTGCCCCCTCGTTAGTGAGGGTCTCTTCAACTCCCGACAGCCCTGGCTGTTCGGGAAACGGGTCGTGCTAGGGGGCGGTCAGAATAGGGAAGGCTCCTTCCGTGCAATGCTTTTTAATGCTAGGTCAATTAGGAACAAGTTTGGCGAGCTACGGGCGCTCTTAGCATCAGAATACCAGGATATCGTTGCTATCACCGAGTCCTGGATTCATACTGATCGTAGGGACTACGTTGGGGAGTTCGAAATTCCCGGGTATAGAATGTTTCGCAAAGACCGCACCCGTGGGGAGGGGGGTGGGGTACTAATATACGTCAGGGACACGTTGAGTCCGGTTGACTGCCAGTTCCGATCGGAACGGGAGCTGCTTGGTGTCGATCTGAACGTGGGGGGGACGAACTATAGGTTAATCTTGGTGTACAGACCTCCGCATCTCCTCCTCGAGGAGGATACAGCCCTGTACACCGAACTCAGTAGCCTGCTAGGTGATAGGGTGTGTGTAGTTTTAGGAGACTTCAACTGTCGCGGCATAAAGTGGGAAGACAGGACTGCTGATGCTGAAGGGAGGAGGCTAGTTGTCTTTGCTGATGAGAACTTCCTCACTCAGTGGGTCAACGAGCCTACACGAGGCGAAAGCGTTCTAGACTTAGTATTCACGATCGAAGACGACCTCGTCACTGGCCTCACCGTTGACGAATCGTTGGGCGGAGTGATCACGGTCTGATTAGGTTCCGTGTGCGCGTCCCTCGGGTGAAGCGTAGTAACTCGAGAGGCAGTAAGCTCGATCTCCGGCGGGCGGACTTTGTTAGCCTCAGGGATAGCGTAGGTTAGATGGGGTTAGAGGTCGGCGGCGATGTTGAGCGGGTGTGGAGTGCATTCCGGGACGAGTTTATGGTGCTGCAGTCTGCTGCCATACCCTCAAAACCGGTCACACCTGCTTCAACGCAGCCTAAGTGGTTCAATCGTGACATCGCTTTGGTTATCCGAAATAGGAAAGTAGCGTATAGGAGGGCGAAGGCCAATCGTTCCCACGAGAACACTGAAACGTATGTCCGCCTGTGTAGGGAAGTGAAGGCGAAGGTTAGACTAGCGAAACGTAACGAAGAACTACGGGTGGCAAGCCTCTGCAAGGGGAACCCTAAGGAGTTCTTCAGTTATGTTAATAGTAGAAAGCCCATTAGAAGCATGATAGGTCCACTAAAGGACCGAAGCGGCGTTCTGCGGACCTCCGACGCGAACATCGCTAATGTGCTTAATGAGCACTTTGCGGGAGTGTTCACCAGGGAGGATACCCGCGTCATCCCCGAGCCAGGCGTGAAGCACGAAGGTGCTGGCCTGGAAAGTGTTCGATGTACCGCGACAGTCATCGCCGATAGAATAGACAAACTGAGCGCGTTTAAGGCTCCTGCCCCAGACCAGTTTCTCCCCAGAGTGTTGCGAGAAGTGCGCGACCAGGTGGCTCCCCACCTGGCTACAGTCTTCAACAAATCGTTGGAGATGGGCCAGGTGCCTGGTGACTGGAGGGAAGCCAACGTGACCCCTCTCTTTAAGAAAGGGGATCACGAAAGTCCAGGGAACTATCGTCCCATTAGTCTCACTTCAGTTGTAGGTAAATTATTAGAAGGGATAATAGCTGATAGGATCGTTGACCATTTGGATTCCTACAAGCTGCTTGGGGACTCCCAACATGGGTTGAGACGGCATAGGTCGTGTCTCACCAACTTGCTCGAGTTTTTCCACGTCATGTTGAGTGAGTATGATAAGAGTAGGGTGATTGATATACTTTATCTAGACTTTCAGAAAGCTTTTGATAAGGTACCTCACCGCCGGCTAATGGCAAAAGTGCGCGCGCTGGGTATCGGTGGGGAAATAGGTAGGTGGATTGAAAACTGGCTGAGGAATAGGCGGCAGAGGGTTGTAATTAAAGGGGCTAGTTCGGGTTGGGCCTCGGTCACTAGTGGGGTTCCTCAGGGTTCCGTTTTGGGGCCACTGTTGTTTATCATTTACATAAATGATATTGACGGTGGCATCGTCAGTCGGATCGCCAAATTCGCTGATGACACCAAGCTTGGGGCCAATGTTGGGACGCCCGAAGCGATCGAGCAACTGCGTGCGGACCTAGGTAGGATAGGAGAGTGGTCCGAAAAATGGCAAATGCCGTTTAACTTGGGTAAATGCAAAGTGATGCACATTGGCTACGCCAATCCCAAGTCGGACTACTCGATGTTGGGTAGTAATATCGAGGTGACTGATTTAGAAAAGGACTTGGGTGTGCTAATTAGCAGCGACCTTAAGTTTACGAAACATTGTGTAGAGGTGGAAAAGAAAGCTCAGAAACTATTGGGTTATATCAGGAGGCAATTTCAGTTTCGGAACAAGGAGATTGTGCTCTCACTGTACAATTCCCTTGTTCGGCCGCACCTGGAGTATGTTGTGCAGTTCTGGTCGCCCACCCTCAGGAAAGATATTGAGAGGCTGGAGCGAGTGCAGTCGAGGGCCACAAAGTTAATCCCTTCCGTTAGGCATATGGGTTACAATCGACGGTTAGGCGCCCTGAACTTGTTTTCGCTTGAAACTCGGAGGCTGCGCGGTCAACTGATCGAGGTTTTCAAGCTCTTACGCGGGTTCAACGATGTCGATTTTAGAAGTATGTTTAGTTTAAATGATAACCCAACTCGTAACAATGGTTGGAAGTTGGATTTGAAAAGGTTTAGGACTAGTGTGTGTGGAAATTACTTTACGTATAAGATCTGTGACACATGGAACAGGTTACCTTCGGAAGTTGTGAACAGTTCCTCTGTGGATCAGTTCAAGAAAAGGTTAGACCAAATCTTGCACACTATTTGAGTGTGTACAAAATTTTCCCTGGCACCCGTTGCCATTGGTACCTCCTCGGTATGGGCCGCAAGGCCTTTTGAGGTACTTCTTTTCCTTGTAACTCCTTGTAACTCTCTCTCTGGTGGCCTATTCTCGACTCCCTCATTGATTCTTCCATCTGCGATGCGCTCTGTCTCCCTTCTGCACTTCGGGTTTTCATCTTGCATAGGGAAACAATCTTTCGTCCATATCTCTTATAAAGCTGGAACTATAGAGACAACTTTTACATACACTATTTTAGGAGTTTTACAAATTCCTATCTGTTTTATATTATTTAATTAACTGATTTTATCTATTTGACAAGATTAAATTGTTTTTATATTTATCTCAAGTACCATCTTAATGAGTACAGGATTGGACGAAACGTGAGGTGGGACATCACGTGACTGCTACTCCTATTCCTTATCGGTCAAACAATATTTGTTCCATTTACACGTACGAGGCGGTACCAACATGTGGAATATTGTTCTTCTGGCTTCGTACCAAAAGTCACGTACTTGTTTTTCTAAATTCATCTGAGGCATACGAGGAATTTATCCTCTAACTATTAAATCCTAACTTAGTATGTTTTTGCATTTATGTAACAATTCGTATTATTAATAAATCCTTATTTTGCAATCCCAACAGTAACTTATTTAGTGTTTCAATACAAATGCAGAGAAAAAGAACAAATTTGAAAATGTTGGTTACTCAACAAACTTGTTTTGTTTAAAGAGGAAGTATGAATGAAAATTAATACTTTCTCTAAAAAAGAAGCTAACAAAGTTATTGTATGTTGAATTGGAAGTAAAACTATTCTGTTAATAAAATATTATTTCATGTGAATCAGCAGAATCTGGCTCTCTGTGGGGTCTTTAGGATTTGATTTTATTAAGGCAAATCCTCGGGCACCTCATTTTATATGGTCTTTTTTTAAGTCTTTAATAGCAGATTTTTTGATGCTTGTATGCTCAAACGAAAAAGAACTTAAACCTCTTTACATCATGCATATTTTATTAAAACACAGCGAACGGCTCACGTGAACTTACTCATATTAGGATGGTTACATTATTCGCATTATTTTTTATTTACAATCTCTTAAAACAGTTCTTCTGTTATCATAAAATGAATTTCAAACTCTGTGCCTACTTCAAATTATTTGCGTGTTATTTAAAGCAAACAAGTCAATATTTCTATAATTTGTTTAACTCTTATAACTTGTAAATGAAAAATCTTTACGTTGGTAGGTTTCCAACTGCAAGTTTCTTAAAGTGGAAACAACAAATTCGAATTGGCATTTCGGACAAATGTACATATACAGAGTGTTGACAAAAGTAAATAGACATTATCGGTTTTTCCATAGCTTTTGATTTCATAATAAAAGTTGATAAATAATAACAGATTTATTGAATCAATATATTTAGAATCGTGTTGCTTTTCCCCTTTTATTATGTAAAGCTGACACACGTTTTGGTATTCCATTGTTAAATTTTGCCATTTGCTCTTGAGGACAATCATCGTGGTGTCTAGTTACAAAAGGAATACAAAGGACACCAAACAGCAACAGACCGGCTGGTCTCTACAAGAGACTATCTGTTTAAGAAGGAAGTTTAAAAGCTGTAAGAAAATTTAAAGACAAATGAAAGTTTTAAAGTAAAGCAAGAAGAGAGGTTGAAAGGAAGAAAGAAATTTAAAAATAAATGGAAATTTTTAAAGTAAAGAAGAGGAAATCTGAGTGAAAATTCTACAATACTTCTACGCGCTAACGAGTGCTTTTAACTGGGGGTTGAAGGCAAAATAAGCATGTCTCTTTTAAAAGGATTCGACCGAATTACTTTGAACCAGGGGCGTACCTAAAGTACTTGGCACCCGGGGCGGATCCTTTCTTTGGCATCCTCCCATAAATAATTTTAAAATTTAATTAAACACAGAAAAATATATTACGTTTGCAAGTAGATTTTTAAAGAGTACAGTACTGTCATAAGCAAATTGGAAATAAGAAAAATGCAGGACATTAAAAATCCAGTGAACAGGTAATACTGCATTTTATTTTATACAAAAAACACAAGAAATCCAGTCTCAACGCTCAGCCTATTCTTCAAAGGTAAATAGAGAGAATTCACAGTCTCTGCTTTCGAGCCTTAATTTCTGCAAATTGATCAATGACCTCATCAAAATTCACCTTCTTTGCATATTCATGTTCAATTGAAAGTAAAGCCAGATTTGTCAATCTTGTCTGACTCATGGTCGAGCGAAAGAAATTTTTTAGCAATATCAATTTGGAAAAACTTCTTTCACATGAAGCAATAGAAACACAGACAGTCAAAAAGAATCTCAAACACAGTGACAAGCTTGGCAAAGATTCACAAAAATCCCATTTCACAATAAACTCCAGAAACTGCAATGCTGTCCATTTCTTTGCCTCTTCAACGCTGATTTTGGCAGCTTCCAAATGCCTCCGAAGTCGTCCAATTTCCACACTGATATCTTCATCAGAGAATTCATCGAAAATCTGAGTCAAATTTGGAATATACTTCCGAAGTTCTTCTTCAGTTGCAACAACCAAAGTGTTTGGCTGAATAACAGCGAAGATTGACAGAATTTGATCCATTGCCTTAGAACGAATCTCCAATTCTCGATGAAAGCAATCAAGACATTCAAACATAGCCCTTTTTACTTCCTCTGGCAATGTGAGACCAGCATCCTTTGCCATCTCTCCTGGCATCCTTTTTCGGAGCTTTACTCTCCCTCTTCTCTCCATAGAAATGTCCATTTCCTCACACTTTGTAGTTGCATAATGAATCACCCTCTCCACAATACATTTACCGGGTATTATAACATCATGACGATGCATTTATAAACACTTAAACATCACTGTGATACCACATTATCAAAAATTACTGGACACTGATATAAGTACCATAATATTGTTATAAACACCAGCCCTTTATGCTTTATCATAATTATTTAATGAAACATACCTCATGTATGTGAAGTCACAGTGTCAAGTGAACAAGACTTGGAATGTCAGTTGCAGCCAGCTGGCTATGCTCAACAGACTGATGACTAAAACGTCAACAAACGTTCGCCTTTCGATGTAATTTTTATCAAATATTTAATTTTTCGTTTGTAAATTTTGTATTGCCAATAAAAATAAAAATTTATTTTATAGTGGAAATTAACATTAAGCTGTTGTAATAGTTTGAACATTTTTTAATTTTTTTTCTTACTTTGGCAAATTTTTCATTTGGTTTGAAAACTTGTACTGGTATTTCAACTCTCCCGATGGCACTCCCCTCTCCTGGCTGTCACCAGGGGCGGACCGCCCCCCTCGCATACGATTGTAAAAAAATGTTTAGCTTCATTAGAGTTAAAATGTTTACCTACTAATTTAGGACTATTACCACAAGTTCTATCTACATTTCTGAAGGTGAAATATTTTTCTGCGTCGACATTATCAAAACCTTTAATCACTTTAAACACCTGGATTAAATCTCCTCGAACACGCCATTCCACAAGTGAGAATAAATTTAACGTTTCCAAACGGGCAGCGTATGATTTGTTTCCAAGTCTATGAATCAACTTAGTAGCCCGTCGTTGCACTCTCTCCATTCTGTCTATGTCCTGTCGTAAATATGGAGACCAGAACTGAACGCAGTATTTCAGTTGCGGGCGCACTAAAGAATTATATAATGTTAGTACTGTTTTCTCCGACTTAAATTCAAATGATCTACCAATAAATCATAATATTCGATTTGTTTATCTGACCGCTTCGATACATTGCTTACTCAGTTTAAGAGTGTTGGCAACAATAATACCATAACACTCGTTAGTGTATTGTCGCGCATAAAATACTTTCTTTAACATTGTTTCTACCAATTGGTAACGTTTTACACTTATCTATATTAAAGTTTATTTGCCATATTTCCGCCCACTCGAGTAATTTATTGATATCTTGACTGCAAACGTTCTGCCGCTGGTTTTGGATCATTCGTAAATTTTGAAATTATACTCTTAATTCCTATGTTGATGTTTTGATATAACTAATAAAAAGAACTGGTTCCAGAACTGATCCCTGAGCACGCCGCTAGTTACAGTACAATTTTCCAGTTAGACGCTTTGCCATTAATGACCACGCTTTGTTTACGTCCACTCAGCCAATTTCTAATCCATTTGAGAATATTACCATTAATTCCGTAAGAATGAAGTTTAGCTAATAATCTCCTATGTGGCACTTTATCAAACGCTTTTTGAAAAATGAAATATATAATATCTACTGTTTTCCTCTCGTCATATACAGTATATATATGATATCATTAAAGAAATCGAGCAGATTAGTAAGACAAGAACGATTACGGCGAAAGCCGTGTTGAAAATCTTTGATTAATTTATTAATTTGTAAGTGATTAACTAGTTCGTCCCGAACGATCGTCTCCATAAGTTTACCAACTACTGACATCATGCTAATGGAACGATAATTTCCGGGAAGCGATTTGTCCCCTTTCTTAAATATTGGCGTAATGTTTACAAGTTTCCAATTGAATGGAACTTCTCCAAACTGTAACGATTTATTAAATACTAGCAGAGATACCCGGCGTTGCCCGGGATGTAAGGGTGTGTCAAAATAAGGTAAAAAGATGAACAAAACTAAATGAACACATAAACACAAAGTTTTGGTAATTGTTTTTATTCCTTGAAAACATCAGACATGTTGTAGCACTTCAGTGTAAACAATGTTACGTGTTTTTCCATTGGGTGTCAAAACATAAAGATTGCGAGGTGTTCCAACTTTTTTGGGCCATTGTCACCCATAGCAAGAAGTCACACTCAAATGTCAAAATGCAAAAACTTATTCCTTAAACTTATATTTTAAAAAGTTCTCGAAAATAATGATTTTAAGCTTTTTTTGTGTCAAAATGCAAAAACTTATTCCTTAACCTTATATTTTAAAAAGTTTTCGAAAATAATGATTTTAAGCTTTTTTGTGTTAAAATGAAAAAACTTATTCCTTAACCTTATATTTTAAAAAGTTCTCGAAAATTTTGAAACTTTTATGCACACCATTAGATTCCACTTAAATCCCGTGACTTTATGCCGTCATTCAAAACTAAACAAGATTTTAATGTATCATTTACTAAATAAAACTGTCTAGTCTACCTACCTACTGTACCTACCTACTGCACCTATATATATATATAATATATAATAATAATAATAATAATAATATATATATATATATATAGATATAGATAGATAGATAGATAGATAGATAGAAGATAGATACATGTGAGAGGAGAGACTATTGCGCAGTTCATTTACCCTAAGATAGATCTTATTTGGACCGGGAGTTTTATTAGGATTAATTTTACCTATGGTGGAGAGTACTTCAGTTTCACTTGTCGTAAAATCGTGAAGCTTTAAATGATCATCACTAAGCATGATTACGAGAACGGGAATATCGTCCATATTTTCGTTAGTAAAGGCGGGAGAGAAGAATTTATTTAAAACTTCCGTCATTTGTAAGTCATCGTAAATTTGTTTGTTGTTTTCGTCTATGAGTGGTCTTTTGTCAACCATCTGTATAATACACAGGGCGGTACGAAAGTAATGCCTCTTATTTTATTACTCACTAAATATAATTCCAATTACAATAAAAATTACAGGGAATATGCATACATATCTAGAAAATATAAAGTTATTTTTGCATATAGTCTCCGTCAACTGCAATGCACTTTTGTCAACTTTGAACCGGCGTTGTAAAACTCCTTGTCACAACATTGGAACCAGTCATGAACCTTCTTCATCATGTCATTGTCATCCTCAAAATGTTGCCCACGCAATCCATCCTTTAGCGAGCTAAAGAGATGGTAATCTGAAGGTTCAAGATTCAGACTGTAAGCAGGACGGGGAGGAAGGTCAACCCCAAGGCCGCGATCGCCTCCCGTGTGCGAAGGCTGGTGTGGGGCTGGACGTTGTCATGAAGGAGACTCACCTCGTTCATGCCTCGGTTAGGACGAGCTCTTCGAATGCGACGTTTCAGTTTCAGTTATGTCTCGATGTACCGCTCCTAGTTAATCGTGGCACCCTTTGGCATAAAGTCCACAAGCAGGATCCCCGCTCTGTCCCAAAACACAGATGCCATGACTTTACTCGCAGAGGGCTACGTTTTGAACTTCTTTGCTGGTAATGTCTTACGTCTTTCCCTGCTCTTGAAAAGCTTTACCCAACGTCTAACGGTGCTCACATCAACGGTAATATCTATATTATATATCTATAATAACTGAAAATATGGCAAAAATGTCCATTCAATTTCTTGTAAAAATAAAGAAATAAAATTAAGAATCGTTCTACTGTACGTCCCTTCTTAAGTTCTTCACTTTCTCTTACAAATCCGGTCTCCCAAAGATAAATCCAACCAAATATATATATATATATATATATATATATATATATATATATATATATATATATATATATATATATATATATATATATATATTATATCAATTGTTCAGGAAACAAAAAAAGAAAAACTGTTTTGCTGCTCTATATATTTATGTTTTTTTCAAATTCGTTTCAATGCTAAAAATGCTTTCTGATTGCAGGAGAGCTAGGCCCTTTTGAGACACGAAAACGAACCAGTCTTTCGATAAAAACGTTTTTTCAAATTTTCGAGCTAGGGCCTTTCAAGATATAAGCGACGATATATATACATATATACATTCAACTGCAATGACCACGCAGTATATTAATGTATAGAAACGACGTAAATATTGAGGAGCGTTCTGCACACGAGGAAGAGAAATAACGAACAAATGAAAAATGAAGTCCCCGCCCGGGAATCGAACCCAGGATCTTCCGATTGCCGGTCAGATATGCTAACCACTACACCACAGGGCACGCAATAGTCAGAAGTCGTGATTCTCCTACATAGGGCAGAAACCAATGCCCTAAGAGGGCACCCTCGCAAATCGTGAATATGTACATTCAACTGCAATGACCACGCAGTATATTAATGTATAGAAACGACGTAAATATTGAGGAGCGTTCTGCACACGAGGAAGAGAAATAACGAACAAATGAAAAATGAAGTCTTCCTCGTGTGCAGAACGCTCCTCAATATTTACGTCGTTTCTATACATTAATATACTGCGTGGTCATTGCAGTTGAATGTACATATTCACGATTTGCGAGGGTGCCCTCTTAGGGCATTGGTTTCTGCCCTATGTAGGAGAATCACGACTTCTGACTATTGTGTGCCCTGTGGTGTAGTGGTTAGCATATCTGACCGGCAATCGGAAGATCCTGGGTTCGATTCCCGGGCGGGGGCTTCATTTTTCATTTGTTCGTTATTTCTCTTCCTCGTGTGCAGAAGGCTCCTCAATATTTACGTCGTTTCTATACATATATATATATATATATATATATATATATATATATACCGTATTTCCCGGCGTATAACCCGCACTTTTTTTTCCCCCAAAAATACTCCAAAAATCACCATGCGTTAAAATTAACTCGTTAAAATTATACATGTGAAGTGAGGTAGGAGGTATATTTTTTCCTAAATTTTTATTTTCCTAAATTTTCTCTTCAAAATAATTTTCTCTTCAAAATTAGGGTGCGCGTTATACGCCTGGAAATACGGTATATATATATATATATATATATATAAGGTGTGGGCACAGAGTCGGTCTGGCAGCCGCACTCAGTGTACAGAGAGCGTGAAAAGCACTACTGTCTGTTCGGTTCGACGAATTTTGTTATTTTCAGAACTCGGCGCTCCAGGATGTCGCACTTTGAGGAGCGAGCGAACATTAAGTTTTGTGTACGACTGGGAAAGACATTCTCACAAACTTACGACATGATCAGAGAACGGTGACGAGGTCTTGTGTCGGAGTACAGTGTACAAATGGTTTAGGCGTTTTATGGACGACCGACAATCACTGGAGGATGACCCGCGGGAGGGAAGGCCAGCGGCAGCCCGTAATGAGGAGACCATTGCCCGTGTTTGCGAGATCATCCGACAGGACCATAGACGAACTATTAACAAAGTCGTCGAAATCGTTGGTGTATCACATGGCACGGGCCATCAAACTCTGCACGATGACCTTGACATGCATCGTGTGTGTGGCCACACTGTCCCAGGAAATTTCACAGAGGATCAGCATGAAGAACCGTCCCTCATTAGCGGGGATATGATTGACAGAGTCGATAGTGATCCAGGTATTCTGAACAGGGTTATCAAGGGCGATGAAACGTGGTGCTACCATTTCGATCCACACTCCAAACGTCAAGCCTTGTACTGGAAGTTACCTTCATCACCCAGAAAGCAGACGTTTCGTGCAGACCGCTCAAAGGGGTGAGGTGATGCTGGTGTTTTTCGATATCCAGGGTGTCGTTCACCAGGAGTTCATAACGGAAGGGCGTAACGTCAAGCAGACCATGTACAGAGACATCCTTCGCCGTCTGCGAGAGGCTATCCGCCGTAAACGTCCGCATCTTTGGGAATCTGGAAACTGGCTGCTCCACCATGACAATGCACCAGCTCATTGGTCTCTTTTGGTACAGGAGTATCTGACCAAGAATGCCATCACTGGGGTTCCACAAGTTTCCGACTCTCCAGATCTCGCCCCTGCCGACTACTAACTGTTCCCAAGAACTTAAGGAGGTCGCAGGAAAAGGCCTGCAGGAGTGCTTCCAGCAATGGTACGGCCAGTGGCAGAAGAATGTGACAGCGGAAGGGACTACTCCGAAGGCTGTGTGCAGTAAAACCCGCCATGATGACAGGTGTGGCTGACAAGCAAAAAGTTCACGAATTTTTTGACTATACATACATATATTCGTATATGTCATACATACATATATTATTTGAAATAATTTCTCTTTTCTTAGTTTTATTCCATTTTACGATTACATATAAAATTTAATTCCATCTTCGCGTCTACATATATGTATGTAGAATATAATTATTACCTCTAATTGGGATACGCTGGATTGATTAATTTCAGATTAATAGTGACGTAGATTCCAAACTGGCATTTTTTGAGGGGCGAAATGTGCTGGGAGGGAAAACGATGAAACTCACATCAACATAAAATAAACAGAATAAAGATAAGTAAAAATACAGGCCCCTATAAAGAGGGTTTGCGATTGCGAATGCTAGTGGGTTTTGATCCAGTTTGTGTAGAGCGAGCATGAGGAAATTCTTCCTCGGGGAGGAAACACAAACTTGCGGTGCATCTTTTTCTTGAAGAATCATGCGCCTGGACTGATAATAACTAGAGCTGTCTGCAATACAAACGAATACGAATTTAGATGTTCTCTGAACTCGGCTAACACGGGGCATTGTTGCTATCACTGGTGATGAACTATGTACAGAAGCCTCGTCAGTATATTGATCCCCTATTTGCTTGGGAATGCTGCTCCGACTGCAAGCTGCTCGTACTCTGAAATGGCGCATGGGCGGAATGATGCTCTGCATGAAAGAATGTTAAGCTTTTTATTCTCTACTTAATAAATAAATATATATATATATATTATATATATATATAACCTTAGTTTTGCTTCCGCTAGAATTGTTCATTCTTACGAAGCTTCTTGCTCCACCTTGGACCTACAGCTCAACGTGGAATCCTAACCACGACCCACTGTGGGTGGTCAGAAATTACTAAGTCCTTGCCCGAACTCCATCTCACGACCTCCCGATCAGCAGCCCAGCGTCTAAACCACAAGGTCACCCAAATCCCAAGGGTACCCAGTTATCTAACAACCAATTTTTTTTCTGGAACGATGAACAGCTGGATAAGTTGTCCGCGGTCTGCTTCAGCCGGGAATCGAACCCGGGGCCGATGGATTCGTAGTCAGCGATGCTAACCACTACACCACTGAAGTATATATACAGGGTGAGTCACGACGAAATGTCATAACTTCGGGAGCTTAAAGCTCAGGTCATTCCCAGTCAAAAACCTCATATGAACATAGGTCCGATTCTTAACTGTTATGGAGCTATGGATGTTTGAATGTTTAAAAATAAGAATAGGCGAACAAATAGTTGCTGAAGTTTTTATTCATTAATTTACAATAACTGTTCAAAATGACTACCCTCGGCCTCATTACACATCGCGGCTCGTCTGTGACTCGCGCGTGTAGCTAGCATTAGTTCATTACTATTGTCCTTTATGAGGGCTGCAGCATCCAAAATGCGACGGAGCAATGCATCTCGTGTTTTCAATTTTCTCTGGTACACCAGCTCTTTCATGCACCCCGACAGATAAAAATCTAGAGGTGTTAGGTCTGGAGACCTGGGTGGCCAATTTTGTGCACCACCACGACCGATCCATCGACCAGGGAAGTGACCATCGAGATGCGTTGTCACTGCACGGCTAAAATGGGGAGGAGCGCCGTCTTGTTGGAAGTACATCCATAGCTCCATAACCGTTAAGAATCGGACCTATGTTTATATAAAGTTTTTGACTAGGAATGACCTCAGCTACAAGCTCCCGAAGTTATGACATTTCGTCGTGACTCACCCTCTATGTATATTATATATATATATATATATATATATATATATATATATATATATATATATATATATGAAAATTAAATTCAAAATGAAAAGGTTTATTGGCAGACTATAGTCCATATGACAAGTATTATTAATACAATGACAGTTCACATACTAGGGATAGAAATATATACAGTTGATTAGAAATAATACAATAATGTCGGAGTTAAGTGGAGCTACAGACAGACGTTTTCGTACCAAAAATTCCATAACTTAGAGGATAAACGGCAGGACTCATGGATAGCTTGGATAATTAATCGGGGTGGTTGATTTTTTAATTCTTTGCATTGGACTGTATTGAGCACGTCTTGTTACCTCCGGGAAACTCGGGACATTGCGGGTAGCAAATATTTGCGAAGCTGAGCATCTCGAGGGTAATTTATGTAAGAGGCTAAAAGACCTGTTGTACAGCAAATTTAGGGTTCTGCCAGACCCTTTTTTTACAATTCACCCACAGTTGCTGTCCGTATATATTACTGCAGAAAGTACGAAAGAGAGTGTCTTTAGCTTCTCTTGTACAGAACCGAAAGTTCCTTATAGTCATATTCACTTTAGTACAAAGGCTTTGAGATTGTTTTCTTATATCCAAGTCATCACTCAAGGAGCTGGTAATAGTTTGACCCAAATACTTAAACTCTTGTACTTCCTCAATTACTTCACCATTCCTTTTAAACCTAATATCAGCTGGCTGATTACAGCTTTTAGGATGAAATTGCATAACCTTAGTTTTTGTAACATTAAGAAGAATATCATGTTTCTGCGAATACACTTCGCAGACTTTCAGTAGCCGATCCAGACCTTTAACAGAGGGACTTATTAACACCATATCATCGGCATAAACTAAGTTATTTATCCTTTTGTTATCCATACAACATCCCACTGTTGCCTCATTAAGTGAAGCAATTAATCCGTCAGTATACACATTAAACAGCATAGGAGAGAGCAAGGAGCCTTGTCTCAAACCGCAAGAGGAGCCAAAACATTCGGATAGTACATTGCTCCACCCAACGGTAAAAGATTGGTGGAAATATCAAAATTTCAATAAATTTAATATATACATGGGAACCTTCCTGTCTTCTAGTTTTTTAAATAAAATATTGTGGTTCACTCTATCATATGCCTTACTTATATCAAAGAAACAGCTATAAATAGTTGAATTACTGTCAATGTATTCAGATATTGTTTCTTTCAAGTACATACATACACAGGTCAGTTGAGTGGGACCTTTTAAAACCAAACTGATTAGGAGATGTCCATAGGTAATCAGTTAATCGGAGTAACAAGAGTTTTTCTAGTAGTTTCGAGAAGCAGGAAGAGAGAGCAATAGGCCTGTAATTATTGCTGGATAGAATGTCTCCATACTTGGTTTTGACCAGGGGCAAGATACAGGGGTTAGACAAAATAATATGAACACCCGCCGATTTCACCGGTTATCTTTACGGACTGTTCAGACACAAAGTAAACGGTCAAATGACTGGCAAACCTATTTAAATGCGTAACAGAGAGTGTATACGTCATGTTATAACGCTCACGTTGTTTTTACAGATCTGAGTGAATTATGAATTAGCAGTTATGAAAGACCTGTCAGACTTCCAAAGAGGGCAAATTGTCGGAGCGCGGATGGCTGGTGCATCGGTGACGAAAACCGCTCAGATATTCAATGTATCCAGAGGAACTGTCTCTATGGTCATGTCTGCATACCAAAACCATGGAAAGACAAGCACCGACAAATGCAATAGTGGACGCAAGAAGAAGCTTTGTGATCGAGACCGCCGGGTGCTAAAGCGCATTGTGACAAAGAACCATAAGACCACAGCTCCAAAAGTGACTGCAGAGCTTAACCAGCATCTTGCAAGCCCGGTATCGACCAGAACTGTACGTCGCGAGCTCCATGGAGCTGGATACCATGGGAGGGCTGCAATTGCCAAACCCTTCCTTTCGCACATCAACAATGAGCGGCGCAGAAAATGGTGTAATGACCATAAGAATTGGTCAATGGACCGGTGGAAGAATGTAGTCTACTCTGACGAATCCTCCTTTACGCTATTTCCATGTTCCGGTCGAGTTTACGTCTGGAGACAGCCTAAAGATGCTTATGACCCCGACTGCATGACCCCGACTGCCTGACCCCAACCGTTAAGCATGGAGGCGGATCTGTGATGGTTTGGGCAGCAATATCGTGGAATACTCTTGGCCCAGCTGTAGTACTACATGGTAGGGTTAACACCCAGGTCTATCTGTCAATATTGGCTGACCAGGTCCATCCCATGGTCCAAACGCTGTTTCCCAATGGCGGCGCCGTCTTCCAGGATGATAATGCACCAATCCACACCGCTGGGGTCGTTAAAAACTGGTTTGAAGAGCATGTTAGTGAAGTAGAACGCTTGGATTGGCCTCCACAATCCCCGGATCTTAACATTATCGAGCATCTGTGGTGTCAGTTGGAGCAGCAGGTCAGAAGCCGATTCCCACCGCCGGCGTCTTTGGAGGAACTGGAGCAGGGTTTGCTCGAAGAATGGCTCAGGATTCCTCTAGCCACTGTCCAAAAGCTGTATGAATCAATTCCCCAACGCAGTGCAGCTGTTATTGCCGCTAAAGGAGGACCAACTCCATATTAAGAATAAAAACCGCCATTTATCAAGGTGTTCATATTATTTTGCCCAACCCATGTATATACCCTCATGAACTCTGCAGGGATATAGCTATGAGCAAGCATGGCTGATAAAAGCAATGATACAGTAAACTTTTGAAAGAACGGCACCCTCGTGGATTGGGTGGTGCCGTTCTTTCAAATTTTCTGTTATTGCGAGAGTTTTTTTAGGCGGAATAAATGAGAAATGGACACGTATATGCTGCCAGTTTAATCAGTTTAAATACAGAACATGTTACAAATGATACAGAATAAAAAGAGCATGTTTAAAAGAAAATTTGAAATAAACGATCACATAAAATACATACTAAAGATAGATCACAACGATCACATCAAAATGGTCACATCAAAACACATTGTTTAATTCTCTTTTAACAGCTCCGCTTTGTTGTTTCATCATGATCGATTGCGGAATTCGATGGAACACTTTCTTGAGAATTCGTAATAACTTTTTTAAGAAACTTTTTGATATCACCCTGTTTGTAGCATGCTTGTTTTTTTGTAATCATTGTGTTTTTCATCATGTGCGCATGCATAACTTCTTGCGCACTAAAGTTTTAATTTTGTTCTATAAATGATAGAAGAGTTTCCATACATTTATCGGCAACAGCGCAAGATATCTTTTCTTTTTACACAGCTTCTTCTTCATCTTCAGCTTCTTCAGTGGCGTTTTGAAAAAGCCGCGCTTTTCAAAAGTGCCGTTAGCTCCAATGTGCCGCTCTTCCGAGTGCCTTTCTTTCGAAAGTTTACCGTATATGCAGAAATACTACGTCATTGGCATATTTTAAGTGCTCATTCGATAGGTCATCTACCCCTGACGCAGAACCAGTCTCTAACTCTTTAATTAACCTCTTTACTTCAGGAACTGATATCAAAATATTTTCCCTTGTCCCTCCCACAATCGTTTCGCTGCAATCTATCTTAAGATTATCCCTACTCACACTATTAAGAATGTTAGAGTAGTGGTTTTTCCACAGCTTTGCAATTTCATCCTCCCCCGACACCGCATCGATTGTTGGAGAAGGACACTTTTGACATCCGTTTGATTCTTAACAAATTTCCAACAAATTTTATTATCGTTATTTATGCGAGCTTCACAGGCTTTTGGTGCTTGAATAGACTCTTCCTGTTTACATCGCCTTATCGCCGCCTTATACTGACTACTACTTCTACACATATTCTTGTATACTGGTCCTAATCTGGGCCTACCATGAAAGCACCAAAAATCGTAGGCGTCTTTCGATTCCCTCTTCAGGGGGACAATAAAATCATTCCATCCAGGAATAATCTTAGTATGATAGTTGTAAGATTTAATCAGGGGGCTTCCGGCTTCTCTTAACAGGAATATTATCTTACTATAATACCTATCTATGAGTTTACAGTGAAAATCATTTGAGCAAGGATTACTACAGGCAAGATGCAAAATTTCTAAATTATTAAAGAGGTGACTTGTTCTGTCTTTGTATTCTATTCTCTGTTGCATTAGACCAATCGACGCGATTATTCTTACCTATTGAGTTCTTGTTATGTCGTGTTGCGCATAAATTGGTAAAATTAATTAATAGTTCTAATGGTTTATGATCAGAAAGAAGGAAATCATGCAGAATATGAACTATTCGATCCTTTAGATTATTATTAGTGAGACAATGATTAATCCACCTGGTGGTACCACTCATATCGCTAACGTCTGTAAAATTATCACTGGTTACCCCTAATACATCTACGTCACTTATACTTAATTTGGCCGACTCGCATATGTTACCCAATTCTACAAAGAATTCCGAGTTCACATGCGCATTAAAGTGCCCCATTATTATACAGTGAGAATATTTGGGGTTATCTGACAATGACTTAATTTTGTACAGCAAATCAATGTATTCATCTAGATTACTGCCGTTGTTGTATGGTAAATAGCAGTTTACAATTAATATGCAATCATTGTTCACTTATAATTCAATGCCCAACAACCTTACATTATCGCTTGTTAAAAATTTTGTTTTGACAAATTTTTCCTTGTTAAGAAAGCAACACCACCAAAAGGCCTACCGTACATTAATTCATCTGACAAGAGTGCTCTTGCAGGAGAAGGGGAAGGGGATGATAGTAGGAGTGCCCACTTCTCGTCCCTTTAAATCACGTTCCAGATACCACCAGCTCCATGCTTATGGACAACTATACTTTCACATTAATTATCACGACACTATTACCCACTATAACATATTAAGTATATACGTGGGATCACTGCGAGTTCATGAACATAATGATATCTAAATTTTCCACGGAAACAAACAAAAACCTTTACTATTTAACGACAGACGAGTAACCACCCGTGCGGAATCCTCTCCTCGTGAGGGCATATACACACACACACACACACACACACCTTTGGTTAGCTTCCGCCCGAATTGTTCATTCTAACGAAAGTCTAGCCTTTCACTCCACCTTAGACCTACAGTTTAACGTGGAATCCGAACCACGCCCCACCAGCAGCCCAGCGTCTTAACCACTAGGCCACCTAGGCAGGGGTGCAGTGCTGCCGGAGCGTGCCGGAGCGCCGCTCCGGCACCTCTGCAAGAGGAAGTTTGGAGAAATTACCATAACAAGCAACAAAAAAATTGTCTCCATTAATTATCAACAGTTTCTTACTAGTCTTGTGAACAATTTGCAGCACCGTATGTTCACGACAACATCCATGAAAGGTTCTCAAACTTCTGAACCTCAAAGTATGTATAAATCACTGCTAAATGAAATGTATGTCCTTGAAAAAGACTACTGGCCTGATGAAATACCACCTAATTACGGAGAAGCTGAAATCTCATCTCTCTGTAAGAGGTTTAAGCTTTCTTCTTACTCTGTACTAAATGCCTTTAGAGACTATGTGGAAGATCATGGGCGCCGCATCCCCCAAGATTTACACCCATTACTGAGCTGTTCACAAGTTATTCCTATTAGTACTGCTGAGTGTGAGAGGGGATTCAGTCACATGAACTTGATAATAACAACAACACGCTCAAGAATTCTCATAAATCATGTATCAGCGCTTATGTTTGTTAAACTACATGGACCTCCTCTAGTTCAGTGGAATCCTGAGCCATATGCCATATCATGGCTGCGGTACCACAGATCGGCAGATGACACCAGGACAAGAGTTGCTTCAGACCCCCGAAAACATATCACGCTTGACCCTTTGTGGAAATTATTGTGAAACTTCCCACTGGTGGTATTTGGTAAGCACTAAGTAGTTTTAACTTCTTAAATTGATAAAATACATGATTGCTCATTTTTCTTTATTTGCTTGATAATATAATTATATTTATTTTATGATAATTAGTGAGTGCAAACACGAAATACTTAGTCATCGTGTGGCATATATAGAAACAGGATAGGAAATGGCAGGCTTTTGTCAGGCCCACCAGAGCTCCGGCACCTATAAAATTTGCACTGCACCCCTGCACCTAGGTACCCATTTATCTACCAACCACTTTCTTTATTGTGTGGAAGGATGAATAGCTGGGTTTTGCTGCGCGCCGGATGCCGTCACCGAGTCTCGAACCCGGGGCCGATGGATTCGTAGTCAGCGACGCTAACCACTACACCACCGAGGCGTATAATATATATATATATATATATAATATATATATATATATATATATACACACACAGGGTGGGCCGAAAGTCTGGATCCATAGGAAAATATTTATTTTAATACATAAATTACAACAAATGGTAAATACTTAAAATGAATATCAACTTTAACTCGTAAATGCGTATCCGTGATACTGTACAGTAGTTCGTACTCCAGTATAAATACACAAATACTTTTTTTATTTCAGCCCAGAAATGGCTTCGAATCTAACAACAGAAGACCGGGTAGAACTTGTGCTCATGCTACCGAATTCAATAGAAATCATCCTGATAAGCATCCAGTAACACATGCGACTGTTGGCAAGTTGTTTAAACGTTTCAAAGAAACAGGAAGTGTACATGATCGACGGCGTTCTGGTCGTCCAAAAACTGCAACTGATGAAAATACCTCTGCAATGGTATGTGAAACTTTAACGAATAGTCCAGTAAAGTCAACAAGAAGATTATCAAATGAAACACGCATCTCGAGAACGTCAATTCGAAGAATTATTAAAAATCATAAATTCCATCCCTAAGTGTCTCGATGTCAGAGGCCGCCAATTTGAGCATTTGTTATAATTTGTTGTTTATACTGGAGTACGAACCACTGTACAGTATCACGGATACGCATTTACGGGTTAAAGTTGATATTCATTTTAAGTATTTACCATTTGTTGTAATTTATGTATTAAAATAAATATTTTCCTATATATATATTTTCCTATATATATATATATATATATATAATATATATATATATATATATATATATATATATATATATATATATATATTGATTCTTAAATTTTACGACACTTTGAAAAAGTAATTAAAACTCACTGGATTAATTTGCGTTCATGAAACATGCCACGATTATTGTGGAAGAATATGAGGTGTTTGTCTTCTCTTTTTTTAAACACCCGGAACATCCTCAGAGTGTCATTCCCTTTGCGAAATATATATATATATATATATATATATATATATATATATATATATATATATATATATATATTTATACTGTGAAGCTGATTTAGAGAAACTAATATGAGCGGTAAGACAATACGAATAAATTTGACCTTGTCTGTTCATTTTATACAAATGTGGATCCGGAGAAGTCTGACGTCCCTTCACAATCTGCTTTAAATACGGACGTATAATGGATAAGGTAGGTCACATTTATTGTTGAAGAATTCTATTTTTCTTTTCTTAATTAAGTGCTTGGAGTTCCATGCACTTTAATTAGATAAGAGTCTTTGCTCAAAAACTAAACAATAATTTTGTGCGACCATATTCAAGCCACAGTTTGGGATGGATATTGTGTGTCGTTATGTTAGTAAAATAAATCATGCTTAGTCTCATAGGTTTTTCAATATAAGGACCGTAGTTTATTTATTTTGTGTAGATAAACTTCATATGTACGTTATATGAGGTTTATCTACACATAATAAATAAAATACGGCCCTTACATTAAAAAAGTTATGAGACTAAGCATGATTTATTTTACTAACATAATATTTAGTATTGCTTCAACTTCGTTCGCATTTTACTTTTGGTTAATTATAAAACAGAGGTACATTTAGGGAAATATTTAACGAGTTTCCACCCGTTCACAAGTCAAAGAAGTCTCGTAGTACAGTTACAAGGACCTCGCGTGCGAACAGCAAACCACAGTTAAGTACGGTACTGAACACCTACGATGAATTTTAAATTTATGTCCACACACACACACACACGTATATATATATATATATATATATATATATATATATATATATATATATATTATATATATATATATATAAGAGAGAGAGAGAGAGAGAGAGAGAGAGAGAGAGAGAGAGAGAGAGAGAGAGAGAGAGAGAGAGAGAGAGAGAGAGAGAGAGAGAGAGAGAGAGAGGAATGATTGTATGGAGATAGTACTCCATTCCCCCATTTGAGCATTATATTACAAATTTATGAAGCCCTCGAAGTATGCATCTTTTTGTTTCTTTGCAGAAGCCTCATTTGAGTGGGCATTTCTCTGGTATTAATTCCATGATATGGAGTTGCGTCAGGTTAAGAGCCTCTTATTCGGTTCAGAATCTCATTCCTAGAATAATTTTTTTATTCAAGTATCAATTCCATTATCAGAAGTGGCGTCGTTTTTGAGAAAATGTAAAGAGAGCCGTTTTACTGTCACCCATAAATTACGTTTTACGCCCTTTAAAATTATACTTGTGTCTGATCCGACCTTTTCTTTTTCTCATTTATGTTTTTAACTGAACTCCTCAGATTTGGAATTGCTTTTGGAACATCTGAAATGTAACGAGAATGATTTCCATCACTCGTTCTGTGTTTCATTAACTTGAGCACAAATGAACCGACTAGACAATGCAAAGAGCATATACGCATTGTTAGCGATGTATTCATTTAGGCACACACAATGCTTTTAATAATTCTTTAATAGATCAGAAAACCAATCGGTTCTAACGCAGTTTTAATAGCTCCCTTTACACGAATTATATATATATATATATAATATATATATACAGGGTGTCCCGTAAGTCTGGACCCATAGGGAAAAATAATAAAATTACAAAATAGTCCAAAAATTTATTACATAATCTGTTCAAAGTGTCCGCCGTTGTGTCGCACACATAGTTGAAGACGCAATCTCGACTGCGACAGCACTTTCTGAATCACAGTCGCAGAAATTTCTTGACACGCCTCCACAATGCGTGCTTTAAGGTGGAAAATGTTCTGAAGTTTGACCTCGTACACTTTGGCTTTCAAGTGGCCCCACAAATAAAACTCCAGCGGAGTAAGATCATAATAAAAAAATAATAAAAATAATAATAAAAAAAATATATATATATATTATAAATAAATTTTTGGACTATTTTGTAATTTTATTATTTTTCCCTATGGGTCCAGACTTACGGGACACCCTGTATATATATATATATATATATATACTGTGTGTGTGTGTATATATATATTAAATATTTTATGTTACTTTATGAGGTCTTAAACGACGGTTCAGGATCGACCTGCGTCGGCTTCTCTGTAGCATCTCGCCTTATTTGCGTGATTTAGTGGAGGAGGGAATTGCTTTCCGACCTCCTCCTGCCCTCGTCGCCAGCCACGCATTGCTGGTCAGGGACTTTACATACGAACCTGCATAGTTGGTTCCTGAAATTATTCAGGTTGATGTGCTGGAGGTTCCTCAATTCTTTGGGCAGGACATTAAAATGTTTTGGGTCTCGTATTCCGAGGGTATTTTCCATCCTCGTTTCATGGCTACCCTGTTCAACTGCAGCTGAGAGAGTACAAAATCTGCCTCTTCTCTCATTTCAGTGTGTTTCTCTTTTCTTTCCAAGTTTAGGGACAAAACCCTCGAGTATTTTCTATATGGGTATTATTGTTTACCGCTCGCCTCTTCTTTCCAGAGAGTAGAGTTTCAGGGACTGTAATCAAGACCAGTAATCTTCACCTTTTGTTTCCTCTTTCTTAGACGTAAAAGTGCTTTGTATGGCTTCTATGGTTGCAATTTCTCGTTTTCTGTATGGGGTTGCGAGTACTGAACAATACTCAATTATTCGTAGGACTAGACCCTTACATAATTTTAGCATGATGTTTGATTTTCTGCTGTGGAAACTTCTCCAGATGACTTCTATTACTTTTCTAGGTGTTGTAATTTTAATGTTATAGTGTTTTATGAATTCTGCATCCGATGACATTATTACTCCAAGATCCCCGACTTGTGAGTTTGCTGTTATCTGTTTGACTTGCAGAGTTTTGTACCCTTTATTCTGAAGCACCTTGTTATTACCATATCTTTCGATATTTTCTTGCATATCTTTCTGGTCATCCGCGAAACATGATACAATACTGTTGTTAATATCTGCATCAATGTTTGCAATCATTATTGTGAACAGCAAGGGAGCTAATACTGTACCCTTTGGAACAGAGCTCGTGACTTCTGAGACTTCAGATGGAACTCCATTTACTACCACTCTGTGTTCTTTGAGTCAAAAAATTAAATATCCATCTTCTTTCCAGTAATTCCTGTGTCCTTAAGTTTCTGTTATAATTCCATGGTGACATTTATCAAAGGCTTTAACAAAGTCAGTATATATTACATCTCTGTTTTGCCTCGACAGAGGCTAAACACAGTTAAATTATTTCTTCAGCAGTTCGCTCACTTTTTCTGGGCCATTTGTGTACTCGGTCTCCCCATCTATCAACGGACCAATACTCTTTACAGTGCATTTTTCTTTTCGCAAACGTGTAGAAGTATTTTGGGTTATTTTTTGTTTTCGATTTTTTACGGTTTGTTTCCGTTGTCTAAATAGTTTCCTGATTTTTCTCTCGAGCTTGCTACATTTTCTTTTTTGTCTCTTCGGAACATGTTTCAGCAATATAGGTTTAATTTCATTTTCCATTATACATAGTATTTATTCTGGATTCTTCTCGCGAAGTAGCAATTCTCAATTTGCTTTCTTTAAATCTTCATATACACTTTCTTTGAATTTATATTTAATTAAAGCTTCAAATATTCCTACTGACTCTCTGGGATACATTTTTGAACCTCTGGTTGCTAACTTTAATTGTATATCGATTAGGTTATGGTCGGAGTGATTTGTGTGCGTTACATTTTTATTTATTATTATCTTATTGTTATTTGTCAAAATTAAATCCAAAACGTTCTCTTTTCTAGTAGCTTCACAGATTTCCTGTGTAAGTGAATAATGTTCCAAAATATGTAATAGGATTATTGTCTGGGTTTTATTATCTTTTGTAATGTTATCATGAAACTTCTCAACATATATAACTTCATCATTTTTTTCCATGTTATGAATGGAAAATTAAAGTCCACACAAATTAAAATATTTGGTGCTGGAGTTTCAAGTAATTTTAACATGTTTTCTATCCCATTTGTAACTAACTGGAATTTTTGTGGTGTTTTGTGGTCTGTAGATGTTCCTAATGGTGAGGTTCAGTTCTTTTACTTCTAAAATAATAATTTCGACTGTGTTGTTTCATTTGCTTACCTTCACCTCACATGTGTATGCATTTTTCACATAGATGCAACACCCTCCTCCTCGTCCAGCAACTCTATTTGCTCTGTATATGTTGTAGTCCAGTATTGCTATGTCAGTATCCTCGACACAGTTTTCACAGCCTTTTTCGCATTATGTAAGTGTTTTCGTTTGGCATATGGGATCTTTTCGGTTTGACGGACAGCAGACCCCCCCCCCCCCCAAAAAAAAACCAGCTTTTTTTATTTAGTTAATATTCAAAAATAATATAAAGAAAATTCACGCTTAAACAATCACCAGGGGCAACCTACCGGAAAATTACTGAATGCCCAGTTAGGTTAATTGAATGCCCGGCTAGGTCAATTGTACGCCCTTGACGATTGGTTACGTTAAGTCGTGATATTTTCATTAGTTTTGACAGTAAACTAACGGAAATATCACGACTTAACTAACCAATCGTCAAGGGCGTACAGCTGACCCAACCGGGCATTCAATAATTTTCCCGTAGGTTGCCCCTTTTGATTGTTTAAGCGTAATATGTCTTATTTTTCATGCTATTTTTTCCACTTTCAATTCTATTTTCTTGCTACTATTTTTCATTTCTCTAAACTAAAATGTATTATTCTGAAATGTAATAAATATCAACTAAATAAAAAAGCTGGGTTGTTTTTTCCTCTGCCTGTCAAACCGAAAAGATCCGGCATATGATAATTATCTATGCTTGTTTTCAGAGCTAAATTTTGCAAGTATTGTAATTTGCAGTCGCATGGTCAGTATACAGACCTTGTATATTTGTGTGTAATAAATTCATAGGGCTTCTTATCTTCGTGCTCGGTTTTCCTAGATAATGGTAATTTCCTTGTCGGTGTTGTCGGTTCTTGTTTGGTGTTATTGGTTGGGCCGCGGCCCTTAATACCATTGTGAATGTTATATTAACGTGGATGGTGTGAAATAGGAGGGTGATGTATTTGTTGAGTTCAGCTTTCTCTTCCGGGGTAACGTCCCTTTACCGGTGACCTTCATGAATGAAAATGAATCATTGATGCGTTACCCCGATCGTGGGTGGGTGTGACGACGTTGCGCTTCAGTTCATGCACCGATATTAATTAATGTGCAATACGGGTTACACTTAATACGGTCGCTTGACAAAGTCTGCTGTTTATCCTCGTATTAGTTTTTCACTGAACTTCAACTGAGAAACAAACATTGTTTATCGTTATATCAAAATTTTACGTTTAATTCTTGTTATAAACACACTAAGTTTTATATTTTTAATCTTATGTTTCTCACAGGTTAAATTAAATTTCACTTACGTTATACAATTAATAAAAGGAAATAGGTTTTGATCGAAATTCAAGTAGGCCCAAGGAAATGAAGAATATAGCTAAGCGTCTGGAGGAAAGAATCCATCCTCTGCCCTCGGAGAGAACTGAATTTACTTTATTGGCCTAAGTTCATCTTAAAAGTGGGTCCCATATCTACGGGCATGAGTGAAAATTAAAATAAAAATAACAAAGGGAGGAAAGTAGTGTGGGCGCAAAAGGAGATAGTGCAATGCAATTGCAAATGTTGATCAATGTTGCAAAGGAAATGGTGCATAAGTTATGCAAAAAGGGAGAGGAGGATGTTGAGATGGTATGCAACAAAGGGGGAGAGGGGAATGTTGCAAGATGTTATGCAGCAAAGGGGATGTGGATGTTGCAAGCTTCTGTACAACAAATGGGGAGGGGGAATGTTGCACGATGTTATGCAACAAAGGGGAGGGAGGAAATGTTGCAAGAGCAATAGGGTGTTTCACTCGTACAGAGGAAAATATCAAAGTTCTATATTTTTCTCCACTTTGCTTGTGCTTTTATTCCTTTTCATGTACGAAAGATGTGCGCCAATTTTGAAAACGATTAAGTGATATTTAGGGGTTGCACACATTTGAACCTTTTATAATAAACAATTTTTTTCAGTGTTATGAAAAAATTCTCCCTTGAAACCACGGAAATTGAAAAACTCTAATAATAAAATTGGAAAATTCAAATGAACACACATTACACAATACAATACAATTTAATAATACAAAATTTTCTTCAGTGTTACAAAAGAATTCTCCCTTGGAAGCACAGAAAATAAAAAACTCTAGTATTAAAATCAAAAACTCCGAATCAATTTTTGAATTGGTACAAGGACGTTACCGCCTTGGTTCTTTTCGGCACCTCCTTTCGATGATGTTCAACAATCCGCAACAAGAATTGTTTTTGCTTCTCGTCCTTGACTGATTCATTGAATTGCTTGATTAATGCAATTCCCCTCTCCGCTGTGTCGTTTACGACTTTCAGCGCGTTGACTGACTCTCAAGCCGTCATTTTTGGTGTACTCCTCTACGATGTCGACATCCCCGACGCCGAAGTTGTCGAAAAATGTCTTCGTCCTTTGAGTGACGAAGTTGCTCAGTTCCTTGCCTTCAAAAGTCAGGGTTTTCCACTCGAGTCGTTTGAGTTCTTTCCTCTACGCATGTTTGTTCAAGGCCTGGAACATCTTTTCTTTCTTATTTGGCGATATCCGTTCATCAAGGAAAGCCAAGCCGACTAGAATCTCCGAGAGATACCATAGATGCCTTTTGGCAACTCTCAAGGCAGCATGGCCCAGGTCCTTGTTCGGATATGAAATCAACAGTTGAATCATGTCTAGGTCATTTTTCGAGGCCCACCTGCTGACCACTGCCTCGTGCCAGATCCGGACATAAATGAAACACGTAAAAAGGGCCACGTCGTGCAATCCCTTCACCTCTCGGTCGGTGAGTTCCAGTTGCTCCCGGAACAAAACCATTTTCAGCACATAGATAGCTTTCGCCATCCACCTGGCTTTATGATGGGCTCCTGAAGTCCTGAAGAAGAACTCAGCTCCACCCCAGCCTCCAAGGAAAAGGAGCGACAGCTTGAGGAGTTCCTCATAATCTTCTATCGGGTGACATGAACTTTCAATGACTCCACGAAGATAACTCACCATCTTCATTCGTTCATCTTCCAAGTACCTAATGGCTGGCTCTTCTTCATCGATCATGGTTTTGAACCAATTTTTGTTAATAAAGTCCCAACGCTGCTGAAATCGTCGAAACAACAGGATTTCAGGACCACTTGTTGGCCCCAGGGACTTATGAAAGACCTCCTTCAAAATGAGCTCAGAAATGTGGTGACGGCAAGGCAACCACAAGAGCGACCGACCAAGGAATTGTTCAATCCTTATACATGCCCCTTGCAGAAGTCCGGTATTGGACGCCGTAGTGTCAAACGAGAGGCCAATGATGCGGTCCTGAATTCCAAATCGTTGCAGCTTGTGGATGACGGCTCGAGCCATTTCTTCGCCAGTACCATCCTGGGCAACAGGCACTCCAAGAAGATGCTCGAACTCCTTCCCTGTTACCACAACAGCTACTCTGTCTTCCAAGCTTCTAGAGCTTCCGCTAGCAGCCTGGGGTAGTAGCTTGCTGTCCCAGTACAGAACTAAGAGAGGTGGATCTTTGAAGATCGACTCCTCAAGTTGTTTGGCCATTTTCTCTCGATACTTGGCACGTGCTCGATGAACAGTTGATGGCGAAATAATAATCTACGATACATTTTGTCCGAGACTTTTAGCAGTTGCAATGAAGGAAGTGCTTGCTTGTCAAATAGAGAGTTGTTCTCTATCCCAAGTAGCCACGAGTGTTGGATCAAGTGTGTTCTTGGAACGACGAGGTGACTTAGAGGCCAATGGAGTAGTAAAATCTTCATTATCATCATCCGTTCTCGCCGTTGAGCTAGTGGATGTGCTATTCAGCTTCATTTTCTCGGAGATCTTTTCAGCTTCAGCATGCTTTCGTTTTCGAAGTTCAAGTTTCTTAGCTGCTTCTTCTTTCCGTTTCACAGCCATGGTGTGTTTCCTATCCACCCCAGCCATTGAAGAACTCATTCTGTCCTCCCTCTGGGAGGACAAGAAAACCTTGTCCTCCTCCGTAACTGAACTCATGCTCATCACACCTTGACAAGCGATGTCGAAAAGGTCAGCAAGGTCTCCCTTCCACACTTGACGCTTAATAATGGCTTTGTCCGTCTCTCTCGACTTCTCCTTCTTCAAGTTTTGGTACTCTTTGTACAGCTTTAGTATAGCAGCTCCAACTTTTTCCTCTGTCTTCACGGGGATTTTCGCCTTCTTCCAAACTTCTTGAAGCTTGATACTGGTAGACTTGATAGCAAGATGGATTGTTTCCTTCAGGTCCAGATGATGGTACATAAAGCAGAGGAGGACTTGCTCCCGGGACAGCTCTTCTTTCTTTCCATTTTCAACACTTTTTGCACCTGTGAAAGAAAAGAAAACATTACAATATGTTGGAAGTTGGGACGTTCTCGAGATTTGATTACAAAGGGCTAAGGTATCAGAGGTGACATAAGTGTGCAACCTCTAAATGGTGTTCAATTTGCTTCAAATTTGAAACATATGCTTTACAGATCATAAGGTGTACGGAGAAGAGCAAAGTGTAGTGAAATTCACAACTTGATAAAAGTGCAACACCCTAAAGAGCAACAAGGGGTTATGCAACTTGGAGGCGGCGTTATCCCCCAAGAGAAAGAGAGAGAAGGAGTGAGAGAGAGGAGGAGAGGTGTTCGCCTGGCAGGAGCCAAGCGCATATTAAGACTTCAGCCGAGCGGCCGTTGTCTTAATATGTTCCTAATCAGCCAGCTGGCTTAATCAGCCAGTTGGCTTATCTGGCTATGTTGCATTGGCATAATCCGGCAGCTGGGTTAACCCGCTAGTTGACTTAGAAGGCCTAACCAGCCATTTGGTATAATTAAATAATAATAATAATAATAACGTTTATATATACAACCAAAAGAATTAACTAAAACACCACCACATCACTCAGTTTATTTAGACGAATTATTGGATTGGCATAATCCTAGTCGGAGGTGTACGTGCATTTGTGTGCGTTTGTCCCCGTCAGCTGACTTAAACCACCAGTTGGCATAACCCACCAGTTGATTTAGAAGGTCTAACCAGCCATTTGGTATAATTAAATAATAATAATAATAACGTTTATATATACACATCCAAAATAATTAAGTAAAACACCATCATACGACTTTGTTTATTTAGACAAATTGGATCCCATTTCACGAAATATATTGAAAATAAATATACATGCCTATACAAGCGAAGGAATATATGCAATAAAAAATAATAATAGCATAAGAACTACGAACGAGGAGTGTGTATATATATATATGAAAATTATTTCACGAAAGTAACACGTGAAAAATATTTATGATGAACAAAACCACGAAGGAAAGGAAACACAAAACGGTGCTCAAGCGCTTTCGTCTAATGACATCCTGCGTTTCATAACTGAGCAATATTATGAGCATGGAAGAAGTGTAGTTTCAGCTCAAAGATCTTTCAAGACAAATTTTCAGATGTCAAAATCACATTCTAAGAGCTGAAACTACACTTCTTCCATGCTCATAATATTGCTCAGTTATGAAACGCAGCTGTTCCACAGTCCATGCAGTCATCTTGAAGGGTTAGTTTTAACTAACACACTTATTTTGTTTTGTATCTTATCTTGTCTTTTATTGTCAAAACCTATACAATCCTGTACAAACTTGTACCTATCCTCTTTCGAATGATGCGTATGATTTTATAAAAGGACTTATACTTTAAGAGTTACAGGGGTTTCTTTTGGGTCCCATTTCTCTGGATCACCCTTTATATACATTCAACTGCAAAGAACACGCAGTATAAATAACGTAAAGAACGACGCTTGTATAGGAGATATTCCACGCAAGACGAGAGAGAGAGAACGAAACAAATGAAAAAATGAGGTAACCACCCGGGAATCGAACCCGGGATCTTCCGATTGCCGGTCAGATGCGATACCATTACACCATGGGCCTCACTCTTCCAAATGCCGTAATATATATATATATATATATGCAAATAACTGCAATGACCGCGCAGTATATAAATGAATAGAAACGACATAAGTATTAAGGAACGTTTCTGCACACGAGGAGGAGAGATAACGAAATAATGAAAAATGAGGCGAACCGCCTGGGAAACGAACCCAGGGCCTTCCAATTGCCGGTCGGACGCTCTACCATGAGGCGGTTCGCCTCATTTTTCATTATTTCGTTATCTCCTCCTCGTGTGCAGAAACGTTCCTTAATACTTATGTCGTTTCTATTCATATATATATATATATATTAGAGTGTCCCAATTTGTTTTGTTCCTGAAGTTTGTCATGCACACCCCCCTAATTTCTTCCACTCGTGAAAACATGCCAGCAAGATGAATTTCATTCGTATTCTTTAATTTTAAGGGTCCCCTCAAACCATGTGTTACTACTGCTGAACGGCTACTCCCTACCTTATACTAATTGTAGCATATTTCTTTTCAGGTTATGGATACAAGAAAGCAGGAGACTGTGTGGTTGATGGGGGTGTTGCGAAATGAACCCCTGGAAACGCTGTGTCAACTCCCGACAGTGGGAGATGTTCTTCGACGTCTGTTGTTCTTCACTCGGAAGAAAAAAACGTCCACGGCGGAAACTGCCAATGTGGTAGCTGATGAGGTTATGGCGGTGTGGGCTCGGGCATCTATTCCGACCTCCCACAAGCCCAAGTGCGTCGAGAGGATCAAGGCCCTCTCCACGGACTACGAGAAGGTTGCCAGAAACCGAAACCGTGGGGGAGAGAAGCAACTGGAGAGGGGAAAAGGGATTCCAAGCCAACCTAAATACACTGTTCGAAACAGCTCATGCCAACGCCATGAAACTCATCAAAGTCCCCGAAGATCGAGACTTTCTGAATGACCAGCGAACCGTGCAGAAGATGTACATCGGAGGAGAGGACCTGGAGTTTGCTCGCAGGGCAGCAGAGCGGGAGAAACGCCGAGCAGCTGAAGAGAAGAGGAAGAAGAAAAGCCGCGAAGAGATGGACTCACTGCAAGCAAAAGGAATGGTGAAAAGTGGGTCTTCTTCTTCTTCAGAGTCCATGGCCGAAGCATCCAATGATGATGTCCAATATTCTTCTCCTGGTCCTTCGGCTCCTCGATCCGCTCCCAAGGACGGCCAAGTGTCGGCAAGGAGGATCATCCAATATCCCAATTTTGCTGCAGCCCTGGATCGAACTGGAACCTCAGTACGCCAAGCGATGCACATTGTGGCTCCAGCACTCGCTGCCGCGGGAGTTGAGTTATCCTTGGTCACCTTGTCCAAATCAAGTCTTCACCGTTCACGGCAGAAGTCCAGGAAGAACTTGGCAGCCGGAATCAAGACCGAGTTCAATCCTGATACGCCGCTTGTCATCCACTTTGATGGCAAACTTCTCCCTGATTCGGATGGAGGGAAATCAGATCGCATACCAGTGCTGGTCAGCGGGAAGAATCTTGAGAAGTTGTTGGCGATCCCAAAAATCCCTGACAGCACGGGACAGCAGATGGCTGGAGCTGTTCTGAAGGTGCTGGACGATTGGCCGCAAGTTCAACCATGGATTGCCGGTCTCTGCTTCGACACAACAGCGGCGCTTGTACGATTATCCAGGACCAAATGGACCGCCGCGTTCTTTTCCTGGCTTGCAGACACCACATGATGGAATTGGTAATCACCTCAGTCTCTGACCTGTTCTTCAGGTCTTCTGGCCCCAAAATTGCGCTGTTCGCTCGCTTCAAATCCCAATGGGAGTTCATCAACCAGAAGCAGGCTTCTCCGTTCAATGGCGACATCCTTTCGGAATGGGTGGCATTGAAAAAAGAGCAGATTGTCCACTTCATTGAAGACCAGCTTGAAGTTGGCCACCCAAGAGATGATTACCGGGAGTTCCTGATCCTCGCTCTGGTCTTCCTCGACGGTCATGGCAAACGAGATCTCCAGTACAATCATCCTGGAGCATACCACCGGGCCAGGTGGATGGCCAAAGGCATTTACTGTCTTAAGATGTTCATCTTCCGAAGCCAATTCCACCTGACCACTCACGAGGTCCGGTCACTACACAGGATAAACGTCTTTGCCATCACCATCTACCTCCAGAGGTGGTTCGAGGCTCCATTGACGGCGGACGCGCCCGTCAATGACCTGGAGCTGTTGGAGGACCTAGAGCGGTACAAGGCGGTGGATCATGATGTAGGTACCGCCGCATTGACGAAATTCCGGGGCCACCTCTGGTACCTAAGCGAAGATTTAGCCGGACTCGCTATGTTCTCCTCCAAAACCACCAATGCAGAGAAGACGGCCATGCTCCAAAACCTGCCCAAGAAGACCGAAAACCCAAAAGATCTGCGTCAGCTGGAGGAAAGAGTGTCTTGACCGTGAGACGGTCGGATTTGAGCACCTTGGTCACGAAAAGGACTCAAAACCTTTTTCATTGCCTGAAGCTGCCAGTTCCAAAAACCCCCAAAGATCTCGAAGGATGTGCACCATTGTTGAAGTCTGTGAACGATGCGGCAGAATGGGCGGTGAAACTGGCGGAAGATTTCAACGAGGGCCTGACAAAAAACTCGTGTCCAACTCGTGTACCAAGTCGTCGAATATCACCGCCAACAGTTCCCCTCAGCAGACAAAAAGATCCTCTGTCCCCCGAAATGAAATGTGCCATTAGGAAGAATTTCCATTTCCTTTAATTTAGTCATTAGAAAGAATTTACATTTCATTCTTCCATTCTAGAATGATTAATGCTGAGCATTTACGTTTGTTCATATAGGGTCAAATAAACAAGGTCAATGAGGGGACCCTTCCCCTCCTAATAGGCCAATGAAATTTCGCCCATTTTTTCCTTTCTTCAAGTGTAATTAATTAAAGGGGTGTGCGATTTGACTCTTGCAAATTTTTATTTTCACATGTGAGGCTGGGACACCCTAATATATATATATATAGAGTAAAAAACAAATTAATTTATCAAAAGAATTTAACGAAAACAATTTCTCTATTTCAGTTTAACAAATTTTTATCTTTTTATAACAAATTTTGCTTATTTTGAAGTCTCACACAATTTATATACGACAAGCATAATAAACTTAAACAGTCCGAATTTGCCCCAGTATAAATTAGTCTTTAACGATTATTTTTCGACTTTAAACCTTTAAATTAACTTAAAATTATAAAGCGAACTAAAACTACAAAGCGATACCTGTAAATCCATTTACATCCAGTCAAAAAATAATCTTAAAAACTCGACTAGATTCTGAAAAATTTTGCTACTTCTTTATTGAATCTCTTAGAATGTTCTACTATATATATATAATATATATATATATTTTTTTTTTTTTTTTTTTTTTTTACCTAAACATGCGTCACCATACGCTCAAACATTTTAAACTTTACCGTATAAAAATCAACGCGAAAAGGCAACAACTCTCGAATTCCGACTCTAATTTTGACCACATTATTACGGCTTCGACAAGACGATCAGAGAAATTTTGAATCAAAGCAGTTTGGAAATCTAGACTCTAACGAGAAGAAAAAAAAATTTTGACCGCAAAAATTACGAAAATACTCGCTATGAGAAGAAATTTTGAAAATGATGGGCGCCATTTTGAAAAACAGTTACAATGATTTGTTGAGGAATGAGAATCAAAATTTGCTTGCAAATGGGTTAACACAATGCATCTTGCTATTTAAATAATCGAAACAGAATATTTATTAATGCTATAATACGGGTAGCAACAATTTTGACCGAAATATAAGGCGATGTGGGAAAGCCCTTATATTTATATAAAGGAACACCGCGTAGCCACCAAAATGTTGTGTTTAATTTCTTTAAGGGCCCATTCCTTCATTATTATATTTCGTTATTTACTCTACTTTCTATTCATTTTCTCTCTATCTTTCATTTATCGTTCTCTTTACTCTCGTTTCGCTGTGCTTTATAAATATGGGTAGCACGTAACCGAGTTTGAGGCGCCATTATGATTCGAACAATGCAAAGGAGACCGGGGATTAGTTATACACTAATTACACTTTACTAACTTTTATTTATGCCGATACGCTTTAAGATAAGCGGGGTAATGCTAGAGGGGGGAGTAACGTTAACATTTTAAGTCGGAGAGAGACGTAATACTATTCTAAATTTACAACTACATCGTAACACACAAAAACACCTTAAGTCCAATGCCATCCGATGACTGAAGGGCATTTCTGCCCAGCACAGACAATTCGTTTTCACGAGCTAAACACATTTTTATTCACACTCCGTCTAATTCTGCGTATTGTCAAAAACATTTAAAAACGTTGAAAATTGGGATCTACCCAACAATAAAGAATTATAAAATGCATCGATATATATAATATATATATATGTATATATATATATATATATAAGATTATCAACTCCTTTTCCATTCGGTAGTTAAAAGAATACATTCATTTTCACCTGTTCAGTCTCATTTGTTTAAGGTTCAAAATTGAGTGTCAAATGCGTTGCAAGAGAGCATTTCCCTCCTCCACCAAGCGGTCATGTGTGGCGGAGAGCGCAAGAGAGCAACTCGTTCCTCCACCAAGACAGGTCTAGAGGCGACCACCTGCTTGACCTCCGTGTGAAGAGAGGCCAGCAGAGTGGGACACTAACAAATGGTCAGAAGACAGCAATAGGGCATTTAACACCGAGAAATTTCAACTTTTGAGATACGGTAGAAATGAGGAAATTAAACAGACTCCATATTAGGCCAGATGAGCCGGGTGTACATGACTATGTGCGGGTGGAGAGCGCGAGAGAGCAACTCGCTCCTCCACCAAGCGGTCATGTGTGGCGGAGAGCGCAAGAGAGCAACTCGTTCCTCTACCAAGACAGGTCTAGAGGCGGGGACCACCAGCTTGACCTCCGTGTGAAGAGAGGCCCAACAGAGGGGGACACTAACAAATGGTCAGAAGACAGCAACAGGGTATTTAACACCGAGAAATTTCAACTCTTGAGATATGGTAGAAATGGAGAAATTAGACTGCATATTAGGCCAGATGAGCCGGGTGTACATGACTATGTGCGGTGGAGAGCGCGAGAGAACAACTCGCTCCTCCACCAAGCGGTCATGTGTGGCGGAGAGCGCAAGAGGGCAACTATTTCCTCCACCAAGACAGGTCTAGAGGTCTTAATATGCGCTTGGCTCCTGCCAGGCAAACACCTCTCCTTACGGTGTTTCATTTTTATCAAGTTGTGAATTTCACTACACTTTGCTCTTCTCCGTACACCTTATGATCTGTAAAGCATATGTTTCAAATTTGAAGCAAATTGAACACCATTTAGAGGTTGCACACTTATGTCACCTCTGATACCTTAGCCCTTTGTAATCAAATCTCGAGAACGTCCCAACTTCCAACATATTGTAATGTTTTCTTTTCTTTCACAGGTGCAAAAAGTGTTGAAAATGGAAAGAAAGAAGAGCTGTCTGATTGAAAAGACTCCAGTCGAAGAGCTCTTAGGAGCAAGATTGCCATCCCGGGAGCAAGTGCTCCTCTGCTTTATGTACCATCACCTGGAGCTGAAGGAAACAATCCCCCTTGCTATCAAGTCTACCAGTACCAAGCTTCAAGAAGTTTGGAAGAAGGCGAATATCCCCGTGAAGACAAAGGAAAACATTGGAGCTGCTATACTAAAGCTGTACAAAGAGTACCAAAACTTGAAGAAGTCGAGAGAGACGGACAAAGCCATTATGAAGCGTCAAGTGTGGAAGGGAGACCTTGCTGACCTTTTCGACAGAGGGAGGACAGAATGAGTTCTTCAATGGCTGGGGTGGATAGGAAACACACCATGGCTGTGAAACGGAAAGAAGAAGCAGCTAAAAAACTTGAACTTCGAAAACGAAAGCATGCTGAAGAAGCTGAAAAGATCTCCGAGAAAACGAAGCTGGATAGCACATCCACTAGCTCAACGGCGAGAACAGATGATGATGATGATGAAGATTTTACTGCTCCATTGGCCTCTAAGTCACCTCGTCGTTCCAAGAACACACTTGATCCAACACTCGTGGCTACTTGGGATAGAGAACAACTCTCTATTTGACAAGCAAGCACTTCCTTCATTGCAACTGCTAAAAGTCTCGGACAAAATGTATCGTAGATTATTATTTCGCCATCAACTATTCATCGAACACGTGCCAAGTATCGAGAGAAAATGGCCAAACAACTTGAGGAGTCGATCTTCAAAGATCCACCTCTCTTAGTTCTGCACTGGGACAGCAAGCTACTACCCCAAGCTGCTGGCGGAAGCTCTAGAAGCTTGGAAGACAGAGTAGCTGTTGTGGTAACAGGGAAGGAGTTCGCGCATCTTCTTGGAGTGCCTGTTGCCCAGGATGGTACTGGTGAAGAAATGGCTGCAACGATTTGGAATTCAGGACCGCATCATTGTCCTCTCGTTTGACACTACGGCGTCCAATACCGGACTTCTGCAAGGGGCATGTATAAGGATTGAACAATTCCTTGGTAGGTCGCTCTTGTGGTTGCCTTGCCGTCACCACATTTCTGAACTCATTTTGAAGGAGGTCTTTCATAAGTCCCTGGGGCCAACAAGTGGTCCTGAAATCCTGTTGTTTCGACGATTTCAGCAGCGTTGGGACTTTATTAACAAAAATTGTTTCAAAACCATGATCGATGAAGAAGAGCCAGCCATTAGGGACTTGGAAGATGAACGAATCAGGATGGTGAGTTATCTTCGTGGAGTCATTGAAAGTTCATGTCACCCGATAGAAGATTATGAGGAACTCCTCAAGCTGTCGCTCCTTTTCCTTGGAGGCTTGGGTGGAGCTGAGTTCTCCTTCAGGACTTCAGGAGCCCATCATAAAGCCAGGTGGATGGCGAAAGCTATCTATGTGCTGAAAATGGTTTTGTTCCGGGAGCAACTGGAACTCACCGACCGAGAGGTGAAGGGATTGCACGACGTGGCCCTTTTTACGTGTTTCATTTATGTCCGGTTCTGCCGTCGGGGATGTCGACAACGTAGAGGAGTACACTAAAAATGACGGCTTGAGAGAGTCAGTCAACGCGCTGAAAGTCGTAAACGACACAGCGGAGAGGGGAATTGCATTAATCAAGCAATTCAATGAATCAGTCAAGGACGAGAAGCAAAAACAATTCTTGTTGCGGATTTTGAACATCATCGAAAGGAGGTGCCGAAAAGAACCAATGCGGGAACGTCCTTGTACCAATTCAAAAATTGATTCGGATTTTCTGATTTTAATACTAGAGTTTTTTATTTTCTGTGCTTCCAAGGGAGAATTTTTTCGTAACACTGAAGAAAATTGTTTATTATAAAAGGTTCAAATGTGTGCAACCCCTAAATATCACAATCGTTTTCAAAATTGGTACACATCTTTCTTACATGAAAAGGAATAAAAGCACAAGCAAAGTGGAGAAAAATATTGAACTTTGATATTTTCCTCTGTACGAGTGAAACACCCTACCTCTTCTCCTCTCTCTCTCCTTCTCCTCTCTTTTTCTCTTGGGGGATAACTCGGCCTCCACGTTGCATAACCCCTTGTTGCTCTTGCAACATTTCCCCCCCCTCTTTGTTGCATAACATCTTGCAACATTCCCCCCATTTGTTGCATAAATCTTGCAACATTCACTATTCCTAACCAATCGTGAGGTCAGCTGTACGCCCTTGACGATTGATTAGGTTAAGTCGTGATATTTTCGTTAGTTAGCCTTATAAGGTTAGCTAACGAAGGCTGGGGGCCCTGATCTTCAGGTGGTCCTTTTATTTTAATCAAATTCTATTTTGAGTCTTTATCCGTATACATTGTACTTCCAAATTTGTAGTTGTAATGGTTTTCATAGGGGCCTTTAGTAGCTTTAGTAGTGGTGCAGCCATATCACTATTTTTATCTTCATCTTATTCTGATGTTCTTTTAATTGACAATACATTTGTAATTGTTTGAAAAATTTCCTGTGATAATTGTTGTACCCAAATTAGATTTTTATTTTGTGTCATATTTGAATGAGACTCATCTAATAAAACAACACAATTGATTTTACACTCGCTCATTGGTGGTCTGATTTAAGAACAAAATTTTAGTACTGGGCCCTTTTTATTTTAGGGGGTGTCCTTTTTTCTTTGGACCCTCCCTTACTGAAATGCCTAGCTCCGCCCTTTTATATATATATATATATATATATCAACGACAACTGAACGATATAAGTGAGTGCCATGGTGCCAGGCAACAACAAATGAATCGATAATAAATACCTCTCGTAATATTGGTGTCTCATTAAACGTTCGCTACCAATAAATGGTTATTGATTACGATATCAAAGCGAACTTGAAGCGTGTTCCTTAAGTCTACACGATTCTTCACTTCCATTTCAATTTAAAAAGTGACATATACTGCTACTTATATATATATATATGCACTAGAATCACAAAATAACACGTGACCTTATTAATAAGCAAACAACCACAAGGAAAAGGAAAACACAAAGTCCGAGCGCTTTCGTGATATTCACATTATCGGACTTTGTGTTTCCTTTTCCTTGTGGTTGTTGCTTATATATATATATATATATCTATATATATATATATATATATATAATATATATATATATATGAATTTTTAAAATATGATTATAGTGGGTGGGGCAAATGTTTGGAGAATTTGGAAATCTCAACTTTTGATGAATTATTTATTTATCTATAATTTACTGCATTAAATTATTCCTCAAAACTATGTGATTTTTTCTTGCTGCACACCTTCTTTAACTAATATTTTATGCTATACAGTAATTTATACAAATTTAATATATATATATACATATATATATATATATATATATATATATATTATATATATATATAAGAGGTGTGTGTGTGTGTGTGTGTGTGTTCCTGATAGAAAAGATTGTATGGGCACAAAAATTGTTCGTAGAGTGCGACATTTTAGAAGAAAAAGGGCGGCAGACACTTAATAATAATAATAATAATAATAATAATATTATTATTATTATTATTATTATTATTATTATTATTATTTTAAAAATTGACCTTGGGAAAAGGCGTGCATTTAATATGACCATAAAGCGACCCAAACATTTCTGAGTGTCGAGTGTTGTTACTAGAAGTACTCTTTGTTTCGCCAAAGTACTTTCTTCTCACTTCAAAATAGTGACATCTCTTAAACATTTGACAAGACGTAAATGTCAGTGTAAATTGTTCGAGGCGCTCATTTGATCTAATTTGGGTAATGCATCAATTAATTAAAATGAACAGTTCATTAAATAATCCGGTGACTAATCTCTGAATTGAGACTCTCTTCAGATCTCAAAACATTCTCTGATGATGTCTGTTTTGTTAAAAATTAACGCTTAAACTTTAAGAATAATTCAGTTGTTAAGGTCAAACAGTTTTGTTTACTGAATCATTCGCGCTTCATAAATTTTCGCTTTTGTTATTATCATCCGTTTTTTATGAACAGCAAGAACTACTAATGAGGAGGCCAGCGTTCGTAACCCAGTGGATAACACTTTTCCTCTTAAGTGAAGTGAAGACACTGAGATCGCGGGCTCGATTGCCGATGGTTGGTGATAGTAAAATGGGCTGCATTAGTTGGCCTGAGCGCTGTGCCAGTTCCCGGCCCTACTATCTCATTATTATTATTATTATTTTTTCATTACCATTTACCACAAAATCTGTCCTCTTTCATTCCTCCTTCGAAATGTACAAATCGATGCAAAATCCTATCGATACCTCACATATAATATAACTTAATTAATCTAACATCACTTCCCCTAAACTAAACTAGCTAAACCTAACCTCACCCACTGATGAAATGCCCACCGCTCAGTATGCATACAGCAGTCTGACAAGTGCATAATCAGGTCACTTTCTGACCAGTTCGTTTGAGCATCAGAAATAAGCAGGATCGAAGTCATGACTCAGACTGATATACTGTCGTAACGACAAATTTGTGTATTAAATCGTGTATCGAAATATATATATAATTATAATATATATATATATATATATATATATATATATATATATATTATAAATATATATATATATTATTATTAAATAACATATATATTATATATATATATATAATATATATATAATATATTATAATATAATATATGATGAATAAACCACGAAGGAAAGGAAACACAAAATGGATGCTCAAGCGCTTTCGTCTAAGGACATCCTCAGGAACACTGAAGTACATAAAGGGTAACAGCCTAAATTATAGGTTCAGAAAGAAAAAAAAGAAAAATAAAATACATAATACTAATACACACCATATATATTACATATATATCTATATATACATAAGATACATATATATACAGATATATATATATATATATATGCAATAAACAGAGAAGTAAAATAAAAATTAAAAATTAAAAAATAAAGGATTATCAGTGAGGTGTACAGATTTGTAAGGAATAATATCGATTTTTAGCACAAGATCAAATGGGATTATAAAAATACAAAATTTATATTGGAAAACTGCCCGGGTTTTAACACTCTGCCTATGGTCAGGTTCGATATAATAAAAATAAAATGCAAATTAAAAGTTTAATAAAGTAGCAGACAAGTTTACCAAAGATTTAGTGTTTTACCCTTCTTATCTAAATCTGTTTGGAAGGAATTCAAAATAACAGGATCGAGTTGAAAAGACCTTTGCTTATGTTGAAGTTATTTGAAAGTTGGATAATGGCAGACTCAAGAATATTTCTATTAACAATGTTGCTAGAATGGAATAAAATGAAGCATTATTCCAATCAATACAGTGGGCTAAACTCTGACAATGGACAAAAAGGGCACTGGACAAACTGTCCTGTTCTAACGGAATATTGGATGCTGTTTTATACTGTGTGCAAATCCTTTCCCGTCTGACCTATGTAAAAGGAATCACATTGTTTACAACCAATTTTATAGATAATGCCTGAATTATTGGTAGGGCTATTTTTTACTATGATATTTTTCACAATATTGTTATATGAAAATACTACATTAATATCCAAAAGTTTAAGTACATTAGCAATGCCTAAAAAGCCCGGGAAAAATGGAAGTACTAAAATATTTTTTGACAAAGTACGAGTGTTATTATTGACACGATAGAAAGTTCGTTTTGCCTTGTTGAGACAAGATTCCATAAACGCAGATGGATAACACAAATCACTTCCAATACCGTTGATTTTTTCCAATTCGGCATCGATGTATTCCGGACTGGCGATCCTAAGGGCGCGGAGAAACATTGATGAAAAAATGGCCTTCTTAGTGGGGGTGTCATGTCCCGAGTAAAAGTGTACGTAGGACAAATTGTTTGTTGTTTTCCGATAGATACTAAACTTAAAACTGGGCTTTCCCTATGTACACGCACATCCAAAAATGGGATTGAATTGTCTTGTTCCACTTCTAAAGTAAACTTAATGGAGGGGACTTGATCATTTAACTGAAGGAGGAAGTTATCCAGGTCACGATTCATGGGCCAGATACACAAAATATCGTCGACGTACCGCAACCACGGGATGCCAACCCCCAGGATTCTCGGAATATAAGTAATTTCGAAAAACTCCATATAAATATTGGAGAGGAGGGGCGATAAGGGGTTGCCCATGGCCATCCCAAAACTTGTTGATAATACTCGTTATTGAAAGTGAATTTACAGTCTTTGATGCAAAGCTTAATAAGTTCCAAAACAATGTGTGAAGGTAGTGGCAGGTCATACTTATGTAATTCTTGGAGAGAAAGTCAAGCATATCGTCTATCGGCACTTTTGTAAACAATGAACAAACATCAAAACTGATCAATCTATCGTTAGTTTCAGTACGTGCATTATTCAATTTTTCAGTAAGATCCATGGAATTTTTTACATGTGAATCAGAGATAGTTCCGAGAATGGGGGACAAGACTTTGACAAGCCATTTGGAGAGTTTATAAGTAATAGAGCCCACCGAGCTAATAATAGGGCGCATAGGGTTGCCAGGTTTGTGGGTTTTAATAAGACCGTAAAGGTAGGGCAGAGCAGGTGAAGTGGACATGAAAAGCGGAATTAAGTCCTTATGATCTTTGAGAATGCGTTTCAAGCCACTATTAAATGATTTGATGACGTCATCCTGCGGGTTCTTCCTAAGTTTGCTGTATGTGGCGGGGTCCTGGAGAAGCTCGTTCATCTTTCCGATGTAGTCCACTTTGTCCATAATAACTATGGTGTTAGCCTTGTCTGCTTTAGTAATATGGAGCTCCCCATCTTTTTTTAATTGTGAGAGGCTATTGCGAAAACGTTTAGGAAAGTTATCTTCGTAATTACCATTCGCCGCACTATAAACGAGGCCTTTAACTATGTTAAACAAATACTGAGGGAGATTACACTGTTTTTCAAAACACGCGAGACTGTAACAAATTTGTAAAGCCGAAGGTTTTTTAACAATAAAAAAGGACATACCATATCCAAGGGCACTTTTTGCATCGTCACTAATGTTTTTCGAAGAAAGGTTCAAAACACACTTTGAGCTTGCTTTTTTACTCCACTGACTATCTCGAATGAGACTTTTAATTTTTCGATCCAAAATGTTACGAAGTGAAGTAGTTCTCCGACGCAACTCGTTGTAAATTTCATCAAACAAAGGTTGGATCCACGGTTGGGGAATAACGGTTACAAAATTATGTTTGGCGATGTTTAAATTTTTGAAGGCGGACCACTCATTTTGTCTGGTGACTTCAATATGTTTCTTTAAAATTAATCTGCTGAAGTTGTTGAACGGATGGTCGTCAATTTGTCTGAGGCGAATCGGAAGCAGGGATTTCGGAAGAACTTGCTCCTCCAGACACTTAGTAAGAAACTTCCGTCGGATACGAATTGCATGCCCCTTCATTAATGTAGAAGAAAACACGGACACAAACGGAGACAAGAGAGGGAACAGCAAGCCGAAGGAACGCGTGGTGTTCATTATATGAAAATTATTTCACGAAAGTAACACGTGAAAAATATTTATGATGAATAAAACCACGAAGGAAAGGAAACACAAAATGGTGCTCAAGCGCTTTCGTCTAATGACATCCTCAGGAACACTGAAGTACATAAAAGGTTAACGCCTATATATAGGTTACAGAAAGAAAAAAAAGAAAAATAAATAACATACATACATACATACACACACACATATATATATATACATATCTACATATATATACATATACATACATATTATATAATTATATATATATATATATATATATATATATATATATATGCAATAAACAGAGAAGTAAAATAAAAATTAAAATTAAAAATTAAAGGATTATCAGTGAGGCGTACAGATTTGTAAGGAATAATATCGATTTTTAGCACAAGATCAAATGGATTATAAAAATACAAATTTATATGGAAAACTGCCCGGGTTTTAACACTCTGCCTATGGTCAGGTTTCGATATATATAAAAAAATGCAAATTAAAAGTTAATAAAGTAGCAGACAAGTTTACCAAAGATTTAGTGTTCTACCCTTCTTATCTAAATCTGTTTTGGAAGGAATTCAAAATAACAGGATCGAGTTGAAAAAGACCTTTGCTTATGTTGAAGTTATTTGAAAGTTGGATAATGGCAGACTCAAGAATATTTCTATTAACAATGTTGCTAGAATGGAATAAAACTGAAGCATTATTCCAATCAATACAGTGGGCTAACTCTGACAAATGGACAAAAAGGGCACTGGACAACTGTCCTGTTCTAACGGAATATTGATGCTGTTTTATACGTGTGTGCAAATCCTTTCCCGTCTGACCTATGTAAAAGGAATCACATTGTTTACAACCAATTTTATAGATAATGCCTGAATTATTGGTAGGGCTATTTTTTACTATGATATTTTTCACAATATTGTTATATGAAAATACTACATTAATATCCAAAAGTTTAAGTACATTAGCAATGCCTAAAAAGCCCGTGAAAAATGGAAGTACTAAAATATTTTTTGACAAAGTACGAGTGTATTTGTTTAACATAGTTAAAGGCCTCGTTTATAGTGCGGCGAATGGTAATTACGAAGATAACTTTCCTAAACGTTTTCGCAATAGCCTCACAATTAAAAAAAGATGGGGAGCTCCATATTACTAAAGCAGACAAGGCTAACACCATAGTTATTATGGACAAAGTGGACTACATCGGAAAGATGAACGAGCTTCTCCAGGACCCTGCCACATACAGCAAACTTAGGAAGAACCCGCAGGATGACGTCATCAAATCATTTAATAGTGGCTTGAAACGCATTCTCAAAGATCATAAGGACTTAATTCCGCTTTTCATGTCCACTTCACCTGCTCTGCCCTACCTTTACGGTCTTATTAAAACCCACAAACCTGGCAACCCTATGCGCCCTATTATTAGCTCGGTGGGCTCTATTACTTATAAACTCTCCAAATGGCTTGTCAAAGTCTTGTCCCCCATTCTCGGAACTATCTCTGATTCACATGTAAAAAATTCCATGGATCTTACTGAAAAATTGAATAATGCACGTACTGAAACTAACGATAGATTGATCAGTTTTGATGTTTGTTCATTGTTTACAAAAGTGCCGATAGACGATATGCTTGACTTTCTCTCCCAAGAATTACATAAGTATGACCTGCCACTACCTTCACACATTGTTTTGGAACTTATTAAGCTTTGCATCAAAGACTGTAAATTCACTTTCAATAACGAGTATTATCAACAAGTTTTTGGGATGGCCATGGGCAACCCCTTATCGCCCCTCCTCTCCAATATTTATATGGAGTTTTTCGAAATTATTTATATTCCGAGAATCCTGGGGTTGGCATCCCGTGGTTGCGGTACGTCGACGATATTTTGTGTATCTGGCCCATGAATCGTGACCTGGATAACTTCCTCCTTCAGTTAAATGATCAAGTCCCCTCCATTAAGTTTACTTTAGAAGTGGAACAAGACAATTCAATCCCATTTTTGGATGCGTGTAGATAGGGAAAGCCCAAGTTTTAAGTTTAGTATCTATCGGAAAACAACAAACAATTTGTCCTACGTACACTTTTACTCGGGACATGACACCCCCACTAAGAAGGCCATTTTTTCATCAATGTTTCTCCGCGCCCTTAGGATCGCCAGTCCGGAATACATCGATGCCGAATTGGAAAAAATCAACGGTATTGGAAGTGATTTGTGTTATCCATCTGCGTTTATGGAATCTTGTCTCAACAAGGCAAAACGAACTTTCTATCGTGTCAATAATAACACTCGTACTTTGTCAAAAAATATTTTAGTACTTCCATTTTTCCCGGGCTTTTTAGGCATTGCTAATGTACTTAAACTTTTGGATATTAATGTAGTATTTTCATATAACAATATTGTGAAAAATATCATAGTAAAAAATAGCCCTACCAATAATTCAGGCATTATCTATAAAATTGGTTGTAAACAATGTGATTCCTTTTACATAGGTCAGACGGGAAAGGATTTGCACACACGTATAAAACAGCATCAATATTCCTTTAGAACAGGACAGTTGTCCAGTGCTCTTTTTGTCCATTTGTCAGAGTTATCCCACTGTATTGATTGGAATAATGCTTCAGTTTTATTCATTCTAGCAACATTGTTAATAGAAATATTCTTGAGTCTGCCATTATCCAACTTTCAAATACTTCAACATAAGCAAAGGTCTTTTTCAACTCGATCCTGTTATTTTGAATTCCTTCCAAACAGATTTAGATAAGAAGGGTAGAACCTAAATCTTTGGTAAACTTGTCTGCTACTTTATTAACTTTTAATTTGCATTTTATTTATATATATATCGAAACCTGACCATAGGCAGAGTGTTAAAACCCGGGCAGTTTTCCAATATAAATTTGTATTTTTATAATCCATTTGATCTTGTGCTAAAAATCGATATTATTCCTTACAAATCTGTACGCCTCACTGATAATTTTTTAATTTTTAATTTTATTTTTACTTCTCTGTTTTGCATATATATATATATATATATATATGATATATATGTATGTATATGTATATATAGATATGTATGTATATATATATATGTGTGTGTGTGTATGTATGTGTGTATGTTATTTATTTTTCTTTTTTTCTTTCTGTAACCTATATAATTATAGGCTGTTACCCTTTTATGTACTTCAGTGTTCCTGAGGATGTCATTAGACGAAAGCGCTTGAGCACCATTTTGTGTTTCCTTTCCTTCGTGGTTTTATTCATCATAAATATTTTTCACGTGTTACTTTCGTGAAATAATTTTCATATACAGTATATATATATATATATATATATATATATATATATATATATATATATATATATATTATATATATATATATATATATATATAATATATATATATATAATATATATATATGAGGAGATTGTAGACACCAATCGACCAGGGAAGTACCGCTGGGTAGGAACGTTAGGCAGGAGACAGGGGGTCTCCCACTTCTGGTTCTCCCCAGACGTGGGCAGCTGGGGTGGTTCTGCTACCGCCCATTCGAGATGTTCTGGGTCTCTGACTGATTCATTTTTCATAAACTTCCGCAACATTCGTAGCCTTTCCTCAAATCTCTAATCTGTTGAACACTATCTCTCCTCCTCTAAACCTCACCTTCTCTTCCTAACTGAAACTCAGGTGTCTGGGACAACTGACAGCAATCACCATTTCTGTACCCTTCTACTTTCTCCATGGTCAATTTCATTCCAAAAGTGGATGTTGCGTATATGTACACAACGACTTAACTTGCTCTCGTATTCCCGAACTTGACTCTTCCGAATTCTACACCCTCTGGCTACGGCTTACGTGCCTCTCTCAAACTAAATACATCTGCGCTGTCTACATTCCTCCTAATTCTACTGAGTATCCAAAACTCTTAGACTACCTCATTTCCAAAGTGGAATACATTCTATCCCACTCTCCTTTTTCTGAAATCTCCATTTTAGGAGGGGTTTTTGCTGCGCGAGGCGCAGTCGGAATTCGAGTATATACGAGTATGTATACTTGTATGTATATAGTACATAATCCACTCTTGTTAATCATGCGCTAATCTTTTTATTTCTCTGTCCCGTTGTACGGGGCTCCAATAAACCTTAGCCCCCCCCCCCCCCCGCCCATGGCCGAAACCATTAGAGGTACAGTAAAACTAAACATACCTTACAAAAGAGAATTTAATCCTTCATTTAATGAGAAACAGTTAAAACTTGATGTCCCGCCACTGGCTTCCAAGACAGCCTGAATTCGCTTTGGGTAGCTTGCCAAAACTGACGTGAATAGATCTTGATCGTTACGCAAATTTGCTAAAAGAGTTTCAATGTGTTGCGTCATTGTATCCTTCGAAAATCGATTTGCTGCAGGTTCTTCAAACAAGAGACATTCAACCTTGTCCTTTATAACTGATCCAATGTGTTCATAGACGTTCAGGTCAGGAGAATTTCCTGGCCATTCCTCATTTCCAAAGAAATCGATCTCATGGTTCCGCAACAACTGTTGAGTGGCTAATGCCTTAAAGCAGGGGGCCTTATCGTGCAGAAGTGTGACCTGATCGACATCCATAACATTGTTTGAGTTTCTTAGAAAAGGAATGACATGTTGGGATAGAATAATATCACGAAAATACTGTCCATCCCAACTCTGACCATTTGGCTTCAACACTCACATGAGCTTCTTTGCAGTGAACAAAACAAACACACCAACACAGTCTGGACTTTTTAATAATTCGCAATAATGTTCATTGTCATCGATTTCATCTGGTGTTGTGGCCCACACTCGATCATTTTGGTAGTTAGGCAGACGTGTTACGTAAACAAAAAATTCATCGGAGACAGCTAAATGCATGAAATCATCCACATCCCAATCTTCAAGATAATGGGCAAACCACATTCTGTCATCGATGTTAAGTTGAGTTTTTCTTGGCTTTGGAAGTTCATGCCAAGGCTTTAAACCTTGCCTATGACGGTACAGTCGAATAATCTCACCACTAACGATCTTTCCTCTCAACACTTCGATCTCTCTAGAAAGTTTAGCACAATTGTTTTTCCGCTTACGCGTACCGCTTTCAATGATGTCCTTTGTTTCCTGAGCGAGTGGCAAATTTGGGCGCCCAGATTTGGTTGTATCCATTTCACATTCATCCAAAGTTTTATTCCAATTTCTTTTGACGAAGTCCTCACTTCTTCGCAACTTTTTGGCAACCCATGAACGTGTAATAAAGGTGGCTCCAGCATCACGAGCTTCCCGAAATGTTATTGGTGGTATGCGATCTATCACACGTTGTCTCTCCGAATCACCAATTAATTGAGAAGCCATTATATTATCACTTTATCAGCTACAGTAATTTTAATACCTGCAATAAATAAAGAATTTTATATATTTTTATAATCACTAAAAACTATTTCGATATAAGTAAACATGTAAGCTGCAAATGGGGGTGCTAAGGTTTTTTGGAACCCCTTACATATGTAGAGTATATTTTTGTCATCTCGCCTTTTCCCTTCATTCCCTGACGAGGTGTACTTCTGAATACACGAAAGGCCTTGGAATCATTTTTCTTTTTCCTTGTAGGTTTGCATTATATATATATATATACACGAGTATATAAATAACTGCCCTATTATTATTTGGCTGTTATTTTATAATAGATGTATATTTTATTATTGAGGTTCCTTCTTCAGAAAGGTTAAAGATTGTATTTTTTATTCCGCACATGCATGTATGCATGTACAGGGTGGGCCGTAAGTTTCCATACATAGGAAAATTTAAACGTTTGTTTTTATGTTTCAGATACCCTAAGAATATGCGTTGTAAGATCTTGTTTACTGATGAAGCAAATTTTTACGTCAATGGAGAGGTTAATCGGCAAAACATACGTTATTGGAGTAATGCTAACCCTAACTGGCTGAGTCCGACGAAGATGCAAGGTGCCGGTAAAGTGATGGTGTGGGCCGGGATATGGGGTGACAGAATTATTGGACCAATTTTTGTCAGTGGAAATCTTAATGCCGAAATGTATCTTAACATGTTGCAAGAAGAGATTTTCCCATCCCTGCTAAACGAGGAAGGTAACTTCCCAGTTTACTTCCAGCAAGATGGAGCTCCACCTCATTATGGTCTTCACGTGCGTCGGTATTTGGATCAGCAGTTTCCGGATGCTTGGATTGGTCGGCGTGGTCCTGTGGAGTGGCCTCCCAGATCCCCAGATCTCACCCCCCTTGATTTCTATCTTTGGGGGCACTTGAAGGCCATGGTGTATCAGGAAAAGATACGAGACATAAATCATCTAAAGGAACGTATCACCAACGCCATTACAAGCATAACGTCAACTGTGCTAATGCGTGTTCATCAACAGTGGGGAACACGTATTGAAATGTGTTTTCAAAACAATGGCAACCATGTAGAGCATATTATATAAATAAAAATGGTTGTCCATAAAAAAATGTTTATTTTTCCTATGTATGGAAACTTACGGCCCACCCTGTACACTGTAGGGTGGATCACTTTTCACTTTTTTTAAAAAATTATAGCTGGTCAAAGTTTTTCCCATGATTTGGTTCAGTGGAAGTACACTGACACCATTTTTACCAAAATCGATCAATATTTAAGGGTTGCGCATCGACCTTGAAAATTTCAATTTTGGAAATTTGGCCAAATTGACAATTTTTTACTGAATAAAGATAAATCATCAAATGACCATATTTTCTGAATCCACTCAGTGAAAGAAATCCTCTCAGATACTTACCAAGTTGATAGGACAAGTGGTTTAGAAGTTATATTCACCTTGAGATAGCATTAAAATTTAAAATACCGTATTTGTCCCCGTACCTCCATATGCTGTCTGCCATTGTCTGCTTTTTAGGATAAGATAAAACGAATAAGAAAAGATCAAATGTATTTTGTATTAAAACGGTTTACCGATATCACTAAAGGCACTTACTCCGGTGCCCCTAACTAGGTTCAAAAACTGTATGAATCGTGGTTAGAACACACGTCATCTTAAGGCGTGCGCCATGTACTCTCTCTGCTAACTCCCTTTCCCTCTGCGCTACGTCATCTTGGCAAGTGACGACTTCTTGAAGTCACCGAGTTCTTTCCGGCTGTTTTCCACGAGCTGAAGAAGACCCTGCAGCTGTGACTCGTCTTTTGTGACAGTGTTCGCGTAATCTTCTATCAGTTTTATCCCTCTCTCTGCCACGTCGTTGGTAACTTTCAGATGCGAGATGACATTCTTCAGATCACAGTAGTTCTTATCTTGATCCCACTTATTCACCGGCAGAGTGAGCCACGTAGACGCGCACACCTGCATGCCTGTGAACACGAACCACGATGATTCATCGATCAGGTCCGGAAGGCGCGTCGTGTCATCAACCGAGACGTTGTCATACGTGAAGTCCTCGGGCACAGCGAGGCGGCACAGCTTCTTTGCCATCTCGTGCTTCACAATGTCTTCCACTTTGTCACTGCAGAGGGCGAAAACGACGGTCTGAGGCCTCAGATACCACAAGTGCCGCCTGATCACTGCCAGTGAAGCCTCTGCAATCTCGCGATCCACAGCCCTGTACTGCAGAAGACGCTGGTACAACACAAGGTCATTCAGCGAGGCATCAGCTGCGACAGGAGCCGCCAGCCAGGCAGGTGCGTAGAGGAGTGCAGTAAATAGTACCACTCTCTGAAGTTTCTGTACCAGCTCGTCGTCGAACTCCAGCTGACCGCTGAACATCAGGAGCTTCGTGTAGTAGATGATCTGAAACGAATAAGCACTGTGATGTATAAATACCGATACCACTCCATATAAGTTTGTTTAATGGTAAATTATTTATCTTATTTTTTTCTGGTAGGGACTTCAAATGGCTGTTTGCAGAAGGCAATACAATATTTAACTTCTAATTCAAAATACCAACCTTGGCCATCCACCTCGCATGATGGTAGGCTCCTGGGCGCATGAAGTGTGTGCCACGACGTGGCTGGGCCCCGAGTACGATGCGTGTAATCTCTGCCACTTCTCGGCAGTCTTCTCTGACAAGACCAGAAGCGGTGCCGAGGAACTTGACTGCCTCATCTCGGAGCTCCATTAGCCACGTCACCTCCGCCAAATGCTCGATCTCCAGCTCGCGATAAGTCGAGAGGTCGAGCTTGTCCCACCTGAAAGGGGAGTTATGAAAATATTGCATGAAAACGACTGAAGTTTCCCTTTTCGACTGCTATTAACATCATTAGTAGAAGGACGCTGATATCTCAATTGCTCTGAAGGCAAAAAATCATTGGAGAAAACAAATGCACCTTAGACTTAAAATTCACCTTCTCCTCAGATACTGGAACAAAGGTTCAGTTGGTGCTGTGGTTCTTCCAAACGCGGTGATGACCACTGCCCCCACGATGAGCTCCATAACGTGATGGCGACAGCCCAGCTGGAAGAGCGGTTTACCAAGCATGTTCTCCAGCCGGACCACCGCACCCTGCACCCTCCCCGTATTGGAGGAAGTTGTGTCGAAGCACAGTCCAATCACGTTGTTCTCGCATCCCCAGTCTTTGAGAGCACGAAAGGTCGCCTGGGCCTGGGACAGACCGGTGCCGTCAGCAACAGTCGGAACGGCCAGCAACTTTCCTTCTGTGCATTGGGGAGCTCCGGAGATGAGAATCGCCTGGCGGTGCTCCAATGATCCAAGAGAGTCCTGAAACGTATGTCATACATGCCAATCCATTATCGTCCACTGGAATATGTCAATCCACTGTCGTCACTGGAACATGTTAATTCACTGTCGTCCACGGTGAGGGCAAAACTGACCTTGATTACTTTACCGTCCCAGTGGACGACAGCATGCCTCGGAGATACGAAGGATTTCTGCACAGCTGTCGACACTTCACAACGATGTGCCACTCTTCCACGGCGAGACGTGTCCTTCGAGATACTGAATTTGTCCAGGTCTGCGGGCGGATCTGCCGAACGTAGGACTGCCGCCACGACACTTGCCACCTATGTGCGAAATTGAAAGGAAATTGACAAGGATGCGTATGGTTTTTATGTGACAAAATAATCACTAAATTTTCCGTCGTTACGTCTATTATATCTTTGTCAAGGAAAGATCATTACTGATATATACACACCTGATTATTGGACATCCGGAAGCGATCAGCCACTTCAATAACAGCCGGTGCATTGAGGATGCGGTGAGGAAGGCTGATTGATACAGTTGATTCTCTCGGCTGTCGGTATGGTGGTTCTAGCTGTGATTCGGAGTTGCTCGATGATCTGCTTTCTATAGATTCATCGTCGCTCTCAGCTTCGGTTCCTAATTTCGTTTTTGAGGTGCCTGGCTCATCACGAGATTGTTGTCTTGAGAGTTGCCGTTTTCTCTTGACAACGAACACTTTATCATTCCCACTCATTGTTGCCTGGCGCAGGCCCCGTTGATCCTCATAAAATTTAATATCTTCTTGTTTGTTGTTGTCTGAGAGCAGTCGACTTTTCTGTATCTCTTCAATAGCATCGGGAGCTCCGATGTCCCAGAGCTTGTTCAGATTTTCTGAAAACTTCTCCCTGCCTTTTCCCGCGTCACTGTCTCTCATCTTGCTCTTCTGCAGCGAGCGCCACTCTTCCCACAGTAACTCCAGTTTTCTTTCGCAGTTACGCCTCGTGATCGTCTTTATACGTGCCATGTTCCAAAATGCCAGAACATTGGCCACCGTGTCTTTTACGGCGGCCTTCCTGTCAGTAGTTTCCTGCTTGGCATAGAAGAAGTACTGGAGAACTTGATGGGTGGTTGGCAATTTGGCACCACCGATCGAGGAAGATGGCTGACCAATTAAGAAGACGTCCGTGGCTGACCTTAGAGAAGGTGGTGCTGTTGTTGCTGCTTTCTCTTTTCCAGAATAAGTAACTTTCAGAGTCTTCCCACTCCTGGTTGTTAACAGTTTATCCATTGTACTAAAGTCTAGACTTATCAAACAAGAATCAATTGACACAGTTGATCTGTAAAAAGCAAACTGTGATTAGTAAAAATATTGGTCATAGACATAGCGTGTGTGTGTAATTGGGATTTTAGGATGCGCCAGCTACTGATGCTATGATTACGTCCATAACGGGGGACAAATACGGTATTTTAAATTTTAATGTTATTTCTAGGTGAGTGTAACTTCTAAACCACTTGTCCGATCAACTTGGTAAGTATCTGAGAGGATTTCTTTCACTGAGAGGATTCAGAAAATATGGTCATTTGATGATTTATCTTTATTCAGTAAAAAATTGTCAATTTGGCCAAATTTCCAAAATTGAAATTTTCAAGGTCGATGCGCGACCCCTAAATATTGATCGATTTTGGTAAAAATGATGTCAGTGTACTTCCACTGAACCAAATCATGGGAAAAACTTTGACCAGCTATAATTTTTTAAAAAAAAGTGAAAAGTGATCCACCCTAAATTATTGTACAGTACCTACACATTTGTAAAGGCTGAACACTCAAACAGTGATGCCGCGTTTGTAGTTGGAACATAAAATCAAGATCTTTGAGTGGTTTCATGTGACAGATTCTGTGACCCAGGTGCAGAGGAACGTTTGCAGAGAATATGAATGCAGAGATCCAGCCGATAGAAAGAAAATATCATGAATTGTTAGAAAATTTCAAACAAAAGGAAATGCAAGCAATCAACATAAGGGTAATAGTTGTAGGCGACGATCCACAAGAACTGTGCAACACGTACATATGGTTCATGAAATTATTGCGCGCAGTCCGCAAAAGTCAATTCGACGTTTGCCAGCCGAAGTAGGTATTTCACGAACATCTGTACATAGTACAGTTCGTACCGAACTTAAACCTTTTTCCCTCCAAATCTCATGCACAAACTTCACTGACTAATGTTCAAAAACAAAAACGAATGGAATTTGCAACATGGATGTTAGCAAAGCTAGAAGAAGATCCTGAGTTTTTGAAACATCCACTTCACTGACGAGTGTTATGTACATCTCTCTAGGGAGATTAATAAGCAAAACTTTCAGGAGATCATGCTGGCGCTCCAATAGAGCTTCTACGTAGTATTGCTAAACTGAACATTTAGGTCGCTGTTGGGTGGTATGGTGTAGTAGGTCCCTACTTCTTTGAGAATGAAACTGGAGAAGCAGTAACAGTAACACAAAATTCATAGTCAGATGCTTCAAGATTTGTGCTTACCACAACTAATTAATTTGTCGCGTAAAACAAATAACAGCATTACCTCAGATTCACAGTGGTTTCATCAGCATGGAGCACCTCCACACACTGCTTGTGAAACTCGCAACTATGATATTTTAGGCAGGGCTGGCTCAAAGGGTTGTAGCGCCCTGAGCCAATTTTGTTTTGGCGGCCGCCCCCATCCCAAACAAAGGAAAATTGCAAGAAAATGGCAGTAGGCTACTAGGCTAACACTCGGTCATCACTAAATTCTTGAGCAAACGTCGCATATTTGTTTCCATAATTTTGTAGTTATATTTAAGTTCTGAACCACACATATTCATATCATTCAAACACCTTCTAGAACACAAGGTGTCGACATTACTTCATATGTTGATATCCTCCTATAGCTACCACTAATCAAAATTCTACATTTCAACAAAAGAACAGAGCTAAAATATGAGCTAAACATATTTTCGCTGGTAGGAACACATTCATCAGCAAAATTTGGCGTAAGGGAATGTACACTAAAACACGAACACACCCTTATTATATATTCTCTGATGTAGCAGTGCTGATAACTTACCTATAATATAGTTAAAAAATTAAGAAGAATTGCAGCGGTCTGGTGAGAGTCGGTGTCGCGTGAGAAACAGCTGGCCATTGTCTACATTTGCCTCCTCCCGCGGCCACACCTCTCTCCTCCCTCACCTCCTACGCCCTAATTTTCTATGTAGAATTCCTTTTTTAAACTGTTCACTTATTTCTTGTTGATTGATAGCGATATTTCGTTTTTTTTTTTTCTGTTGCTCTTTCGATTTTTGGCGCCCCCTAAACTTCGGCGTCCTGAGCCAGTGCTACGTTGGCTCGCCCCTTAAAACGGCCCTGATTTTAGGAAGCATTTTTCCGGGCGACTAATCTCCCTTCATGAGCCAGTGAAATGGCCCCTATGCTGTCCTGACCTCACACCCCATGACTTTTTATGCGGGATTACATAAAAGACAGAATCTATTCTACCAAACTTAAGACATTTGAAAACCAGAAGATGAAAGTCTGTGAGGTAATCAATATCATCCCAGCTGATCTATTTCCAAAAATTATGTCAAACATTTGTGTAAGGTGTTAGAGAAAATGACGATTACACTGAACACGTTTTACGGACATATTGCGTTTGTGTTCGTGTCTAGATTCCCTTTGTTTAACTTAGAATATTTATTTAAAGATAGGAACTTTTTTGGGGACACCTGGTGTATATATACTCTTTTCAATGTAATTGTTGTCATTTATGCTAAATAGGGTAAAGCTATTGCATAGAAGCAGTGATAATATACTAACAATATTCATTTGAAATACTTGACGTTATTACCCGAAAATAAAATGGAAAAAACTTGAAACCACTTAAATGGAGGTGTCATCAAGCAAATTAAGAAATGAGTTTTCAATTTATTTTCTTACAAAACTAAAGTTTCTACAAATGCAATTTATTTTGCCGCAATATAACAAAATAAATAATGCATAAACCAAAATCTAGGCGAGGTGCGAGCAAGTGATGAATTTTTAAAGGATGAAAATCTACTTTTCAAAAGATTTGAAAAATTCGCTTCTTTACGTTTTTAAAGTAAAAGGAAAAACTTTTTTAAAAATACTTTTTTCTCATTTTGAAATCTCGTTTCAAGATGTCTAAAATGTTCAGAGGACGAGTGTGGAAGAAATTAACTGATCTTGAAGGAAAGTAGTTCGCTGTCACGAGCTTGTTGACTTAGAGTTCCTGGCAAGAGTTTGTGTAATTAAATTATCGGAGAGAGAGAGAGAGAGAGAGAGAGAGAGAGAGAGAGAGAGAGAGAGAGAGAGAGAGAGAGAGAGAGAGAGAGAGTTACAAGAAGTTACAAGGAAAAGAGAGAGCCACAACAGCTTTACAGCCGACTCGAGGTAGCACCAAAACCTTCATTCAACCGCAGACCACTCAGAGAGAGAAAATAGCACAAAACGCAAACGGGTTCTCCCTTCCTCCTCATCCTTCACTCCCAAAATGAGCAAATTTGGAAATAAAAAAAGAAAATAGTGAGAAAATTGGGGAAAAAATGCCGAGAAATTTTATAGAGAGAATATCTGGGAAGTGGAAACATCGCACAATCATTATTCACACATTTGTACATCGATTTATTCGAGGAGATTGTCTAACACTAGCTCAAGATTTATCTTTGAACATATTGACGGGGATACTGGAAACGACTTCAGGAGGAATCCTATTCCGATTATTGGCAATTTTATACGTGAAGGTACGCAGATATCCATATTGTACGGTTTTGGTTCCAGTTTACGACAATTATTTCGAGTTGAATTCGTGTTTTGCTTTAAAAGTTTAGAATAATCAACGTTGTCGATCCTACTCAAAAGTTTAAAAACCTGAATGAGTTCGACTCTAAGTCGACGCTTTTCTAAAAAATATAAATAAGATCAGCTGGACGACGATCATATGACTTGTGACTTGTGAAATAGTGCGTAACAAACCACTGTCTATATTGTTCACGTAAATAACACAAGTCTGCATTTCAAACCAAAGTAAGAGATGTTTTATTTCTGTTACATGATCTCGTACAATTTTGCCATGCTGATTTCAAATTTCACAACCATTTTTATGTATCACGTCAGGGTTTTTCACAAAATATAAGTCACATATATTCATAGTATGTATTAAACAACTAAATTTCCAAGCGTACAAAATTATAAGAAATACAATGACAATACATTTCAAAGTAAATTCATCTTTGATACTGAATTGATACATAATAGATCAATCATGATTGATCAGTAGGAGAAAATAGTCGTTTTTTTGCTCGCGTCTTGTGTTGCATTTCTTCCGAGCCTTCCCGTTTCAGAGACCAGCAGTAGTCTGCCATCATGTTGACATCCCACCTTCCTTGGCATCTTTTTTCCATAGTCTTGATATCCTGGTGGAACCTTTCTCCTTGTTCTTCACTCACACAACCCAAGTTTTCAGGAAAATAATGTAAATGCGAGTGAAGGAAGTGAACCTTTAGACTCATGTTGCAGCCTAGCTTTTCAAATATAATATATACACAGTGTGTATATATATATATATATATGGTATCTACGTATAAATATAATGAATAAATCATTCTATGTATATATTGTACACATATATTGTATAATTGGGTGTATGTCTATATACCACCCACACAAAATGCGTGATAGGTATTTGCCAGAAAAATGTACGTGATGAGAAAAAATGGATGTGATTTTTGGATTCAGCACACCTAAATTGATAAAAAACAGTTATGTATGTAGAAACATCAGATATGTTGCATACCAGTGTAATTAATAAAAACAGAGTACCGACTCCTGTTGGACGCCACTGAGAGAGAGAGAGAGAGAGAGAGAGAGAGAAAAAGAGAGTTACAAGGAGTTACAAAGACAAGAGGAAGCCTCAAAGACTCTGTCAACTCGGGGAGGTTCCTGTAATTAAACTTAATTTTTTAACTATTCTTACAGGAACAGAAAACTGGATAGAAAAGCCTAAGGCTCTCTACCCACCCTCCGCTCCCTTCCCGCCAGAGACGGGTACGAAAAAAATGTTGAAAAAATACTTTGACCCTGGAAAAGTAGACAAGGAAATTGTACAGAAAAGAGGAGAATATATAAACTAGCTCTACAATTACGCCATGCACACAGAGATCGTACATTAGATGGCACCGCTGTATAAACTAACAAATAATATACTTGTGTCGATAGCACATCAACCACTTGGTATCGTTAAAAAAACCTGGAGCATGTGGAAACAAAAATTAAGAACAGAAATCAGATTTTCCACACCAAGCCCTTACCCTCACGTGCATCCAGCCAACCAAACGAGAAAAAAATTGTGTCGGCAGAAATGCAACTCTACCTCACCTAATCCATGCCATGTATTTCATTTAAGTTTTTTTCATGAAATTATGTGAGCGTTTTTTTTTCGTAATTCGATGTCTTTCCTGTGTATGTATTTGCCAACTCTTTGAATGCCGCCAAGTTTCAACTTGGGTCCCCCGCCGTGAAAGGTGTTTATGTAGCAAGTGATATATTGAGTCGTTCATACTTCGCGGTGTTGTGCCACCACGAGAGTAAGGAAAATCTCTTTGCGGCGAGGAATATCAGTGGGAGGTCCCTGTATCTATCCCCGTGTACTTGTCCCTTATAGAGATTGAAAATGTTTCGTAGGTGATCACCCGTTGTTGCTCCGGCGAATTCAAGAGCCTCCCATTTAGAGGTGTTTATGAGGTAAGTCAAAAAAATAAGTTGCTCGATGGTTGATCATACTTACTGTATGTGGGGCACAATCAACCAGAAACGTCTCGCTAAAGTGGAGAGAGAGAGAGAGAGAGAGAGAGAGAGAGAGAGAGAGAGAGAGAGAGAGAGAGTTTTATTGGTCCTTATTTTGGCAGAGACAATTCCAAATTGCGTTTTCCAATCGACTTAATATTTGCTCCCTTCTCCAGTGTCAGATTTCGCCCATGGAGAATACATGACATGGATTCGTTCTCTAGCGAATAATTCGTTTTACTTGTTGCTTAATAGTCGCACTATATTAACAGTAATAATATTGCAACGTAGTCACACTGCAGCAGAGCATATCATAGGTATTATCTTTGCATTAATCGCGTTCTTCCGGTTCGCTGCAACATCCATCGTCACATGCACTGGCAGACCTCGCCTTTGCAGACTATAAACTTACAATGTTCGGTTGTCGAAGCGTATTCAAGTGACGACGGTCAGACGGCATCAGAGATGATTTCCTTTGAATGAATAGTTCGCTGTACACAGACGGACAACAGATGTTTCATTGTATTTTCAACGTGATTTATTGTAACAGGGCTCAAACGCGGACACACACACACACACACACACTATATATATATATATATATATATATATATATATATATATATAATATATATATATTATATACTGTGTATATATATACTGTGTATATATACACACACACACTGTATATCCCTTTGGTTGACAAATATTTTTCTTTAAACCAAAAAAGTGTAAGATTTATTGTTATTCAGAACTAAATATTTTAGTAAATAGTCATTTACATTACACATATTTTGGGATTCCTTTTCCAGCAACTAAACTAACCGTGTATATATATATACATGTAGAAGCAATTATAGAAAAGTTTTATATTACTACAATATGCATATTATTATTTCCGGTGGGACATTACAATCCCACTGGTAATGAAAGAGTTAAAAGTGAAATCAAAGATTTTAGGGGAGGATCGCATTCAGCAATGTTTTTGAAAGTTTTCATTTCGTGATTGAAATTTTTACGCTAAATTAAGCTCGAAATATTTGCATTGACTGAAAACGAAGTTTGCTTTGCAGGTGTAACGCAGTATCAATTTAATGGTTTTACCCTGATCTTCATTTAAGTTATGAAGCCATTACGATCATAGCAATTCAGTGACAGTGAGGTGATGTACGCTTCATTACTTTTATGGTAACGTGAGCATAACAGTGGTGAAAGTTCTTTCGTACTTTTCATGTAACTTAGATGCGGCTTTATTAGACATAACTTCCCACTTTGATTACCCGCAACTTTATTCTGTAATCCTGGCGTCATAAGCGTTGAATGTGCAGCTGAAATGTAAGGAACGTGTAAATTGTTCTAATGCATAATAATCGGATAATTTGTTGCGGTGAAACACATTCTCAACTGTTATCATGAGATAATTGGTCGTTCAATTCTGCGTCCTTCGCCTGAATAATTTCTCTTTAGAAGGAGAACTGGGTCGAGACAAACACATTACCCTCAGCGGACTTGTTACTGCACCCCCTTCCCCCTATTTCTCAGATTGTCTCTGAACAATCGAAGGCTTGGTTATCATAAGAGAGAATGTATGACATTTTTAAACCTTTAAGTTAAATTTCTTGTACTTTTTTAAAATAACTTTTAAGGAAACTGAAACACGAGAGAAAATTATATTAAATTGGATCACCTGAAGATCAGGGCCCCCATGTATTCTTGTTTTTTGCTTTACAGTACCAAATATAATAATAAATTAACTTGAATGCCCGGTTAGGTCAACCGTACGCCCTTGACGATTGGTTAGGTTAAGTCGCGATATTTTCGTTAGTTTTAACGAAGATATCATTTGGTAATTGATGCTGGAGGCCCTGATCTTCAGGTGATCCAGTAAATTTAATAATTCACCAAATAAATACATTGTAAAAAAGGAAATTTGGAGCTATTGAAGAATAGGGACCCCAGCCTTCTTTAGTTAGGCTTATAAGGCTAACAAACGAAAATATCACGACCTAACCTAACCAATCGTTAGGTTAACTGTACGCCCTTGACGATTGGTTAGGTTAGGTCATGATATTTTCGTTAGTTAGCCTTATAAAGCTAACTAAAGAAGGCTGGGATCCCTATTCTTCAATAGCTCCGGAAATTTTAATTTTTTAATTTTTCGCGTAACTTCATTATTAATGAAATTAGGTAAGTTTAAAGTAGTTTGTAGTGTCAAAGCCATCCCATATATGTTGCTTATTGTTGCCAAATACCATTTTTATTACTTTCTACCACTGCCAATGTTTTGGATAGAATGAGATTAAAAAAATATTTATTTGAAACTGAAATCAAATGCAGTAATTTCATGTTTACTAAAGATGGCTTCTTTAAGTACAATAATTCAAGCAGTAGCACAGTAAGCTGAAGCAAAGAATCCCATGATCTTGATTAAGTAGGCCTAACATCCAAAGAGGTACACACTGACGTACCACCCAATGAGGATGAAGGTTAGGGGAAAGTATCGGTACTTTCCTGTTAACGGGAATACCCTAAAAAAAGTTTGTTTGTTATGTATTTTTGCTCTCGTCATTTTCGTTTAAACTAACGAAAATATCACAACTTAACCTAACCAATCATCAAGGGCGTACAGTTGACCTAACCGAGCATTCAATTGACCTAACCGGGCATTGAATTAACCTAACAGGTTAATAGGTTAGGTCAACTGAATGCCCAGTTAGGTTAAATGAATGCCCGGTTAGGTCAACTAGTGGGATCCACGAAGTTGAAATGATGATTAACTGTACGCCCTTGATGATTGGTTAGGTTAAGTTGTGATATTTTCGTTAGTTTAAACGAAAATGACGAGAGCAAAAGTACATAACAAACAGTAAAACTTTTTTTAGGGTATTCCCGTTAACAGGAAAGTACTAAAGTATCTGACCAAAGAGAGCTTACCATTTTTTTTATTAATTTGGGGGCTCATATTTGTTTAATATAATTTAAACTTAAAAAGTTAAATTAAAACCTAAATTTAAGGCTCGCCTTAATGAGAACTATCCAACAGAGTAGCCTAATGGTAAAGCGGGAAGTTGTTAATAGGAAGTTCCTGGATCCGAGTCCCGGCTCGGACTACAGATTTCAACGTTTAAAGCGTTTCCCTAGGTCTTCATTAGTGGCGTAGATGGTTCGGATGACCTTAGATAAATGGTCCGTAAACTTTTTCACTGGCACCCTTCTTGGATAAACAAACAAATCAGAGTGCCCCTTTCATTCTAATAATCTAATTGGTACACAATTTCACGAAAGACGATTTAATTTAAAACTGTATCGAACTTTTTAGCTTTTATAAATAAAACAAAGTTCGTTATGACTTCTTTTTAATTAATCTTTGATACTAATTGCCCTTTGTAAATTTGGACTTTGGTTATGATCATAAAAGATAAAAGTAGTGTTATAAACGGAACAAAATAACTAATAAACAACATTTGGTACTTGTAGGTTATCCCCCCCCCCAATTTGACAGAATATTTTCGTTAAAACTAACGAAAATATCACGACTTATCAAGGGCGTACAGTTGATCTATTAGATTGAATGCCCGGTTAAACAAGGCATTCAAACCAATCTTTTGCACAATTTAATTATTGCTTTTTCAGCCAGAATGAATTTACTGCGATTTCATGCTATTTACCACGATGACAAATCAAGCGTCACATTCCTGCAAGAAAAGGGTATCGTCCACCAAACGCGGTTATGTGGAAATGGGCATGAAATGGTATTATCAGTAGGGGTGCAGCATAGATGGCGGTGCAGGATTAGAGGTTATAATTAATAATAGATCAACTGTACGCCCTTGATAATTGGTTAGGTTAAGTCGTGATATTTTCGTTAGTTTTAACGAAAATATTCTGTTAAAATTGGTGTGGGGGGGGGAGATAACCTAAAGTACCCAACATTTAATAAACGGATTTGATAAAATATTTATTGCTTATTTATTTTAGTTTCGTGTCATTCAACTTCGATCTTAGGGTTGGTTACAAATCTAATCGCGTCCCCGCCCCAGTTTGCGCACCATTGACTCAGACGTTGCGAAGGAGGTTAAACTACCCCACTTATTATCTCTCTCTCCTCTCTCTCTCTTCTTATATATATATATATATATATATATATATATATATATATATATATATATATATTATATATATTCCTTCTTTAATTTACCGCCGATTCGTACCTAGTGAAAGTGGTACATATCTCGGCGAGACAGTGGGTTGGTGGTGTCACTGAGTTGGGGATGGTAGACTAGGGTGAATAAGGTTAAGTTGCTGGGTAGTGGGTAGGAGGGGTATGGTCTTAGATACGATGAAGAAGATGGGAATGAGTGAGGAAAAGGAAAATCGCTTCCGCTGAAAAATGGGGGCCTTCGGCGAGTATGGATTGTAGACGCTCGGGCATGGGAATTTTGGACAAGAGAGGGAAACACCCGCGACGAAGAGCGGACAGGTTTGGGCATTCGACCAGGAGATGTACGACAGTGATAGGGGTATGGCAGGTAGGGTAGAGCGGGGCTGGCCATAAGGTGACCATGTGTAATGCGTGTGTGTTCTAGGCGGAGACGGGCTAGAATCACTTCTTTATGGCGGGACCGATGAAATGAGGAAGCCCAGTATCCTAATTGCGGTTTGATCTTGTGGAATTTTGTTTTATGTGGCCTGGTCCCATTCCCTTGCCAGATGGAGCGGAAGTAGGAGCGGAGAGTCGGGAAGAAGTCGGAGAAAAGGAGGGTCCGGGGGGAGGCCGGCAGTGAGCAGGCTGTTTTTGCCGTGCGGTCCGCCTTCTTGTTACCCTGGATGCCGACATGTGTCGGGACCCAGCAGAAGGCGATTGTCTTGTGTCGGAAAGTTGTTAAAAAACGGAAGGTTTGCTGGATGGTACAGACGAGCGGGTGAAGGGGGGTTAAATCTCTCTAGGGAGAGAAATGCGCTTTGGGAATCTGAATAAATAACAAAGGAGCCGGCAGAGTGGGTGCGCACAATGTCGAGGGAGTTCAGAAATCGCCGCACATAGAAGCGAAGAGAGTAGTCTCTGTGCACGGAGGTATGTCCTCATGAGGAGCAGACCCCGTCGGAGGGCGAGAGGGAGGTAATTGCAATCCACTTGGAGGCTAGAGGCTGGGGAAGAGCGGAAGGCACCGGTGGTGAGGCGGAGGCCCCTATTAAGGACCGAGTCCAAGATACGGAGGCAGGCGTTGGAGGCTGAACCGCATACTACACTGCCATAGTCCAGCTTCGACTGCACCATGGAAATGTAAAGGCGAAGGACAGAGCGTCGGTCTACTCCCCATGTAGTGTGGGAGAGGTGATCTAGGAGAGCGAGGGGACGTCGGAGGGATTGCTTCAGGTGTTTGAGATGGGGAATCCAGTTGAGCCGTCGGTCTAGAGTCACGCCCAGAAATCGCGCGTAGGGTACCACCTCAAGAGGATTGCCGTATAACGTGACAGAGGGAACGGGAAAGGTTGCGGGTCTTCTTCTGCTGAAGAACATACACTTGGTCTTGGGGGTAGAGAGGCGGAACCCCACCGACGTCGCCCACCTTTCCACCCGGGAGATGGCGAACTGAATTTGCCTTTGAACGACGGACGGCTCCCACCCTGTGAAGTAGATCGCAAGGTCATCCGCGTAGATGGAAGAACGGATGGTGGGTGGAAGGCATTTTGAGATTGTGTTCATAACGATGGAAAAGCAGAGAACACTGCGGATGCTTCCCTGTGGGACACCGTCCTCCTGCACGAAGGAGTCTGAGAGAAGTGAGCCCACCCGAACTTTAAAGGTTCGGGAGGAGAGTAAGCCCCTGATGAAGGTCGGCATGGCTCCGACAAGACCCAGATTTTGGAGCTGACTAAGGATTATTGTCCGACGGGTGGTGTCGTAGGCCTTCTGTATGTAAAAAAAAATTGATAGGACGAACTGCCGAAGCCATTCTGTATGTCTCGGCTGAGGAGCAGGAGGGGATCCGCGGTGGAGCGAAATTGTCTGAAGCCGGACTGGGTAGCCAGGAAGGAATTACTATTTTCAAGGAAGAACGATAGTCGCGTAGCGACCATTTTTTCGAAGATTTTGCAGGCACAACAGGTTAGGGCGATTGGTCTGTAGTTTGTGGGATCGAGGAAATCTTTGTCGGGTATGAGGATAGGGATTACGTGGGCCTCCCTCCACCGGGAGGGGAACGTACCCTCTATCCATATGCGGTTGTATAAGTCTAGTAGGAAAATTTGTAAGGTAGGGTGGATGTGCTGGATCATGCTGTACGGGATACCGTCCGGGCCGGGACAAGGGGATCGTCGAGAGGCCAGTGCCGCCTGTAGTTCACGCATGGTGAACAACCGGTTGTAGGTGCTATCTAGGAACGGTGAAGAGGAGCTATTGTTAGGGGCGGGTACGAGGGGACTGTCTGCGGAGGAAGAAACGGCGGCGAAGGTAGAAACTAGGTGGTTTGCCACCGATTTGGGCTCGTATAGGAGTCCTTCTTAATCCGGAGGACCGGGGGTCGGGAGGGGGCGTCTAGTACGACTCATCGCCGCCGACTCATCGCCGCCAACTCATCGCCGCCAACTCATCGCCGCCAACTCAACTCCAAATGCACCGTTGCCAAATAATGTTTTGTATAATTTATTAATCTTTCTTTAGTGCGATGATAGGTACTTAAGGAAATTAAAAACACTTGGAAGAACCATTGAAAACATAACTAATTATATTTATATAATATTTTATTTATATAATATAACCTAACCTAACCTAACCTAACCTTCACCAATTAACATTATAGATGCCTTATACAAAATACAGAAGAGTCGAGATATGTATCTCGAACAACTTGTAGGAGGTCATGCTCCACCTTCAAAGTTAAAAAAATATCGTGATGCTGATGACCGTATATTAAAACTAGTTTTTAGCTTTGAGCAACGATCACCATTAGAATATTTACGTGGGATTGCCTACAATTACCACTAATTAAAATCTGAACCTTTTAATCTTTTTTTAACGTAGTAGAATAAAGAGTTTCTAACGATTTTTAATTTTTTAAAGCTCTAACCTTCAAAAATAAATTTAATTTATTTTTTGAAAAAATGGAATTGAGTTGGCGGCGATGAGTTGGCTGGAGTTGAGTTGGCGGAGTTGAGTCGGCGGAGTTGAGTCGGCGAAGTTGAGTCGGCGGAGTTGAGTTGGCGGCGATGAGTTGGCGGCGATGAGTTGGCGGCGATGAGTTGGCGGCGATGAGTTGGCGGCGATGAGTTGGCGGCGATGGATCGTCCCATCCCGCGGGAGGGGACATGTCGCCTCTCGACATCCCGTGCCTTCTTCCAGATGGTAGCCGAAGGTGTGGTGGTGGTGACGCCGGATACAAAGGCACGCCAAGAAGCTGGGCGCGGTCTTCATTGTACGGCGGGCGATGGCCCTGGCCCGCTGCATCTCCGTGCGATGGATGGAGAGTCGCGTACGGTAGAAGCGTCGAGTAGCCTTCTTCTTGGCGCGTACGGCCTCCGCGCAGTCAGGGGTTCACCAAGGTACCCGTCGGGTGCGGGAGTAGGCAGTGCACGCAGCCGCTACAACGATTGACTCGAAGTATGCGATGCACTCTCGGAGGATGGGAAGTGGGCAGTCGTAAGGGTTGTATATGTACTGTCGTGGAAACGGGACCAATTAGCTTTGGCAGTAATCCATTTTTCCGATACCCGAACGGTCTGGTCGGGCCAATTTAGCGTGAGTTGAACAGGGAAATGGTTACTTCCATAGTCCTCTTGGAGGACTTGCCATGTGAAATCTGGGAAGGCATCGGTCGAAACGAAGGACAGGTCTATACAGATTGGAGTGCAGGTGGTGGCATAGTAGAATGTAGGAGAGCCATCATCGAGACATTCGAAGGAGAGCTCGGTCATGATAGTAATTAGGGTCGGGGCCATATAGTTGGAGTGTGTGTCTCCCCACAAGGGGTGGCGACTATTGAAATCGCCCAGTAATAGAAAGGGTCTGGGGAGTTGTTGTACCACCTCCACCAGGTCATCGCGGGAGACTTGAGTGTGGGGAGGGAGGTATATTGCACAGACGGTGTACTGTCTATCCAGGGAAAGCCGGGTACAATCACCTGTAACGGGGATCGGATAGAGAGATTGTGGAAGGAGACTGCGTGGTGTATGAAAATGGCAGCCCCCATTCGAGTGCAGGTAGGAGACGGGGTGGTGATGTAGGAATATCCAGTAGGGCAGGGCATGGGCCTGGTCCCCAGGATTAGCTCCTGGAGACAGACACACACCGGACGGGGGAGTGGCAATCAAAGAATTAAGACCTTCGTAGTTCGCGAATATTCCTCTGCAGTTCCAATGAACTATTTATTTTTTGGAGGATCCATTATTCGATGATGGGGGATGGGTAAAGGTGTAGGTGCTAGGGGGTTGGAGTGTGAAGGGAGATCTGGAGTTCGCGAAGGCGAAGGATGGGTCAGGAGCATGGCTGGTTGTCTGTCGTTCACCAGAGAAGGAATCGGTCGGCCAGTCGACCTCCGCGGAGATTGCGGGGTCGAGTCGGCCGAGCGAGACCGGAGGCGTGGATCACGGCAGCTAGAAGAACGTCGTGGGCTCAGAGGGTGAGAAGTTTCTTGGTGGGCTTCTGTGTTCGGGCCAGGAGTGGGGAGCGCTTTATTTTCCAAAGTGGCACCTCCCCGCCTGTCTGGGGTCTCACGGCGGACCCTGGGTGGCGATAGGGGGTACCAGAAGGATCGGGCAGGTAGGAGGGAGGATGTGCTCAGGGTGGCTAACAGGGAGGGGTCCGGGGATATTGGGGGGCAGGTACTGTGGGGGTGGAAGGAGATGAACCAGAGTGTTCTCGTGGAGGGGTGGAAAAATGGCACCAGGAGAAAAGGGCAGATCCATAAGACTCATAGGCGCGGCCAAGCTCCCCTTGGCTACACCATGTAGTTGCGCCAGAGCCGCATCCACTGGATCCTCGGGGAAGAGGATGTTGTCCAGATTGGATCTCGTCGTGGGGGGCGGGTCATGTAATTCGGCAACTGTTGTCAGAGTCTGTGTGGGTAGATTGGTGGGACTTTTGCAGTGGGGTGATATGGTTCTCGTAGAGGAAGTGGGCGGTGTGAGGGTCCGAGCCGTTTTCTTAGATCTAGGGGAAGAGGGAGAGACATGTTGAAAGGTCGGAGGGTCTGGCGACTCGCTCCGGTGTTTCCGCCTCGTCTGGTTGCTCCGGGCGTTAGGTTCGGGTGTGTGCAGAGAGTGCTGGGAGGACAGAGTTCGAGGTGGATGGGGCCTGGGTGTCCTGGTCCCAGACTCCTGGGGAATCTGTGGCAGGTGAGGTGCGTGAAAAGGAGGGATGGTGGGGGGACAGGAGGTCGTCGGGTTCTGCGAGGACTCCCTTTGGGAGGGATAGGGAACAGTGGTCGAGGAAGGTTTGAGCGGCAGACCAGGGCGGCGTGTCGAGAGGACAGAGCCGAGGGCAGCGGCGTAAGATACCCCCGGCCTTACCTCCCGACTCCGCACCCTGTCTCGAGCCTCTCGGAGGGTAAGGAAATCCGCTACATGCAGGCCTCGGACTTTCTTCTCGAACTTGAAGAAAAGGCATTCGCCGGATGAAGAGGGGTGTGCGCCTTCGCAATTGGAGCATTTGGGTGTGTTGGGGCACTTGTCTGGGTGAGAGACTTGTCCGCAACGAACACACAGTTGGTGCAGCTGCTGGAAAACTGAGCTGACGTGTCCAAACTTGCATTTAAAGCAACGGGTCGGGTCTGGGATGTATGGGCGGACATTAAACTCGCATAACTTGCGGTCTCCCATACCCGATACAATACCGTCGTGAGGGACTAAGGTGTTGAAGGTAAGAAGTAGGCGCGGGGTGGGGGAAAGAGTGCCTCCCTGTCGGGATGTGAAGCGATGGATCTTAGTTACACCCTGGGTACGAGGTCCTCCAAGAGCTCGTTCACTGTGATCGATAATAGGCGGGTGGCGTAAATAGTGCCCTGACTCTGGTTCAGGTGAGGATGTGGGGAGACGGACACCGAGCAGCCAAGGACCTCAGTGAGGGAGAATAAGGCTTTCGTTTCTGCGGCTGAGCGTGATTTTATGAGGAGGGAGCCATCGCTCTGTGGTCCCACATCATAGCGGCTGGAGTTGGTGCGGGCTCGGATCGCCTGAAACGTCCGTTCAGAGTTGGTCGGAAGGGACCCAGAGGTAGGCCGGATCACTAGGAATTTGTGGATACTTGGAAGGGATAGGGAGGCTGCAGAATCGAAGTGGACTGGGATATCCAACGGTCGATAGGATGGACGTGAATGCTGACTTCCCCGTCCGCCGCGTGGCTCTCTCCGTGAGAAAGCGGGCCGACGGCGGGTGAGGGGGGGGGGCATACAGGGAGAGTAAGAAGCCGAGTTTTGGAGGCAAGTCTAGGGTGGAACTTGACTTGCCCGAAGGCGGCTGAGGTAGGCAGGGGCGAGAACCCTGCGCCAGAGGGTGTATGTTCAAGGGCATGTTCAAGGTACAGGCTGGGGTCGGTAACGGAAGAGGAGAGTGCAAGTGTTCCGCTGCTGGAGGAGGGGCGACCTCCTGAAGACGTGTTCTTCCAGTGGTAGAGAACTCGGGGGCCTGGTTGCCCACCACCCGAGTTCTAGGACAAGAGGTGATAGTTTCCAGCCCCTCCCCTAATCGCACCGGCCCGGACACCCAACCATCCAATACAGTGACGTCCTAAGGGCGTCACCTCCGGAGGACAGCACTAGAGACCCGTACTGGGAGCCAAAGACTTTAGTGGCTCTTAGCCCTGTCTCCCTAGTAGCCTGTCCGGCATGGGTGACCCTTCCGGGGGCTAAGCCCCCGACGACGTAACCCACTGGGTCAACACGCGAGCCCACCCACCACGACAAGGTGGCCACAGGCGGGGTGTATATATATATATATATATATATATATATATATATCAGTGGCGGATGGTGACTGTGTGAATTGGGTGTGCGGAATATCATGTGGAGTAAAATTAATAACTGAAATTTATGTTAACTTAGTTACTAATAAATCTTAATAGTAATATGGTAAGCATACGCAATCCACCTTCTCAATATTACACTAAACACTTGGAGAATTTAGGTGAACTGTAAAAAATCTAACACCAATTTCCTACGGGTTCCTTTAAGCATCGAACTTATTTACACATAAACTCGAGTCTTCTTTTTGGAGAAAAATAGTGAGCAATAACTTCCTCATATAAGGAACTTCTTTGCTTCACATGTATAAGCAGTGTAATATGTTAAGCATATGAACATAAGTAATCCACACTCTTAAGAATAAACAAAGCACTGGGAGAAATAGGTGAACCTTAACTTCAAAAGTAAAAACAAAAAACTAACACCAATTTCCAACAGCATCCGTTCAACCGACTTTATTTATATATAAACTCAAGTGTTCTTTTCTGAGAAGAAAAGTGAGCAATAACGTCATCATAGAAGGAACTTCTTTGCTTCAAGTCTATTAGCAGCCCTTTTTCTATCAAAAGCAAACTAAGACCACATAGCCTTTCCTGCCCTTGCGTTCCCCGGTAGCATGTGTTTATTCGTTTTCGGGCCGAGAAAGAACGTTCTACTGAAGCAGTGGTAGTATACCCAAGCACTTTTGAAAAAATCTCAAGGAACAATATTGTTTGAAAATCTTCCAAGAATGACAAGAATCCCCGTGCTTTTACTACTGCATCCGTGTCCCAATCTGCAGAATTTTCAATTACATCCTTGAAAAAATCAGTAAGACTGCTTCTGTAACTTTTTACAGTATTTACTAAACGAGATGTGAAGTTCCATCTCGTTGGAGCAACACAGGGCAATCTTCTGGAAACAAATTAATTTAAAGCATGTACTCTTTTAGAAGACGGAAAAATAAGCAGCTACTCCACTCAGAATTTGGAAAAAGTGCTTGCACTGTTTGATACTGGAAAGGCTTTGCTGTAAAACTAGATTCAGCACATGAGCATAGCAATGCGTAAAAATGGCAAGAGGATAAGCTTCAATGACTTTTTCCTGCAAGCCATTTACATGTCCACTCGTTACACATGCTCCGTCATAATTCTGTCCAACTAACTTGCTTTCGATCTGATATTCCTCAACTATGTTTACTACATGGTTAAACAGGCCACCAGAGGTTCTGTCGCTACTAACATCAGTAAATCTAATGAATCTTTCATATACTTTACCTTCATGAACAAAACGCAACACTATTGAGAGCTGTGATTTTGACGTAACATCTGAGGTTTCATCAAGCATTATAGAAAGAAATCTTGCTGAATCAATTTCCTTTTTTATATTGTCTTTCATTACAGAGGCTATAGCTTTGATTATGTCATTTTGCACAGTAGGAGAAGTTCCCTGAAGCACAGTGGATGTATTTAAATGATTATCTAGAAGAGAATCATACTCCCGAAGCAATTCTAGAATTTCTACATAATTTCCTCTGTTCACTGAAGTTGAAGCCTCATCATGACCTCGCAGAGGAAGTTCTTGCTTAGCAAGAGAGCATATTGCATCAATAAGCCGTTTTAGAATTTCTCTGTTCTTCTTTACTTGTTCATCGTGTCTGTTTACTTCATGTGCCTTTTGCTTATCAATTAATGTGTCAATTATTTGCTTGCCAGACATTTTATGGCTAAGAAAAGACTGAACATGGCCTTGCGATCTCTCATGCTTCTGCTGAGCAGCAGACAGATGATTGAGATCAGAATATCCCTGTTTACTCCAGATATTATTCTCTTTTGAGAACAATAAACATGGCCAACAGAAAAGTTTAGAACGCTCTTCACAACCAGTCAGCCACTCAACAGATTTATACTGAGAAACTGAAAAATGCCTTGTATATCCAGACTTTTTATCTTTGTGTTGACTAATCAAGTTTGGGAGTGCTGGACATGGCCTTCATTCCTCTAATACTTTCAACTTGTCCTCATAACTAAGTGTTGAAAAAGGAGTGCTTAATATACTTTGTACAGTGTTTGGCATGGTTATGGAAGGGACAAAAAAGTAATATGTCAGTACTGGAGAGGACGACTTTCGCCCATGAGCTCTGACTGGAAACTGACAGTCACTGACTGACCAGTGTTGCCAACTCTTATTTTATAAAGTAGCAGTAAAATTAATAAAAAATAGCGAATTACGAAAAATAGTAGCAGATTATATATTATATATATATATATATATAATATATATATATATATATATATATACTAGCTGAGTTACCCGGCGTTGCACGGGTGAAAATTTAGATTTGAAATGTATAGATCAGTATTTTTTTCAGCAAATTATTCAGTAAGTAGACAAAAGCTGTGATGCGCGGAATAAAAAAACATTTAATCAAACAAAGCTTTATTTGAAATTAGAATTTACAATACTTTTTTATATACAACATTGCATGTTTTTCCAAAAGGAGAGTATACATAAAGATTGTTAGCTGTTCCTACTCTAGAGCATCCTACATACAGTTGACCATGAGAGAAGCAGTCTTCTTGTAATTGTAGCCCAACAACTTTCACTGTTTGTCCCTGTGATTTGTTGATCGACATGGCAAAGCTTAATCTTACTGGAAATTGTAAGCGCCTAAACTGAAACTGCATCTCTGATGTTATTAGAGGTATCCTAGGAATAAAAGTATCTTCACCCTTGCCACAACCAGTTTGAATTTGTGCTTCAATGACATGAGGCTGTAATGCCTTTATTATTAATCTGGTACCATTGCAGAGCTTAGGCTGATCTAAATTTCGTAGAAGCATTATAGGAGCTCCAACTTTAAGTTGTAGTTGGTGAGGAGGCAATCCTGGAAATTCCAAAGAATTTAGAAACTCCGTTGGATAGTTAACAACTTCATTTTGATCGATAACTGTATCAATTGATTTGTAAATATAAGGATCCCCTGGAATATTTTGGAGTAGTTGTTGGTTGATAGAATTAACTGTCACATTTTTCGGTGCCAATATTGCTCTTTCACACAGCCAAGTAAAGTCTTTGTAGTGATAACTAAAGTTAGTAAATACTTTTTCTGTTAATTCATTAACACTTTGGACCACTGCGCTGATTGTAGATATAATGACTTTGTTGTCAGAGTCCACAGGAACTTTTCCTTCGCCAAGCTGTAGCAAGTTCTGAGCAAATAGACCTGAATTGCGATCACCATAAATTCTTGCTCGCATGTTAGTTGTAAGCTTCAAGGTTTTAACATTGTGCCACAAACAGGAAGATTTAAGGCATGCTCGAATTTCATCAGCTTTTGTTCCCTTAGGTATAACTGGCAGAGTCTGGCGAAAATCTCCTGATAAGACAACAGTTACACCGCCCATCAATGTCTTGTGGTTTCTCACATCTTGTAGAGTTTTGTTCAGGGCCTCCAATGCTTTTTTATGGGCCATTGTACATTCATCCCAGACTATAAGTTCACATCTTTTAAAACCTCTCCCATGCCAGAATTTTTAGTAATTTTACAAACAGCTTCATCATTAGTAGCTAAATCCAAAGGAAGTTTGAATGCAGAATGAGCTGTGCGACCTCCAGGCAACAGTGTAGCAGCTATACCAGAAGATGCTACTGCTACAGCAATTTTATTTTGCTTGCGAACTTTGGCCAGTAATAAATTTGTGACAAATGTTTTTCCAGTACCACCAGGAGCATCCAAAAAGTAGATGCCTCCATTCTGCTGAGAGATACTATTCATTATAGTTGAATAAGCAGTTCTCTGATCAGGCAACAACTTGGGCTCATTTTCATTTACATATTCAGTTAAGTAGTTGATATCATATGATGTTTCTCTTATAAGCTCTGTAGCTAAATTGTTGACTTCTGTTCTATTGGCTTGTGGGAGGCCAATGAAGGTATTTGTTGTCCATCCATTGATGCTATTTTATCTTCTATGTCAATTAAGGCTCTGTTGTAGATTTCATCTGTGTAAACTACATCAATATGCGGGTTGGCAAGTTGTGCTTGGTGCTTATAATCTTGTGCCAAATCATCTTTGTATTTGTTTCATAATTCTAAAGGGTTGCCCACATCACAGGTTTTTAGCAGAATTGCAAATAAATCTCTTAGCCGCTTTGGGGATTGGTATATGGCTGCTTCTCTTAAGGTGGCATCCCATTGACTATCATCTTCTAGCATTCCACGTTTGTAGCATGCCTCTCTAAATGTCGCACAAACATGACCATCAACTGTTCTATCATCAAAAGATCTAGGCCCTTTAACTTCATGCAGCAACATTCTTAAAAAGAAACACTCATGCTGGCTGGGATGAACAGTGTAAACTCTGCCTAAAGCACTGTCAAATCTTACATCTGGATGACCTTCAACTTCGCTTCCTCTCTTTCTTCTACTCCATTTTTTGTTGTTCCATGTGTAATAAGATGGTAACTGGCGATACAATAAAGTTTGAGCAAACACATCTTCTTGACATAGTTTAAAAAAAGCTGTAAGAGTAGTATCTCTAGGAGCAAGAGCTTGATGGGCAGCTGTTTCATTAGTAAAATAAACTCTGTCCATTTTCTAAATGAACTGCTAGTTGCTGTACTGCAGGATATCTTCCATGAAAGGGAAAGCTAAAAATTCTCCAAAAGGCTTCATTGCTGCTTAAGTAACGACCTTGTTGATAGTTAGTCACTTCATCAGGTACATTTTGTTGTTGTAGAGCAAACATAGCTGCATCGGATCCCTTGTTAACATACTTGCACACATACTTGATAGACTTGACAGAATTACAAAATTCTACATTAATATGAGCATTAAAAGTTTTAGTCAAGAGAGGGCAGTAAGGAACTATCCATCTATTATCAATTTCATTTGTTTAATTCTCGTTGTAAAGCCTCCATCATCAGGTTTTCTTCTGCGATATGAAGGATAACCATCTTCTCCTGTTTGAGTGTCTTTTAAAAATGGTTTTGGGTAACGTTTGTACATTTATTTTCTTTCATGCAAGGTGAATTGAAATTTAGAGAACCACATGGACCATGCACCATTTGAGTTTGAACTATTTCAAAGAGGTTTTTGTCTGTGTTAGGGTCCGGAAGTTCAGCTGAGATAACAGAATCAATTTGATTAGCTTGAATTTTGTTGGTCAGCCAAATCAAAATATGAGCATGAGGCAATCCTCTTTTTTGCCATTCAACAGTGTACATGTGGCATCTAACTGGGCCAAAAATGTTGGATTTTGTCATTAAATCCATCAGTTTTAATAATTTTAAGCGAAACACTCTGGCTGTGAGGTCATGTCTGTGAATGTATGTTTGTCCAGGTAGTAACTCATCCTGAATTTCCTTCCATTTAGCATTGCATGTAAATGTTATAAATAGGTCAGGTCGACCATAAGTGCGAACATATGTCATTGCATCTTGAGTTTTTCATGCATGTAACGTGGGCTGCCTGTAAAAGTTGACGGAAGAATGCAAAGTTGGCCAAGCTCTCCTCCAGCTACATCATTGTTGATGCCATCTCTTAGATGTATATATGAATCACATCTTAATTCTCTCTGATGAGTTCTAATGTAACATAATCTTTCTGCTTCTATTTTTGCATACATATCAACAGCAAATTGATGAAAAAGGTTTCTAGCCAACAGAAGATGATTTAGTGAATTACTGTGAACCATAAATCTGTAAGCATAGAAGTCCATGCAGGAAACTGTTTTGCTAGAATGTACACCTGCTTGGAGAATTCCAAAGTGATATCCATCTTCTCCATAGACAAAGAGTAAAGGATATTGCAAAGCATCATAAGATCTATGGGTTTCATTGATGAATTGCAGAGTATTGTCTCGACTTTTAAGCACAATGTCTCTTTTGTCATGTTCTTAACCAGTAATGATCACAGCAACTTCATTGCATTCTGGGAGATTAAATCGTCTAGCATGTTCAGTAGGAGGTCTCTTGTCGGCATCAATGATGATTTTGTATTCTGTAGCAGGTACATTTTCTAGAGCATATTTAAAACTTTGAATGTAATTATTTGAAGCATGAAGCATGTCTTGAAGTTCAACAATTAGTTCCAATCTTGTTGCTGGGTTTCTATTGTATCTATTTTGTGCTTGATGTTGCAAATCTTCAACAAAGTACAATTGAAGATACCTTGGTTCTTCATGAGGTAATGTTGTAGTGAACCTATTCTGTGATATATTTGACCTTGAACTTTAAATGTAGGCATGAATCCTCCTTCAATAATGATATTAGCTCCAAATGAGGTCATTTGAAATACAGAATTGTATGCTTGAATATTTTGTAAGAAGTGTTTAGATTCAGATGTAGTGCCTGTAAGTAGAGTTTTCAAAGGTTCTGGAGGTTCCGAAAGCGCAGGTAATTGAACTTTTCCATTAGTACAACACATTCCTGGTGATTCTTTATCCCACTTTTTAGCACCAACTTATCACATATTTTAGACATTGATCCAATAATAACCACTTTGTCAGATGCATAATTATATTGTGGATTATAGTTAAAAGCACTTAAATTCCACTGCCAAGCATTGAATGCTCGAGATCGTGTTTGAGCTTGTCTTGTTCTTTGAGCCTGAAGTCGTACATCATGTTGCTCCTCTGTTTCTTGCTCTCTGTAAGTTATTTGTCTTAATTGTTGTGCTTGAAGTCTTTGACGTTGTTCAGAAGTTTCTTGTTGTCTATATCCAGCTTGCTTGATGATTCTGCCTGAACTCTGGCTTGGTGCTGTTCAACAGTTTCTTGCTGTCTTTGAGTAGCCTGCTTTCAGCTTGAGCTCGAAGTCTAGCTTTACGTTGTTCCAAAGTCTCTTCCTGTATTTGAGCAGCCTGTCTTGCAGCTTGTGCTTGAAGTCTTTGATTGCGTTCTTCTTCTGTTTCAGCTGCTCTTTGTGCTTGAATTCTTTTAGCGGCAGAAGACTTTCCATATAAAGGGCGTTTCTTGGGTGGCATAATCACCTGTATCACTAAACAATAATTTGCAATTCACAAAGTTACTAAATCACTTATGAAACCATTTAGCACTGTCCTGGAAAATTTGCTCCGCTGGAATATTTGCTCCGCAAAGTTTACGAATGCCAGATTTTCACTAAATTCTTTAAAAATTTCTATTTTATGTTGCTCCGCTGGAATATTTGCTCCGCAAAGTTTACGAATGCCAGATTTTCACTAAATTCTTTAAAAATTTCTATTTTATGTTTTGTATGTTTATTAAAAAAAATTTATTACAAAAAAAATGACGCAATAATCATTAATTGTCAATTTCGTATTAAATACTACACCAAATACAAAATAAATAGCACCATTAGATTCCTTGTAAAAAACTGGTTATTATGAAGTTATTTTAAAATTTGTAAGTTCAACCGTTTGGTTTTCTATAGCGAACAACTAAACAAATAAACAAACCTTTTATATATATATATAAATATAATATATAATATATATATATATATATATATATATATATATATATATAAAATTACACACAAATTTATATCACTTGAAATACAAATTACGCACAGTTCACACAAATTTTTATACTCCGCAGAGGACAAGTTTGAAACTTGTCTTGCGCGTAATTTATGACGACCATTACAAGTAGCCCAAAAAGTAGCAGATAGCAGAAAATTTTATTTTTTAGCAGGGGACTCTAAAAAGTAGCCCAATCTGCGAAAAGTAGCCCAAGTTGACAACACTGACTGACTCGCTCGCTGAGAAGCCGTCTGACGCAGGCCATGGCAACATAGGCCCCGCCCACTTTACCATATATGGAGGGTGTTCTGTCCACAGACCGCACACTCTCCGCCCTAATCCCTCGCTCTCTCCCTTTTCCATTTGATTTGGCATTGGGTAAACAAATTTATATTCCCATAGTAGGGAAGAAGAATATATATATATATATATACAATAAACAGAGAAATAAAAATAAAAATTAAAAATTAAAGGATTATGGGAGAGGCATACAAATTTGTAAGGAAAAACTATCGATTTTTAGCACAAGATCAAATGAATTATTTCCAACCAATGTTATAAAAAAAAAATACAAATTTATACTGGAAATCTGCCTGGGTTTTAACACTCTGCCCTTCTTGGTTAAGGTTCGATGTATATAAAAATAAATTGAAAAATAAAAGTTATTAGAGTAGCATACAAGTTTACCAAAGATTTAGCGTTCTACCCTTCTTATCTAAATCTGTTCTGAAGGAATTCAAAACAACAGGATCGAGTTAAAAAAGACCTTTGCTTATGTTGAAGTTATTTGTAAGTTGAATAATGGCAGACTCAAGAATATTTCTATTAACAATTTTGCTGGAGTGAAATAAAACTGAAGCATTATTCCAATCAATACAGTGGGATAGCTCTGACAAATGGACAAAAAGGGCACTGGACGACTGTCCTGTTCTAACGGAATATTGATGCTGTTTTATACGTGTGTGCAAATCCTTTCCCGTCTGACCTATGTAAAAGGAATCACATTGTTTACAACCAATTTTATAGATAATGCCTGAATTATTGGTAGGGCTATTTTTTCCTATGATATTTTTCACAATATTGTTATATGAAAATACTACATTAATATCCAAAAGTTTAAGTACATTAGCAATGCCTAAAAAGCCCGGGAAAAATGGAAGTACTAAAATATTTTTTGACAAAGTACGAGTGTTATTATTCACACGATAGAAAGTTCGTTTTGCCTTGTTGAGACAAGATTCCATAAACGCAGATGGATAACACAAATCACTTCCAATACCGTTGATTTTTTCCAATTCGGCATCGATGTATTCCGGACTAGCGATCCTAAGGGCGCGGAGAAACATTGATGAAAAAATGGCCTTCTTAGTGGGGGTGTCATGTCCCGAGTAAAAGTGTACGTAGGACAAATTGTTTGTTTTTTTCCGATAGATACTAAACTTAAAACCTGGGCTTCCCCTATGTACACGCACATCCAAAAACGGGATATATATATATATATATATAATATATATATATATATATATATATATATATATATATGATGAATAAAACCACGAAGGGAAGTGGTTTTATTCATCATAAATATTTTTCACGTGTCACTTTCGTGAAATAATTTTTCATATATATATATATATATATATATATATATAGTTTGTGTGTAGAGAGAGAATTTGTTCAATTATGAAACGTTTAGGATTTGTTCAGTGAAGGACCTATACCAATTCGATCGACGGGTCATTCGATCGACACTCTGTTAAACAAACTTAACCTAACCTAACTTAATGTAAAGAATAACATGTTGATTAAATGTCACGTAAGGAGAATAACATTAGCCCGTTAAATGAAACTTCGCATTGAATTAAGTGAAATTAAGCGTTTTAGTTACTTCATCGAATGTAACCTAAGCGTAACTTGTCTGCAAAACTTTTTTATTCACGAGTTTATGGGTGAAGTAAGACATTAAATCAGTTAAAAAGTATCTAACAGTAAAGGAAAATCTCGCGAAAGAGAGAGACTCTTTAAAACACTACATAAACTTTAATAAGGAAGAACTAAAATAAAATGAAATAAGCGTGTGTGTGTATATATATATTCTGTCTTGATTAAATATTTTTTAACTTGAATGAATGTGAAGGGAGTAGTGTAAGAATAGTAGTGAATAATAGAGTCTTTTAAGACTTTATTTTTTATTACAAGCCTTATTTAAGAGCGTCGTGAATTCAATTTCATAAGAAGCTCAGCAAGAAACGTCCCCTCCCAACTGATTCAATTAACTGTTAATATAATACATAAGGCTTTAATCTTCTTCGAAAATGAATAAGGAAAGGCTACATCTCGTTTAACCTATTCCAAACGTATGACGTCACGTTACTTTTATCGTTAAAAAGTGCGTAAATCCCTTTTTATATTTGTGGAAATTTAATTTTACAACATGGATTCTCGCATTCTCGCAACGAGTGTTTCTCTACATAGAATCGAAGTGACGAAGTGCATCTTCTTTATGAGACTATAATTCCTCCAACAACTGCAAAGGATGGGAAAGACTAGGGCTGCCAGATGTCCCGTATTTTGTGTTTGGACGGCGTCCCGTATCAAGCGTAGGCCGGACGCGATAAAAAGTGAACTTCAGATAACTGTAAATTTTAATCACACACGTAAAGAAAAGTAGAATGTGGACAAATTGAGTGCTAAATAAAGTTTTACGGTCCAACCCGAAGGTGTCCCATATTTCAGATATTTAAAACCTGACAAACCTAAGAGAGACTGACTGAAGCCTGAAAGAAAAATACAATATATAAAACCTGAAAATAAATTGAAATTATTATTAAAGATCTAACATCATTTTCTGTTCGTAAAAATTAGCATCGTTTTTGGTATAAATTTTTAACAATTCTGCAGATTTTAATCATCAAGAGTAAAATTTCAGGTGTTTATAAATCAAATGTAGTACGTTTTGTCGTTTCTCTATTATCCGATCAGTTAAAATTCTTTACGGACAACCATTGAAAATTTCCAGAGTGCATCGTTAAAATTTAAAAGTACTAACCTTTTATAGATTCTTATGAAATGAACGCTAATACATTAACTGACCTTTCATTTTAATGTTATTATTTCTTATTCAGTCTGTTCCTTCCTATTGCTGAAAGCAGTATTTCTTGTCACCACGGTTTGGCTTTCATGACCACTCGATGCGCCCCTTCGCCGTTTCTTCCCAAACTGAAACTTTGGAATACATTACAGCAGAGTTCTAAGCTACAGAAACGATCCATCCGAAGTGAGTTCAGGATATTTCTAAGCTTTGATGGAAGTAAAAAATAGACAAAAACATACTCGAAGGGAAAAACATACGTAAAGTTTACATTTACCAACGCGTTTATAAAAGTAGAAGGACGAGGTAAAGTGCAGAATGGAACGTTTATTTCAAATAGACTAACACCTTCCAATTTCATGTCGGTAATTCCACGTCACACTGCATTTCTTCACGACCCTTACTTTTTACTATCATTAGTCGCTTAAATCTTGCGCGTACACCAAGATTTATGTCAGAATATATCTTATTCCATTTTTGGAAAGTAGTCAGCATCATCATTCTGGCGACTTCCACAAACGTCCGTAGTTCTTTAAATCTCGTCGGTCAGATCTGATTTCTTAACTCCGTGAAATGCTTCATCAGTATGTCGCTTCTTTACTGCCGATTCTTTTTTTATGAGTAACTGTCTCATTTTTCGCTATCATGAAGACTCTCTTAAAAAAAAAAAAGAGGGGCCTCGAATTCTGAGAGGTAGAAACACACTCGTTTTTGTATCCCTTTCATGGATTCATTGACTGAGGGAAAGCCATTGGTATCGTACACAGTTCAATTTCATTGCAGCACTGTTTTCATAAGCGATGTCTCAAAATAGTAGTTATGACCGAAATAAAACACAAATGAATATGTTAAGCGCGTATAAATCAGGAAACGTGTGAAGTTCGTTTCCTGTTTACACGAAATTAGAGTACTATTAAGAAATTATTATTATTATTTATTATTATTATTATTATTATTATTATTATTATATTATTATTATTATTATTATTATTACAGTATTTGGTTTTACGTGGTTTCAACTTTTTTTTTATTTAATGGCGAAGTATTTTATGATTTATGAAACTTGGTTAAATTTTTAGTTAATTAATAACAATTATTGTACAAATAATACTGGCTGTATAATCGAGTAGGATTTAAAACTGAGGGGATTCCCATGTCCGCCCGCAGGTTGTGCCTAATGGTTCTAAAATCTACGTTTTATGTACTTAGGTTAAATTACAACATAGAAGGAAAAGACGCATTTGCCTGTCCAAATCGGAAAACTTTTTCGGCCGTCCACTTTTTCTCCAAACTGATTTCAGAGATCGAGGATTATCGTTCCCTCGGGGCAGTGTTTTTCAAACTGTGTTCCGCGGAAACCTGGAGTTCCACGAAAGGTCTTCAGGGATTCCGCGAAAAAATATTTTGTAATGGCGGAAATTTCAGTTTCCAAACCATCCAAGTTCTGAAATGAAAAGTTGAATATTTAAATAATTTTTTATCTTACATGATTGACCGTGACCTTAAAAAGTAATTAATCCAAACCGCTTCGTTTATTTAACTGCATTTTCTAATGGAAAAGAGACAGAATATAAAAATCTTGTTAATCTTGGTTCAAACTGTACTGAGGCGGTTTGCGGTTTGGTTACAAACCAATAGAGTTTATTAGAATTGTTTATTTTATAGCGGGTTTCCGCGACGTGGATTGAAATTTTGAAAGGGTTTTTTGGTCTCAAAAGTTTGAAAACCACTGCCTTATAGGGCATCTCTGTAAATGGTTCATACCTTCGTTACCTTACGCGCATTAAGTAATTTCTGGAACGGGACTAGCTAAAACGCCTAAACTTCTGAACTAAAATAACTGAATTTAGTTTATTTAAATTGTATACAATAAAAAGAAATGTAATAACTAAGATCATAACTAAGTTCGTCACTAAATAAAAAAGTAAAAACAAAACTATAACTTTAGGGAAAATTAATCTCTTTCAAACGTCATTATTATTATTATTATTATTATTATTATTAACTTGTCGAATGTGGATCTTTAAGTATTTTCTGAAAGATAAATGGAGCTTCCCCACTATGGTCATATGTGAATATATATAAAGAGAAGCAACGCAACTATTAACATAAATAAACCAAACAAACGGAAAAATATACAAAATTTGTTCTTTTTTCCACTGAGTCGTCATACACTCCAAATGGTACTAGACGTTTGTTTTTATATATGAAACGTCTACTCGACATCTCAAAATAAAATTAGCTTTCGAAAACGAATAATAGCTATTTTGAAATGTTTACAAGATATTTCAAATATCTGAAAACGATTCCTAAATGTTTCAAATATATAAAAGTATAGAAATTAAAAATGTATTTTGTATAAGAAGTTAGTTTTCTATTCCTTGCGCCGCGAGACGCATGCGCATTGTATTTAAAAATAGTTTGAAATTGTGACGCAGTTTACTTAGTGTTTGTATTTATAAGCTATCTCGAAAAGAGGAAAAAACAAGAAGTACAATTGTCCATTTTTTCATGCATTTATTACCGTAATTATATTTATTTGGCTAGGTTTTGGCTTGTAAAGTCTTTCAACATTAAGAACTAGCATGTAACACTGAGCCTAGTCTTAGACCTAGACCTTTTGATATACAGTAAGCCTACCCAAGGTTCAATCTATGTAAGACAGCCTCTACTTGAGAAAAAGACACTGATAAGTTGGAAAGAGTTAGGACTAGAGCAACCAACATGAATCCAGAACTGAGAAGTAAAATATTTGAGGAAGAATTAGCTGAACTAGATACGTATTTATTTGAAAATCATCAACTTATATGGAAACTAATTTGAGTATTTAAGAGTGATAATTGGCTTTGATAATGTAAATTGCAGGAAATTATTATACTGGGATACAGAGTCAGTTGGAAGAAGAAAATGGCTATAAATTGAAAGTTACAAGTTAATTAAGAGTAATACTGTGAAGCAATTCTTTTCATATGAACTTAAACTTATACTTAAAGTTAAACTTTCATGCATTAGACCGGTGGTGCTCAAACTTATGGCAATCATGTGCTATTTTATGTCATTTTTCCAAAATGCAAAACGTAATTTGCCCCTATGACTATGTCGAATAGACCGAAATTAATATACAGGGCTATTTAAAATGATTCGTCCGATTTCAACTGAGAATACTTCCGTACCTATCAACCGTGCATACACCACATGAAAGAGGAAATCTCTGAGTTTTACAAAATCACCGCGAGATGGCTCCAAAGTCACGCCGTGGCCTAGCCTAGCAAGAAACAGTCAGTGTGAAAATAGCGTCCGCACAGCAGAAGGCGTTTTGTGTGTTGCAGTTTGTGTGTTGCCTGTTTCCTCGAACTGCCGATACCACCGACGGATGCTCTGAGCACCCGGTGGATCTGTTCTGTAATGTCGACGAAACTCACGCTGCACTGTGACTACCGATTTACAGCTCGAAAACTGCAACACACAAAACGCCTTCTCCTGTGCGGACGCCATTTTCACACTGACTGTTTGTTGCTAGGCTAGGCCACGGCGTGACTTTGGAGCCCTCTTGCGGTGATCCTGTAAAACATAGAGATTTCCTCTTTCATGTGGTGTATGTCCAGTTGATGCACGGTTGATAGGTACGGAAGTATTCTCAGTTGAAATCGGATGAATATTTTAAATAGCCCTGTACTTTTTGGTAAATCTCTTGGAGCGCTCCATTTTTCAATATTAAACATACACTCATAAAACATATACCATTTGAAAGCTCACATTTTTCTGAGTCTAAAAATGTAGTAATCCAAAAGTATCAATAGCAAATAAAAAGTAACTAGGTTTAAATATAAAACCCTATACCGATCAATTTGTGATGCGTGATCTTTACGGGGGCTCCGCCCCCGTACCCCCAAGACCTAAATTATACAAATGATAATGTAATAACATATTCATGTTAGGTTAGGTTAGCGTAACAATTACCAAAAATACCATCTTACAACACAAACTGAAGATTTATAACTTAGCCAACCTTTATAATGTAGTTAATGACGTCACGCGTCAAACAATTAATTAAATCTAGTTACTTTTTATTTGCTATTGATACTTTTGGATTACTACATTTTTAGACTCAGAAAAATGTGAGCTTTCAAATGGTATATGTTTTATGAGTGTATGTTTAATATTGAAAAATGGAGCGCTCCTAGAGATTATCCTACTTTTTTATATTGTACAAATAAATTGCATTATTAGTAAAGCAATAAATGTCGTGTGTATTTTATAACTATATTTTGCGTTTTCTTTACGGTACCTGCATTACAAAGCCTTGTGTACTCGCTTAGCTCCAGCCAATTTGTCAAATATGACGCACTTAAAACATGAATGATTATTCAGTAACTGAATTTCAAATCTATTGCGCAAGCGTTCCAAGCAGTCTTAGAAGAATTGCCAATTACCACTCCGAAAATTCTCAAATTTCTTGCTTACGGGAGGGCATTCTGAATTCAGGCTAGTGTAGCATTAGGATCACCTGAAGATCAATGCCCCCCAGCCTTCTTTAGTTAGCCTTATAAGGCTAACTAATGAAGGCTGGAGGCCCTGATCTTCAGGTGATTCTAGCATTATAACCATTGATTTTTCATTTGCCTTGATGAGTGTCCATGTGGCATCGTCAGAGTCACAATGTGCCAGGGTTTGAGCACCCCGGCATCAGACATTTCATTGTTAGAAAATTTATTAGACATTTCAGATTAGTCCTTTCAGTTTTTTAAAAAGTTGGGACAATTTAGACATTTCAAATGACTTACTGAAATGTTTGACGAAATGTTTAACTAATGTGAAATGTCAAACGAATTAAACGTTTCAACATTTCCAAAATTGGGACAATGAAATGTTTAACAAACGTCTACTTCTATTTAGAGGTGTATGGCGGAGTGCATTAGGTTTGATTAGATACTGTATATAAAGTTCGGATATGTTAGATTAAATAATTTTATGTATTATAATCTTTGTTAGTTCAGGATCAAAAGCTTTTGGTTCGTTGGCCGAAAGGTCCCAACGCTAGTGCATACTTTAGAGGAGTGTGGCTCCAATCTCAAGCAAGATAAAATTTGTTTCACTGTATTTTTAATGTATTAACGGGATTAAAACTGACGTTACTGTTAATATGTTATTCTAGGTTAATATTTAAGAATCAACTTGCGTGTGATAACACTAAGGGAAGTTTGACTTGCCATCAGCTAACTACTTTTAAAGTTTAATACCTAACTTTGGATTTAAATCGTAAGGTGTTTTTATCTGTATTTTTCACCAAATTGATGAGGTAACTTTCATGAAATTTACATGTATATTATCATGGGAAAAAAAAAACCTCATTTGCCTATTTCTGGAAAAATTTTTACCAACTTTTCAAATTAATTACCCATTTTTTGGGTGTAGAACGAATAATTGAAATGGTGAGTGAAATGTGCCGAAATACTTCACATTAAGGAACAAAAACTACAAAATGTGCTTAGGACAAAGATGTGTTTGAAAAAACGAATGCAAAATTTCATATTTAGCTTTATGTTTAGACTGTAAATCCGGATTTATTTTGCGGGGATCGATTCCCAGGAGTGAGTGAATTTCTTAAGAAAACTCTAACCTAATTCCTTCTGCCGACTGAACAGTAGATCGGTCCCGCACGATGGCTAAGAAAGAAAAGAGATTGGCTGATGAGACTCGGTTGCCAGTACCCGAAGGGAACAAAAAGTCACGAATCGGGATTCACAATATTGGTTCCAGTACTTGTATAGATAACGTAAAAAATAATTATTCATATTTATAAACTTTCTTTTATGGAACGAGGCGTAATCTCGAGATTGAAGGCACGCATCTTCCTTTTTTTCTCTTAACTCTAATTGAACTCAGAGGCTTAATAAAATAATTAAAAAGAGACGCCTTCTTTTCAATACAAAACGAAACAATATTCACAAACCTTTGCTCTAATTTTTCATAATTAAGTAATTAAGGAGAGAATCTTTGAAACGGCTTTTCAATAAAAGATATACTGTGTGTGTGTATATATATATATATAATATATATATATATATATATATTAGTGGTGGACCGGATATCCACATCATTTTTAACATCCGCATCCACACTTCTGACTGCGGATGTTATGCGGATATTACCTCTAATAAATTATGTAATTTACAATTAAATTAGTTTATAAAGTAGCTTATAAGGCCCAGTCATGCACATTAGGGCATATCATACTTTTCCGAGTCCGACTTTCACTCTGGCTAATATGTATTTTTATGTAAAATTTAATTCTAAGAGGAGTTTCTTTTCTGCAACTTTTCCCCAAAATCGCTTTATCATGTTCAAAATTGCGGTTTTTCTGTTCTATGTTGAAATACCGAATATTCAATTGAACACAACCTCATATTTTTAACCCTTTGTCGTAATTTGTTGCCATTTAGACACATTAACTTTGCTTAACTCTTACACAGGTTTAATACATACATACATAAGAAAAAAAATCTACTCCATTTGAATCTTTGTAACCATTTGGACGCAGAAGGCGAAGTTCAACATTTTCTCAATAGATGCCTCTGAGCAATTACGCCAGTTATAATTGTGAAGAAGTGAGTGAACGCCATTGTTTTCGGTAAGGCCGGTCATCTTTCCAAAGACAAGGCTTACTTGGCCATAGATGACATGAAAGTCTGGAGGGCCAAGGAGGAAGTAATGGCCTCATCAGTTGAAGCTCTCACCCAGAGGTCAGAGGAGGAGATCTCTGGGATATTCTTTGATGGCAAGCAGGATAGGAACACAAAGGTGTTGAAATATGACGAAATGACAGAGAGATTTCATCCTGGCAAAGTGATCGAGGAGCATTACACTATCACGTGGGAGCCTCAAGGAAAGTACCTCTTCCATTTCACTCCAGAGGAACCTGAGGAAGGAGAAAAGCCTGCTCATAAGATCGCTCAGGGCCTGCATGAGTGGCTTCTGGATCACGGAGCTGACGAGAGCCTTGTAATGATTGGAGGAGACTCTACCAACACCAACACGGGGTGGTCTGGAGGCGCCATAGCCCTATTGGAGAAGATGCTGGGTCGCAAGTGCCACTGGATGATCTGTCAGCTCCATGTGAAGGAGCTCCCCCTGAGGCACTTAATCATCAAGCTGGACGGCCCTGTAACTCCCCGGTCAGGCTTCAGTGGGCCTATTGGAAAACTTCTTGAGAAAGTGAATGAACTTGAGGTCAACTTCAACTTCAAACCGGTGGAAGGAACTGAAGATATCATAGAGCTGCCAGTAGAGATAGTCAAATCTCTCTCCACAGACCAGCACAACTGCTATCTTCTGATCAAAGCCGTCAAGTCTGGAAGTCTCAGTCCACAGTTGGCTGGTCTCAAGTGCGGACCTCTGAACCAATCCAGGTGGCTCACTACTGCACAGGCCATCTTGCTGTTGTGGATGAGGGAGCACGGACTGAAGGGGGTGTTGCGGAGGCTCGAGGTCCTCGTGAAGTTCTGCCTTAACTTCTACTTCAAAATGTACTACGACATCAAATTGAAGCACCACCTCAAATTTGGTCCTGCACACGTTTTTTCAAGCCTGAGGCTGCTGAGGAACCAGACTACCGAGGTCAGGAACATCATCTCTGCTGCAGTGATAAGAGGAGCTTACCACGCACATCCTGAGAACATCCTGCTTCATTCCTGTGCAGTGAGGATGAGCATCAGAGAGCTTTTGCTGTGAGCCAGATAGAGAAGATCAGAGAAGGAAGAGACTTTGGTGATACGACAGTGAGGCCCCATAAAAATCCCAAAGTCAATCTGCAAGCCACTTCACCTGACGATCTCATCAAATGGGAATCAGAGAATATTTATGAGCCTATTTTCACCTGCAAGATGACCTTGACTGAGCTCGAGGATCTCAGGAGAACTCCACTGAGGAAAACTCCTCTGTGTACGGTCACGAGAGGAGAGATGGGTGGGTGAGAGCCAGGATAGACCATCGAGAAATGCTCCCAGTGTTCAGATCGAAGCAGGACATGCTTAAGAGCGTTTCAGGTTCGAGTGGCTGATGAAGAGGCTGAAGCCATCGTTAATAGTGATGTAGCGGATGTCATTTTTTTCACATCCGCGGATGCGGATGCGGATGTTTGATTTCAACATCCGCGGATGCGGATGCGGATGTCTACATTTTCGTTATTTTTTAGGATATATTCGAGATTTGTTGTGTTTAACGTATATAATAAGTTATTATATAGAGAGAGTTGTAGCTATAATGTAGTATAATTGATTAATTGTACAATAATTGCTGTACTTTTCCCTGAACATATAAAATAATAGCAAGCATCTAACTAATATAGAAATCAATTAGTGAATTCGTCTGCAAATAAATTCGTTATATTTTGTTGAGTTTCAGCCACAATTAGAAACCATAATTGTGTTACCCGACCTCTTTCCCCAACCTCCACCCTTATAGAAAGAGATCTTTAATTAGCTTGATAACTATTTATATTAAGTTTAAAGTTTTATTAGGCATATTTATAAATGAGTAATGAAAATAAAGTAAACTAAGATGTTCATCGTTTAATATTCAAACTTAATTATAGGAAGGTTATGCTTAAGGAACATTAATTTTTCTGCCTTTTCTGCTGCCAGTCTGTTTCTCTTTTCATCATATATTAATCCAGCACTGCTAAATAATCTCTCGCTTGGTACGCTTGTTGGAGGACGTGCTAAATGTTTCCTTGCAAGTTTACTCAAGTATGGATAGATATTCTGCGTATTTTTCCACCAACCAATATGATTGTCACATGCAGCCAGGCGTTTTTCTTGGTGATAGCTCTCGATCATTTTTACTACATCTTTTGACATCGCGTAGGTCTCGTCATCGCTGCTTGACTCAAGAAACTGAGAGAGAGATTCTGTGATAGATTTGCTTGTTGAAGGTGTTGGTTCTGTCACTGAAACTTTTATTCTTTTGGTGGGTGGCGAAGCGACAGATTCAAGAGATTGAAGCTCTTCAACTGCTTTGCCAAGTGATGATTTAACTCGTTCTAATGTACTAGGTGAAAATAACTTAGCTTTGTAACGTGGATCTAAGTAGGTTGCAAGAGAGTAACTTCATACAAGAACAGCCTCTCGTCTTGTCGCTTGCATCACTTTTGCGCACAATGAACTAGTTCTATTATTATAGTAGAATTTGATAATTTCCGCTTATTAATGACGTTTTATCTCAACGGTCCACATCCGCACGACATCCGCAGTCCAAAGTGCGGATGCGGATGCGAGAAAATGTGCGGATGTTCCGCGGATGCGGATGCGGATGTGACCTACATCACTAATCGTTAATGCTCATAAGAGCTGAAAGTCCTCATAAGATCATAATATAAGATCTTATGAGGCCACGCTTTTCAGGGATCCAGGAAGAACAGGCGTGTAAACCTACAAGTGGAGGTGGCAAGTCTCCCGCTACTCGATCAGAGTAGAGCTGGTGAGCCGCGCCTATTCTTTGAAGAAAAACTTAAAATTCTTAAGTTTTACGTGAAATCTAAACATTTTTTCAGCACCCAGAGATGTTGAAACACGCAAGAAAGCAAGATGAGGTCAGAAAAGCAGCTTTTAGACTAAATCATGTGCAGAACAGCTGCGCGCTTTGGTTTGGGTGCCCTGAGGCTGCGTTAGGCAGCCTTCAAATCAGAAAATCACGATTTTGACCATGAAAATGAGATTTTTCTGAAAAGTTGCAAATAGTAAACCCATCTTAGAATTAATTTTTACTTAGGAATACATAATAGCCACTTTGTTTTTCCAAAATTTCAACCCTGAACCCAGAGTATGATATGCCCTAATGCACATTTCATGTAAAGTATTAATTATATTATTAATGAACAAACAAATATATAAACCTGAAAATATAAATACCTGTTAACACAGAAAATTGAATGAAACTTGTTTCATTCAATTTTCTGTGGCTGAAACTCTTGAGAAAGTTTGATAATTAAAACCCACTCCAATAGACAGAGTTTATTTCCACAACATTTTCGAAGAGGATGCCAGTGGGCATCGAAACTGTTGTGGAATTAAACTCTGTCTATTAGAGTGGGTTTTAATTATCATATTTTGACCTTCACGTAGAAAAAAGGGAAGTTTTTTGCATTTACTTGAGAAAGTTATTATTTTTATCATAATGAAAACATTAATATTAATTTTAATTCTTATGCATTGCCTGCCATAATAGCAATATCACGAAATTTGAAAAATTATGTCATATATTCATAATTCTATATTATATTGATAGATTAACTAAATATCCGCATCCGCAGATATCGAAATTAAAAATCCGCATCCGCAGATGTTGAAAAACTGACATCCGGTCCACCACTAATATATATATATATATATATATATATATATATATATATATATATATATATGAAAAGAAGGACCAACACAACAGCAAACATTTTCGTTTTTTTTTTGTACTTCAGACTTTTCGACAAATCTTTTGTCATCATCAGTGAATTATAAACCTTAAAACCTTAAAACAAAAATAAGAATAAATAATTAAAATTACATCAGTACAAAAGAAAATTAAAATCATTAAAATTAAATTAAATTAAAATTACCTCAACTGGTAACAACATAATGATTACGTCAACCTCCATATTCGACAGATACTGAGAGAAAACTGTATGAATGTCAGTTACATTGGAAGGTATGATATATCTATGAAAGTAGGTTGATTGGTTAGTTAGAAGAGGTGTAATTTGTAAGATGAACTATTGTTGTTAATGGAGGGTTTGTTTCTATAGATGTACAAAGAATCTAAAATTCGAAGTTCTGTAAGGTTAAGATTCTAAAATTCGGAGTTCTGTAAGGTTATTAGTTCTTATTAGAATTTCGAACCGAGTTTTGTGAAGGGGATGGTTGTTATCATTACTATGGTTTCTAATTGCGGATTGTGGTGGGCAACCCACAACCCTCATCAACCCACTTAAATATTTCTAGTGTAAATTAAAGGAAGAAGAAATAGAAGAAACAGAGTCCATATTAGAGCAATTTAGCAGACAGGCGGGCAATACATTTTCAGAACTCCAACAAAGAGAACAACACAAAATGGCAGACGAAGGATGAGCACAAAATAACAGAGGATGTTCTTTTAATAGATTCACAGTAATAACTGGGGCTACGTCGGATCCACTGTCGTAACACCGCTTCCCGTTGATCAGTGAAGTTAAGCGACATTGGGTTTGGGTAGTAGTTGGATGGGAGACCGTCCTCCGCGTCCAGATTATGTAGCGACCCGTGGTTCGGATCCCGCGTAAAGCTGTAGGTCCCCTCCGTCACATGCCCTCAGATGTTTCAAAGGAGGTTAAACAAACCCAATAATTATTACAGTAATAACTGAATCTACACACAATAAAACCAAAAGTTAGCAACTGACGAAGAAGCTTCTAGCAGTGGCTGTATCCTCCAGCGCGGGACACGTCAGCGCGTCAACGTCAAGGAAAAAACGAGTAACGTCAACGCGAAGAAGAGGCGACGTCAAACCGAAGACATCAACGCGCTGGTGGCCAAACTTCCTCAAATCTCCGTGCAGCGGGCTGTCTACGGTTGGCCAGACTGGCAGTCGACGCCTGTTGCGTGGCACGGTCAGAGTGCTGATCGGCTCCCGGGGCCGGACCTATACCAACGTGCTATTTTTTCATTTATGGGGAGCATTTGCGTGCCGGACGTGCTCCTCTGACTACTCTTATTCTCCGGCGACATTAAGACTAATCCAGGCCCCACTACAACTTACACATGTCACAATACACAAAGACATACACACAATAGGACCATGAGACACATACAGAAGCATAATATTAACATATTACAGTACAACGTAGATGGCCTCACAAACAAAATCATGCAGCTTAGGGAATTCGTACACAAACAAAAAATTCACATAGCACTTATCCAAGAAACAAAACTAAAACGCACACACAAAACACCCATCATCCCTGACTTCACGGCGATCCGTCAAGATCGTACTGGGGCACGGGGGTGGACTCATCACTTACATACGTAAAAGCATTAGCTACACTGATGCCACCCAAAACATTACAAACACAATCCAAGCAGATAACACGATAGAAATACAAGCAGTTAACATTAAAACACGCGTAAAACACAACACCACACTCATCAACATTTACATCCCACCAGATAGTTCACCTCAGGTGCCAACCAATTACAATCCACAGTTACACAATCGGCCTCTCTCACTAATGTCATCTTAGGAGGAGACTCCAACGCTAAAGACACTAGTTGGTACCTGCACAACCAAAACAACACCAGAGGCGCCAACATAGCCACACAACTAAACAGCCTCTTCATTTTTAACAATACAGAAGAACATACACACATACCACATCAAGCAGGATACTCAAACTCTTCCCCAGACATAACGTTCTGTTTCCCATCACTAGCAACACATATACACTGGAGAACAGAAAAACAACTGTCATTAGACCACCTACCCCATCATCATTACAACACGTTCTACACTCTGCCCCAACAGCCTTAGGCACACTTACAGAAATTACAAGAAAGCTGATTGGGAACAATTCAAAATACAGACTGAGGAACAATTCACCACATTAAACAGCACACCCATCATAAACATCAATAAACACTCACGACATTCAATCAGATCATCAATGATACAAACAAATACATACCCAAGGGCAACATTAGGAATACAACCCAAATTACACTAGAGAAATAGCCCACCTCATAAGGCAACGTAACAACCTCAAACATAACACACAAACACCACACACAGAAGCCATAAAACAATAGATACAACAGCTCAACACAAAAATAAACAACAAACTTAAAGAAAAGCAAACAGAAACATTTAGGGAATTCATAACAACACTAAACCACTCCACAGATACAGCCACGCTATACAAAACTATAAACAGCATTACCCACTCTAACAGCTGCATTCACACCTCACACGCGGCTATCTGTCGCAGCCAAAATAATATCCCAACATATACACAACAAGCTAACATTCTAGTTAATCACTACTCAAGGATAAGTCACTTAAACAGAGACAACAACCAGAAACACGCAGACAGACAAACAGCCAGACACAAGAAAACCTACAGACTCGACACGACCATTACACACTTCAATACAGACCAGACCACCAAAATCATCAAAAACTTTAAGAATTCGAAGGCTACTGGACCAGACAACATATCTAACATACATCTTAAACACTTGGGACCACAGGGAATACTAGCTCTCACATACATCAGCACAGATTCATACCAACACTGTATTATTCCTGACATATGGAAACAAGGTAAAATTATTACACTACTCAAACCAAACAAAAATCCAACAGAACCAGCTTCCTATAGACCCATTACTTTACTATGCACACCTTCCAAAGTAACAGAAAGACTAATCTTACAAATCACCAACCCACACATACCACTATCGCCTACTCAACATGGATTCAGACCTCACCACTCAACCACGACATTACTCACTAACTTCACGCAGCACATCATGGATGGCATCAACTCCAGACGACCAACTCAACGTACACTATTCGTAACAATAGACATTAGTAAAGCATTTGATGCTATCCCACGCTTCCCTCTCATAAACAAAATACCCAACAGAAACATGCACAATAACACCAAAAGGTGGCTGAGCAACTATCTTTCAAGAAGATACTCACATGTCACATTTAATGGCAAGTCATCCAAAAAGAAGTTTTTCCGAACGGGGTCCCTCAAGGCTCTGTTCTCTCACCAACACTGTTCAACTTATGCATGCATGACATTCCAACACCCATAAATAACAAGCTTACCTTATCATCATATGCAGATGACATCGCTCTAACATCCACCCACAACAACATCGACACCGCTACAAATAACCTACAAACATACATAAACAATACAGGGCTCCAATAAACCCTAGCACCCCCGCCCATGGCCTAAACCATTAGAGGTACAGTAAAACTAAACACACCTTACAAAAGAGAATTTAATCCTGCATTTAATGAGAAACAATTAAAACTTGGTGTTCCCGCCATTGCTTCCAAGACAGCCTGAATTCGCTTTGGGTAGCTTGCCAAAAGTGACGTGAATAGATCTTGATCGTTACGCAAATTTGCTAAAACAGTTTCAATGTGTTGCGTTATTGTATCCTTCGAAAAACGATTTGCTGCAGGTTCTTGAAACAAGAGACATTCAACTTTGTCCTTTATAACTGATCCAATGTGTTCACAGACGTTCAGGTCAGGAGAATTTCCTGGCCATTCTTCATTTCCAAAGAAATCGATCTCATGGTTCCGCAGCAACTGTTGAGTGGCTAATGCCTTAAAGCAGGGGGCCTTATCGTGCAGAAGTGTGACCTGATCGACATCCATAACATTCTTTGGGTTTCTTAGAAAAAGAACGACATGCTGGGATAGAATAATATCGCGAAAATACTGTCCATCCCAACTCTGACCATTTGGTTTCAGCACCCACATGAGCTTCATTGCAGTGAACAAAACAAACACACCAATACAATCTGGACTTTTTAATAATTCGCGATAATGTTCATTGTCATCGATTTCATCTGGTGTTGTGGCCCACACTCGATCATTTTGGTAGTTAGGCCGACGTGTTAACGTAAACAAAAAATTCATCGGAGACAGCTAAATGCATGAAGTCATCCACATCCCAATCTTCAAAATAATGGGCAAACCACATTCTGTCATCGATATTAAGTTGAGTTTTTCTTGGCTTTGGAAGTTCATGCCAAGGCTTTAAACCTTGCCTATGAGGGTACAGTCGAATGATCTCACCACTAACGATCTTTCCTCTCAACACTTCGATCTCTCTAGAAAGTTTAGCACAGCTGTTTTTCCGCTTACGCGTACCGCTTTCAATGATGTCCTTTGTTTCCTGAGAGAGTGGCAAATTTGGGCGCCCAGATTTGGTTGTATCCATTTCACATTCATCCAAAGTTTTATTCCAATTTCTTTTGACGAAGTCCTCACTTCTTCGCAACTTTTTGGCAACCCATGAACGTGTTATAAAGGTGGCTCCAGCATCACGAGCTTCCCAAAATGTTACTGCTCGTATGCGATCTATCACACGTTGCCTCTCCGAATCACCAATTAATTGAGAAGCCATTATATTATCACTTTATCAGCTAGAGTAATTTTAATACCTGAAATAAATAAAGAATTTTATATATTTTTATAATCACTAAAAACTATTTCGATATAAATAAACATGCAAGCTGCAAATGGGGGGGGGGGCTAAGGTTTTTTGGAACCCCTTATACAGACTGGCTCACACACAATAGACTCAAAGTAGCGCTCACAGAATCAACCATCACCTTGCTAACAAGCAACACAAAAGAACCCCAGATAACTCAACAGCTTACACTGAACAACACCAACATTCCACACACTCACAGGACCAAAATACTTGGGGTCACATACAACACATCATTATCATTTGCAAACCACATTCAGGACATTAAAAACAAATGTACGCCAAGACTTAACACGCTTAGGGTACTAACAGCACAAACTTTGGACACCAGCAGGAAACAACATCACTCATATACAAACAATATATTCGCTCAGTTATGGACTATGCTAGACCATGCTGGGCACCCATTATTTCAATCGCACACATAAATACCTTACAGACAATAAAAAACAACGCACTTCGTATCATTACAGGATGTACTCAAACAACACCAAAAGAACACCAGAGAGAGACATTATAACCAAATACTCCATTCCATACCACGCCCCACAAACATCACACAATACAGAAAACACATACACACACACCTAACCCACAGAGCACTGACACGACTCGGTCCGAATGCGGTCCTAGGTGCGAAGCCGCCACCCAGTGAAAGGTCAGAGACCAGCCTGAGCAGATCGGATCGAGTTAACTTAGCGCGATTCCGATGTGGACATCACCCCAACTTACAGACATATAAACACAGACTAGACAACTCCACAGACGACACCTGCCACCTGTGCCAGGACACACCACAAACAATTGAACACATTATGACAGGCTGTACCGCTCTACCACAACATAGACACAAGACGACATCACTAGTGCGCTGAACCTCTGGTTCACTCCGGAGAGGGCGATCGGTTACCTGCGTGCCGCCAGCTTGCTCGATCAGGGTGGGCTGATCGGCTAACCAACAACAACAACCCACTTAAATTATCAAATTTTTTAAAGTTCAAAGACAAATTCCCCAAAACTGTATGCCTTAATGTTGTGTATAAATACACGTGCGACAGCTGTAAGGCTGCGTATATCGGCAGTACTCAACTCCAACGGAGGTACACCTTTCTCAACATTTGGGCTTATCAGTCCGTACCAACCGTCCCCTCGGTAACCCACCACAATTCGCAATTAGAAACCATCCCCTTCACAAAACTCAGTTCAAAATTGTGCTCATTATTTTCTTAGCTTTAGCAATGGTAGGTGGAAAAGGAATATTCTTTGATTCCACATTTGAATCAACAAAATCACGAAAGTCATTGATGTCAATTTCAAATTTTATGAGTTCATTCAACTGCCTTATCTTTTTTTCACCTTCCAACCATGGTGATAAGATTTCATCATATTTCCAAGATGTTGGTTCCAGTAAATCAAAGTGTTTGGAGGTCCTCACAGTGAAACCGACTTTGAGTAACTTGCTTCAAATTGAAATGACTTGTAGATAAAAGCCTGGCTGTCATTTTGTCAACTACACTCTGAATCAGCTGATTTCTAGGCAGTCCTGCAGTATTTGAACTGATACTTTGGCTGTCTTGAAACTGAATGTGTTTAAACGCTTCAAACTGGATTAACTGCTCAACTTCTGTTTCATGGCACCCCAAATTTTCTTTAAGAGCGATAGTGCTCTTATTGTACGTCTTACAAGTTTATCTTCTTCCTGAAATGTTGTAGAACGTGCTTGGAAAGCGCTACATAACAAGGCAATTTCCTCAGAATATCAATGATCAAAGCTAAGTCACCCAAAACTTTGGGTTGCTCATTATTTTGCCATTCCAACCAGGTTTGAATTTCTATAAAAATGGGAATATAAAGCTGGATACGCTCTCCAGACTGCTTTAGCTGCTCTCTCTCTCTACAGGCTGCCCAGCGAGGACCCAGGATACGCCCCATTTTGATAATTTTTATCCCTAAATCTTTTGCAATTTCATTTAGCTCTGCTTGGTTTTTGTTTGACTGATGATAGATAGAATAAATTTCGTCCAAGAATATTTTGTATTGATTCACTTGATTTATATCATTCACAGAATCATCCAGGGCTAGCTGTAAACGATGATTTAAACAATGCCAGATTATGATATTTGGAAATAACTCTCTCAGCTTTGCTGCTACTCCTGAGTGCCTTCCCAGCATTGTACTGGCACCATCTGAACAAAAAACTATGAGATTTCTGGACAAGTATTCTTTGTCAAACCCATAGTTTTTTAAACATTCAATTAAAGTTTCGAATATGCTGCTTGCAATCGTAGATGATAGCTCCTTCAAATCAACAAAAATGGTTAATGGCTAATCTGCAGATTGCACTTCACAGCGTAAATATATGACTAACACACTTTGCTTAGCTATTGTTGATGCTTCATCAATGATTATGCATACTTTATCCTCTTCCTTGACTACGTTGGAAAACAGTGTTTTTTTTTCATTTGAGCTGCTATGTGTTGACATATTCTAGTTGCCGAAAACCGAGAAGGGAGACAATTGCCAACGTCCACTCCATTTTTCTATTGGAGTTCGAGTGCATCATCAATGTCAAACATAGGTCTATTTCTCTTCACTAAACTGTAAACTACATTAAAAATATTAACAGTGGTATCTAGAGCTTTACTGTTTATTGTGTGAATTACTGATAGCAGTACATTTTTTGGGGCTTCTAATATCTTTGTGACCTTTAAATGAGCACCTGATAATGAATGTTCTTTTATTCTCTTTCTTAGAGATGCCTGCTGAGTTTGTTTTGTTGTTCCACTTGCAACTACCGAACAGTTTTTCCATTGAAAAGCTACATGCACAATTGCACATGCTTTGTTTTTTCTATACCAAGAGAGCCAGCCAGCAAGCCAGCTTTGCTTATTACGCAGTTGTTCGATCGATCTTTTCATAAATACTTTCTAGAAATTTCATAATGAAATAAAATCATTCTAATGGCATGCAACGAATGTAACATCAAATGTGACATTGTAAACTGAAGCTATAATTCACAAAAACACAATTGTGAACGAGACAAATCCTGGGCGTCATGAGCATCTGTAAAATTCATCAAGACTGACTGACAAATTGCAAATTTCAAGATAAATTTCTACTGACTGTTAAATATTTGTTAAAAACAAACAGACGGCTCGGTGATCCAATCAAAATTTAACAACCGGTTCGGGCGAACCGGACCGAACCGGTCCCAGCACACCCCTGCTTCTAACTAACCAACCAACCTCCTTTCATAGATATATCATACCTTCCAATGTCTCTGACATTCATACAGTTTTCTCTCAGTATCTGCCGAATATGGAGGTTGACGTAATCATTGTGTATTTACCAGTTGAGGTCATTTTAATTTAATTTAATTTAATTTTAGTGATTTTAATTTTCTTTTGTATTGATGTAATTTTAATTATTTATTCTTATTTTTGTTTTAAAAGATTTGTCGAAACGTCTGAAGTACAAAAAACAAACGAAAATGTTTGTTGTTGTGTTGGTTCTTCTTTTCATCTGTAAGCTCCGTTTCCCTAAGGAGAAGTTAATACCTTTGATATATATATATACACACATATACACACAGTGCATTCGAAAAGTCTCTCCGCAGTCAACGTGCTACAGCCAGTATATGCGCGCTAAGCCGGTTTCAGCCGGTTTAAACTCGATCGTGTCGGTACTGTGACAGAGTTGGGATCGTGGCAATAATGTGTGTCGATAGCTTGGTAAAAAAATGTGTGTGCATTCATGAAACACCATTGCACGACCAGAAAATCGGCGTTTGGGTTGCAATATCAAGAAAGCGAATTGTCGGTCCCTTTTTCTTTGAGAACACGATAAATCCTGAACGATACTGTTCAGAAATTCTGTATCCATTTACTGGACAGCTAAACGAAATGGAAATACTGAATGCATACTTCCAGCAAGATGGTGCCACGGCACACACTGCTCACCTTTCGATGGAGCTACTGCATGATGTGTTTGGGGATCGCATAATTTCAAGGGGGCTTTGGCCTCCACGATCTCCAGACCTTACGCCGCCCGACTATTTCTTGTGGGGAGCAGCAAAAGGTGTTGTTTATAAAGACCACCCGAAAACAATTCAGAACTTAAAAACCGCAATATCCACTTACATTGGTTCAATATCAACCAACACTTTAAAAAAAAGTGTTTGACAACAAGTGTAGACGAGTTGCTCTGTGCCTGCAAAATAATGGAAAACACTTTCAACACATGCTGTAAAATCAAAAGGTTATGTAATAAAATCACTAAATCATGGTTGAATGAAAACATTGTAGTTTTTCAATTTCCAATAGCGTTTAACATAGCACTGCGGAAGACTTTTCGAACGCACTGTGTGTATATATATATATATATATATATATATATATATATATATAAGGGGTTCCAAAAAACCTTAGCTCCCCCATTTGCAGCTTACATGTTTACTTATATCGAAATAGGTTTTAGTGATTATAAAAATATATAAATTCTTTATTTATTGCAGGTATTAAAATTACTCTAGCTGATAAGTGATAATATAATGGCTTCTCAATTAATTGGTGATTCGGAGAGGCAACGTGTGATAGATCGCATACGAGCAATAACATTTCGGAAGCTCGTGATGCTGGAGCCACCTTTATAACACGTTCATGGGTTGCCAAAAAAGTTGCGAAGAAGTGAGGACTTCGTCAAAAGAAATTGGAATAAAACTTTGGATGAATGTGAAATGGATACAACCAAATCTGGGCGCCCAAATTTGCCACTCTCTCAGGAAACAAAGGACATCATTGAAAGCGGTACGCATAAGCGGAAAAAAGCTGTGCTAAACTTTCTAGAGAGATCGAAGTGTTGAGAGGAAAGATCGTTAGTGGTGAGATCATTCGACTGTACCCTCATAGGCAAGGTTTAAAGCCTTGGCATGAACTTCCAAAGCCAAGAAAAACTCAACTTAATATCGATGACAGAATGTGGTTTGCCCATTATTTTGAAGATTGGGATGTGGATGACTTCATGCATTTAGCTGTCTCCGATGAATTTTTTGTTTACGTTAACACGTCGGCCTAACTACCAAAATGATCGAGTGTGGGCCACAACACCAGATGAAATCGATGACAATGAACATTATCGCGAATTATTAAAAAGTCCAGATTGTATTGGTGTGTTTGTTTTGTTCACTGCAATGAAGCTCATGTGGGTGCTGAAACCAAATGGTCAGAGTTGGGATGGACAGTATTTTCGCGATATTATTCTATCCCAGCATGTCGTTCTTTTTCTAAGAAACCCAAAGAATGTTATGGATGTCGATCAGGTCACACTTCTGCACGATAAGGCCCCCTGCTTTAAGGCATTAGCCACTCAACAGTTGCTGCGGAACCATGAGATCGATTTCTTTGGAAATGAAGAATGGCCAGGAAATTCTCCTGACCTGAACGTCTGTGAACACATTGGATCAATTATAAAGGACAAGGTTGAATGTATCTTGTTTCAAGAACATGCAGCAAATCGATTTTCGAAGGATACAATGACGCAACACATTGAAACTGTTTTAGCAAATTTGCGTAACGATCAAGATCTATTCACGTCACTTTTGGCAAGCTACCCAAAGCGAATTCAGGCTGTCCTGGAAGCCAATGGCGGGAACACCAAGTTTTAATTGTTTCTCATTAAATGCAGGATTAAATTCTCTTTTGTAAGGTATGTTTAGTTTTACTGTACCTCTAATGGTTTAGGCCATGGGCGGGGGGGGGGGGCTAAGGTTTATTGGAGCCCCGTATATACGCACGAGGTTTGTTCAAAAAGTATCCAGACTGATGCTATAATAGACAGAATATGGTACTTACAGGGTTTGAGGCTTAATCTCCCTGAAAGTATGCTACTTCTGAAGCCACACACTTTGCCCAACGATCCTGCCACTGTTAAAAACATTTTTCGAAAGACAAAAGCTGCTCCGTCGAATTTCTTTTAATGGTCTCATCATCATCGAATCGGTGGCCTTTCAGGGTTTGTCTGAGCTTCGGAAACAAAAAAAAAGTCTCATGGAGCCAAATCCGACGAATATGGAGATTGCTGTACTTGTGGGGTAGCTTTTTTGGCCAAAAATTGCTGCACAAGTTACGACGAGTGAGATGGCGCGTTATCATGATGAAGCATCCAGTCTCCGGACTCCCACTTTTGCGGCCGTTTCCTCCAAACTGCTTCACGTAGACGTCTCAATACTTCAACGTAAAATTCCTTGTTGACTGTTTGTTCCTGTGCAGCATATTCATGGTGCACAACAACCTTAACAGTAAAAAAAAATCGGAACTCTCCGACATCGTAAGAAATCGCTGCGAAACAAAACACGTTTAACTTTAAAGGCTCACCACAGCGGACTGACGCTACACAATGAAGTGCAACCCTCTCTGTCAACTTGTCTCAACATGCAGAGACATGTTTAGCACAGTCACAACTCCAAACTGACCTTGTTCTAAAAATAAACACCCTGTCAGGATACTTTTTGAACAGACCTCGTGTATGTATATATATATATATATATATATATATATATATAAGGGTGATACGTCTACGGACTTTGAAACCCGTGTTTAGCTTCCAAAATTTAATCATTTGTTATTTTATAATAATAATAATGTTTCTTGGATTCTTTTCTTGGCAGAAAAATTATATATATATATATATATATATATATATATACAGTATATATATATATTCAAAAGATTTTTTTTGTCAGATATAGAATAGAATCGGTAAAGTTCAGAGCTGGGCAGTAGCGCGTTACAAGTAACGGCCGTTACGTAACGCGGTACTTTTTTAGTAACGGTAGCGGTAGCGGCGTTACATTTCAATTCAAGTAACTCTTTTAGTAACGACGTTACTTTTTTAGGGAAATACATTCGTTAGTCGTTACTCGTTACTTTTTTATTGTAGTTCGCAATTAGTTTCTTTCGATCCTCACTCATTATTCATTAACCGTTAAAAATTTGTCCCTTCACTATGAGCGACGGGTGCATGTTGGCCGTTGGCATGCTGGCAGCCTAACCCCATCCACTCTCTCCCCGTACACTGACAGCACTGTCAAAGTAAAAGGCGAAGAACCCTGGAGTAGGGAGGGACCTAAGTTCAACAGAGGTTTCGTCATTCCTCTCATCTGGGCCTTCACGGCACGTTAGCTCTGCATACGTCCCATCCACTAACTTTAAAAATATGTTTATTAAACTTAACACTCCTATACCATCTAGTACCGCTGTTGAGCGTGTTTTTTTCAGTAGGGAAGGATATACTGCGTCCGAAACGAGGCTCGCTCTTAGATGCAACTTTTGAGAAGCTTGTTTTCTTAAAGGCCAATAAAGATCTTTTGAATAATAGTTCTTAAGTTTGTATATTTAGCTAATACATTTCAATTATCATTGCCATGCACAATAACTCATTTGATTCTTTTCTTTAGTATTTCGTATTATTGTTTCGCAAAACTAAACTTTCCTGGTATATTCTAACATTAGTAAATTAGTATCAATAGTATGCTACATCCTCTGTTATGTTGCAATTCCTAGTAATAAATCTTGCAGTAATTTTGTTTCACTTTTTTTGAAAATATTATGCCTTATAAGTCAAAACAACGCAATGAAGGCATGTACAGACTTCATAGCCTATGCATTAACCAGTGGATACAAACCAACACATACTCGCACGAGCGAATGTTTATATAATATTTTATGTATATATAAATTATAATATACTTATGCATATATATAACATATTTACATTTCATTAAAAGTAACGGTGCCGTTACTCGTTACTTTTTAAAAATGGTAACTGTAACGATAATGGCGTTACATTTAGACTGTAGCAACGGTAACGGTAACGGCATTACATTTATAAAGTAACGAGTACAGCACTGGTAAATTTTTTAAACGCATCTTGAATCCAAGATTTCGTCTATATCATCTTTCGAATACTTAATTTGGTGCCGAAATTTATGGAAGTAAACGTATCATATATATATATATATATATATATATAATATATATATATATATATATTATATATATATATATATATATATATAAATTATCAAATTTGACGTGTGAAGTAAAGATTTTAAAAATTAAAAAAAAATGTAAGCTTTTTTCAACCTTTTACAGCGATTCATCTCTTCCCTTAATAAATCTTACTATATTTTTCTCAAAATACTCGTAGATCCGACTTTTGTATTTGTACTGAAGAAATTTTGTGAAATGCCTTTAAAGAGAGAGAGAGAGAGAGAGAGAGAGAGAGAGAGAGAGAGAGAGAGAGAGAGAGAGAGAGATATGCATTATTAATCAGGGATGGGAAATCGAAATCTTTTTCGATTCAAATTCGAATCCGATTTTCACGCAATTAGAAATATAGATTCGAATTCGGATTCAAATTTAGCGGTTTTTATCGATTCGAATTTTTTTCCGATTCGGATTATTTCTTTTTCGATTTCGATCCGATTCGAATCCGATTCGGATCCAGGCCTAATTTTTCTTGATTTTTATGAGTTCATTTAATAAAATTATACCTATCATCGTTGTTTTAGTCAAGGGGTGGCTATTATTAATAAGTTTCATTTTTAATAATAATACAGATAATTCTCAGTCTATTAACGATCTAAGTAATAACTTTAGATTTACTCTTAATAAGGTGCAAAAAAAAATCATTCATATAAGCTAATTTATTAAACAATTAAGGCTCATATATACAAGAAATATTAATTATAGCATACATAAAAATTAAAATATGATAATAATACTTTAAGAAATATATCCACTGTATAGATACAAATTTACAAATTAAAATTAGCCCTGACAACTAAGATATTTTCAATGTTCGAAGGCAAAAGGTTATTTCTTTGAGGAGCGTGTGAAATTGTCACTCTCGGACAATACCAAAATTTAAGGATTAGGATTAGCACCTTAATGGATGGAGTATAGGATTAGTATGATTTTTGTCCGAGCAAACAGATTCTCGGAAAGGTCAGTCTTTACCTGTGGTGAAACCGGAAACGTTAATAAGCCTTATAAGTTATTTATAAGTTATAACCAAATTTTTAAAATCCGGATCCATATTTTTTATCGATTTGAATTCGAATTCGGATTCATCGTTTCTTTTCGATTCGGATCAAAATTTCGATTCAGATCCGCGCCCGTTTTTCGATTCGAATTTTTTTTCGATTCAGACTTCTCAAAAAATATCGATTAATTCCGATTATCGATTCGAATCCGATCCGATTTCCCATCTCTGATTATTTATTATTATTTTGAAACAGTGATATTAAAATAATGATGACGGTTTCAAAGCTGTTTTACGTTTAAAAATGATGAAATTCATTGTGTGTTTTTAATTTTATTTTAATTCTACATCACAATTTATCATTCAAACGCAAATTTTCATGGACAAATTTGAATAAAATTGAAAAATACTTTCCTTTTGCGTTTTGAAATTGAATCACACACACACACACACACACACACACATTTTGTTATTATATGAAACACCTACTCGACATCTTATATTGAACTTTGCTTTCTGAAATGAATAATAGCTATTTTGAAATGTTTACTAAATATTTCAAACATCTGAAAATGGTTCTTAAATGTTTCAAATATATAAAAGTATAGAAATTAAAAATGTATTTTGTATAAGAAGTTAGTTAGTTTTCTATTCCTTGCGCCGCGAGACGCATGCGCATTAGGGCATATCATACTTTTCCCGAGTCCGAATTTCACTCTGGCTAATATGTATTTTTATGTAAAATTTAATTCTAAGAGGGGTTTCTTTTCTGCAACTTTTCCCAAAAATCGCGTTATCATGTTCAAAATTGAGGTTTTCTGTTCTATGTTGAAATACCGAATATTCATTGAACACAACCTCATATTTTTAACCTTTTGTCGTAATTTGTTGCCATTTAGACACATTAACGTTGCTTAACTCTTACACAGGTTTAATATATACATACATATATATCTATGTATCAGTGGCGACGCCAGGGTTTTAAGGGTACTCAGGCTAGGTTTCCAAATTTCTACTCTGCACACCTATTGCAAGGATCGTGTTAATTTTTTAAAAGTAGCTAAAGTTGTATTAACTAAATATTTACCTTATTTGAACATAAAATCTAAACGCCTCGGTTTTAAAGCATTTCTAATATTCTGTCATGTATTTCCCTCTTCCGCTCTAAATCGATAATGATTTCTTTTTCAATTGATATTCGAGCTAGAGATGAAAGTCATTTTTGAGCCATTGTACTTCTTAAATATGACTTCACAAGTTCACTTGGTCGAGGGCAGAAAAACTTCTTTCGGTTGTTGCGGAAGTTGCAGCTAGCATAAGAAATAGTTGAATTAGTTTAGTAGTTTCAGACATTGCAGTCAATAACCCCAATTCATGGAATAGTTGTGAAATAGCATTTGCAGAATTACAGCTTCTGAACTCATTGTCCTGATAAATATATTTCGACTCGCGGGCTAAAGACTTTATTTCAAATATGTCTGGGTATTTCAATTGTAAACTATTTAGGTGGTGAAATGCGCATTGTAGTTAAAAAGTAGTTTAAAATTGTGACGCAGTTTACTTAGTGTTTGTATTTATAAGCTATCTCGAAAAGAGGAAAAAAAACTATTATAATTGTCCATTTATTCATTTACTGTATTCGATATAGGCTTACGTCTGTTGAGTGTCTTTCATGCATTTATTAATTTTACTTGTTTGGCTAGGCTTTGGCTTGTAAAGTCTTTCAACATTGAGAACTAGCATGTAACACTGAGCTTAGCCTTAGACCTGGGCCTCTTGATATATAGTAAGCTTACCCTATATTCAATCTATGTAAGATAGCCTTTACTTGAGAAAAGACACTGATAAGTTAGAAAGGGTTGGGGCTAGAGCAACAAAAATTAATTTAGAATTGAGAAGTAAAATATTTGAGGAAATATTAACTGAACTACGTATGTATTCGTATGAAAAGCGTCGACTTATAGTACTAATTTGAGCATTTAAAACTGATAAATGCCTTTGATTATGTAAATTGCAGGAAATTATTATATTGGGATACAGAGTCAATTGGAAGAAGAAATGGCTATAAATTGAAAATTACTAGTTATTAAGAGTAATACTGTGAAGTAATTGGATTACCTGAAGATCAGGGCCCTCATGTATTCTTGTTTTTTGCTTTACAGTACCAAATATAATAATAAATTAAATTGAATGCCCGGTTAGGTCAACCGTACGCCCTTGACGATTGGTTACGTTAAGTCGTGATATTTTCGTTAGTGTTAACGAAGATATCATTTGGTAATTGAGGCTGGGGGCCCTGATCTTCAGGTGATCCAAGCAATTCTTTTCATATGAGCTTAAACTAAAACTCTTCAAACTTTCATGCATGAGACATTTCACTGTTAGACATTTTATTAGACACTTCGGATTTGTCTTTTCAATTATTTAAAAAATTAGGACAATTTAGACATTTCAATTGACTTACTGAACTGTCTAATGAAAGGTTTAATTAATGTGAAATGTCTAACGAATTAGACATTTCAAAATTTCCAAAATTGGGAAACTGAAACGTCTAATGAAACGTCTACTTCTATTTAGAGTGGATATAATTATTATACATATAATAATTATACGTTCTTCATCATTGTATATAGTATTAAAATTGAATTAAATGATAATTAGGAAAGGAAATGGGAGAGAGAGAGAGACACACACACACACACACACATACATACACACAAAGGCGTGAATGAGAAAACAAACAAAATGTTCTTTGTTTTTTTAAATATCTCGAAAAAATTTCATCGCTGCGAATCGTTCTCTCTCGATGTCGAAAACGAAAATTAAAGGAAAACAACATTAAAAAAACCACAAACAAATAAAAGTTATATATATATTATAATGAATTTCAATTTTGGAATATTTCTTTTAAACCAATAGTACGATTCAGGTAATAACAACACACACACATACATATATATGGAATACACAGACCTAATATGCATAGAACGAACAAGGAAATCTCCCGAGATAATTAAATCCACTATGGTAAATGGCAAATACTAAAGTTTTTTTCCTCTGCATGATGGAAACCCAACGTGGTGACATACCGAAATATTAGAATATCTTGTCAGGTGTTACAAAAAAATGTAATAATTTCATTATGTTTATTGAGTACTGCCAATATATTAAACCTTTATCAAAGACTTTTTAACTCTGCGTTTTAGTATTTAGTTGGTCCACCTTTAGCCCTGATTAAGTCTTCCACTCGACGTGGCATCAAGTCGACAAACCTCTTGCATTCTTCTGTAATTATCGATTACCAGGTTATCATCAAATACCTCTTTAGTTCACTAAGTGTTCCTGCTTTACGCTTTTGGGTCTTCTCTTTTAGAAATATGCTAAAGATTTTCTCTCGGATTGAGATCGGGAGAATTAGCTTGCCAGGGTAGTGCTTCAGTTTCATGAGCATCAAACGATGCAGATGTTGCACAAACCGCATGAGCTGGAGCCAATTCATGTTGAAAAATAAATGGTTCGTCTCCATACAGCTTTTCGGCAGACTCCAGCATGAAGTATTCTAAGATTTCATGATAAACGTGACTATTGATTGACAATTCTATTTACAAATGCAAGTCAACCCACACCATTTGTATTCATGCAACGCTACACTAACACACTCGCCGTAAATTTGATCAATCACTTCTGCAGCTTTCATGATGAATTTCAGACTTTCTTCGCCAAACTGAAGGACCCCTGTCACCAAATTACACACAAAATTTTGATTCGTCTGAAAAAAAGCACTTTTTGCGACTCTTTCTTTGCGCCAGGATAGTCGTCTTCTCTTTCGCTTCGCGTTTAACGTCGGCTTAATTTTCGGTTTTTGTGACTGACTGAAATCCCATTTCATAAAGACGGCGAGTGTGTTAGTATGGGATTGAATTTTATAAATGTATTTGATGAATGCAAATGGTGTGGGGTCATTTGCATTTGTAAATTGAACTGTCAATAGTCACGTTAACAAGACATCTTAGAATACTTCATGCTGGAGTGTGCAAAACAGCTGTATGAAGACAAACCATTTATTTTTCAACATGACTTAGCTCCAACTACTGCGGTTCGTGCAACATCTGCATCGTTTGATGCTCATGAAACTGAAGCACTACGATGACCATCTAATTCTCCCGATCTTAATCCGATAGAAAATCTTTGGAATATTTTTAAGCAGAAGGCCCAAAAGCGTAAAGCAGGAACACTTAGTGAACTGAAGAGGTGTTTGATGACAACCTGGCAATCGATAATTACAGAAGAATGCAAGAGGCTTGTCGACTCGATGCCATTCGATTGGAGGCCGTAATCAGGGCTAAGGGTGGACCAACTAAATACTAAGACGCAGAGTAAAAAAAAGTCTTGATAAATATTTAATATATTGACAGTCCTCAACAAACATAATGAATTCATTCTATCTTTTTATGTAACACTTCACAAGATATTCTATTTTAGTATGTCGCTATGCATTAACTTTTCACTATTTAATAAGATTTTTGCTATATTTTACTTTTTATATTTCAAAACTGCCACCACGGATGTCTTTTTATCATAATACTTGACACTCCTCATAAAGGTGTATAACTTAAAAGTATTATCAAGGTCATAAGCGCATTTAAGACAATATTCTCTTTTTTTGGTCCGGAGTAATATATATATATATATATATATATATATATATATATATAGATATATATATATATATATATAATATATATATATATATATATATATGCTGTTTTCAATCTAAGTCAGTTGGTGCGCTTTTTTTTTTAATTTAGAGTCAATCTTATTCTTTTTAATTATTCATTTGTTTGGAGAATAAAATTTGCTGAAAGAAATTTAAAGTGTTGACAGTGTCCAATTTTTTAATGGGATTTCATGCTTAACCGATATTCAAATAGTTTTCCTCCCGTCATTTTCTTAAACTTTGTTTGTATAAGTTACAAGATAATTTAAACTTTGCTTCTAAAGTTTATTTTATTTTAAAAGTTAAAAATTTTTATTAATGATAGTCTGAAAAGGGACACGAAACGGTACAAAAGTAGGTAGTAATATTCATTCTGGTTGGTAGTGCCTCCGACGAATCTAACAGAAGGACGTAAATTTCGTTCCTGTTTCAGCAAAACTCAGGATCCAAAATGATAGCACCCCGAACTTAACGGTTACCTCAAACCAATGTCCCAAACGGGCGAGTCGTGCCTCACTGAGGGCCGTCAGTTCATTTTCACAAACCGTCTTCGATACGTACACCCACAGGCAGTGTTTCACCTAAGGTAGTCGTACCTCACTCACTAGCGAAAACTCAACGGTTACCTCGGACGATCTCTGACCGTCCACCTGACATGCGTGCGTGCAGTGGTTGCCGCCCTCCAAGAGCGCTCTTAGCAGCGGCAGCGCTTTTCCTGGCCTCAAACTTTTCACCTGTTCAGGTCGCCGTCAGCCGCGACGCGATGTGAGTGTGCCTCTGCTCGGTGCGCCCTCGTTGGACCTTAGTTGGAACGCCCTTCATGGTCCGTAAAAGTGCTCATTATAAAAAAATTTTGAATAGAAAGAAAAATAGATTTTTGTGTTGTATAAATAGATTTATAGTTATTAGTGTTGTTGTAGAGTTTAAGGGACAAATATTTCAGGTTTGAGAGCGGTTTTATTTATAAATTTACATTCAAAGTTACGATTATTAATTCGTTTATCGCCGCATTTTAATCGTGTAATTTGTAACGGATGCTGTGTAATTAATGATGGACATTTTAAGCATGTCTGAACTGTTCATTTACGAATATAATAATAGTAAATATATGTCGGTTCTCGACTATGTTTACGCGTACATATTATGAAGTACTTTTAAAGAGTCTCAAAAATTCTAAAAAAAAACAAAATTTCTCATTTAAATGAACTTTATGAGGTAAGAATGAACCGATTTTAATAAGGGGCCTATTTAACATTTCTAAATCATAGTTTATTGGTAACTAAAGACTTTACCATAAAAAAAAATTAATATAATGATTAAAATCAACAGACATTGATTGTATCGTATTTTCTAACGAATCGAAGTCAATCTGTTATAATATATATATACATATATATGTATGTATGTATGTATGTATATACATATACATATATATATATATATGTATACAAATCAAACTATTAAAAATACATCGTTTTCCCTTCCCCAGGAATCTTTCGGGAAGGGAAAAAAATATGCTTACACGAATCAATTTGAGTGGCTTCCATGACTATAAAGTGAAGGAAACTTTTATCTGACGGAGAAGTTTACGCGATAAATTGGATTTGGAAGTGTATGCCTATTTTTGTTGCGGCTTCCTCGCACGATTCGTAATAAGAAAACGACTTCACTGAATAGGAAACTTTCGCCCATTAACAGATGGATCATTCATCTTTAAAAGCATTCACAATATAGTGAAAGAGGCTGCTTCTCATTAATATTTTCCGATTTTCCGAAGCTCTGTTAAGGCAAGTATTTTTTCAGAAAAGGAAGACGGACATTTTTGGCAGTGAAAATTATTATTTTTTTTGTTTTTTTTCTTTTTTTGATCATTGAACGCGTAACTAACGTAAAAATGTATTTATTTACCATGATTTTAATTTTTAATCAATTTAACAGCGTAATTTCGGTCGGTAAAATTGCGAGTAACGTCGGATGCTGTCAAAGTACTTTTTTTTTACTTTCGTGCATTAAAATTTAATCCCTTTTTAAGAACGAACTTTGACCAAATTAGTCGCGATTGACCGCATCTCACTGAAATTTTAAGGTTGAATTTAATATCTAATATTAATAACCTATTTTGAAGCTCCATTCCTTCAAAAAAAAATTTTTTTTTCATTTCGTTTAAAATTGGATTTTATTCTTTAAAGCGAAATATTACTTAAAAATGGGTTAAAGGTGAAGAATCAAGATGTGCATAAAGCTAAATAGCGTCCACGTTGATCGTTCGTTATTAAATTTATTTCGAGTGAAGAGAGAACGAACGAGCGAGCGGGCGGGGACATTTCCTACGTTAAATAGATCAGTGTGTATACAAAGAGTTAATAAGAACCTTCGTCTCTTCATTTCTTCATCCATTTAGCCGCGATACGTACTTTTCTTCTCTCTTTCGCGTTCATTAGATTTTCTTTTCAAAACGACATCAAGTGGTTAAGGTTTAGTTCATTAAGTGGTCAACCGAATTACCTCTTGAACGCCTCGTCATCACTTTGAAGGGTGAAGAGTGAAGACCTAAAGACGAAGGATGGGTTTGAATGCCGAACGTCGTCCATACATATTTCATTATGACGAAACTGAACGCGAATTCGAACCCGCAATTTCAGTGATTTCAATTCTCCTGAGGGAACATGGGTTTGCCAAATCAAATAAAGACGCTACCATCTTGTAACCAATACGTCTACACACACACACACACACACACACACACACACATATATATAGTGTCTTCTTGCTAGACTCGAAAAATGACTAGTTGAGATGAAGAAGAGTGGAAGCAAGGTTCCTTAAAAACAGCTATAAAATAGTATAAACAGGAAGAAGGTATGAACTTAAATGTAAACTTAAATAATAGTAATTAAATAAGATGGAAATTAGGTGAGAAGGAAATGGCTGCCAAGAACGCCTTCCCATCAACAGTCAAGGGAGTGTCGAAAATGCCAAAACTGCAGTTATGTGGAAAACACACTAGGGTAGGGTTAACCTTAATGTAGTATGTAATGAAGCAGCCTTGGAAAGGTGCAGTGAAACTATGTGGATTCCACATCCTGAAATTAGGAGTGTGATAAAAGAGTTAAAGATAGGTACTTCTTCGGGTGTATATATATATATATATATATATATATGACCTATCGAGTGAGCATTGAAAGTATAATATAATGACGAAGTGAATCTTTATATCTCATTGTTGTTTTCAGCCGTGCTTTCTCATGGTTATATTCCTACGAAGTTTATGAGGGTATATCACGCTCCTTTTCAAATCAAAACTAAATATAGGGACATTCTATCCACCTACAATTATTATGGACATAATTGCTACTGACTTCTGTTTCTCATAATTATTTGAAAAACTTTTGCTCTAGCGACTAAAGAATTATTTATGAATATCTTTAGTCGGACTAAATTTTATATATATATATATATATATATATAATTTAATGTAGGCCAGTGATATAGTATAGTGTAGTATCTAAAAACTAGAGAATTATTTTCTCGGAACCATATTAATGATTTAAGTATCACTGAAAATTAAAGTTATACACTTCAACACCAAAAGCTCAAAAAAAGATGGGTAACAATATTTTCAAAATGAAAGGCGAACCAAGAGAACAAGTATACGAATTTAAGTATCTGGGTCAAATTATAATTATCACCATCTCCTTGAATGATGACTCAGACCTAAGAAAACGTATTAAACTTTTAGTGCTGAGCTTACACGATTATAAGGAGCTTCAGATTCTGGTCGATCGAAACTCTAAAATAAATTTTGTACGATAAACATAGGCCATACTTGGACTCTACCTGTTTCGGTAAAATGAGAACTGATTGGTATCTCCACATTTACAATTCGGTATTTTTTGTATATACTTATTACACACTGTATTTTTTAAATTGATAGCATTCATGCCTCACTGATTATTCCTTATATCATGTTTGTTTAAGGTAAATATTTTGTGAACAAAAGACATAAAATTTACTTATAAGCTTCGGTTAAAACTTTAGTTTGTTACGACCTTTTCACATTAAAAAAAAATGGCAAATAAAAAATCACAAATATCTTAGGCACACACCGACCCACATTTCAAAATTTGGCTTTTTGGACTTTTGGGTTGCACCAACCGGTTCTTCTTCTGTACTTTTACTTGGCAAATTAAGTGATAATAAGGTACTGTTTAGAAATTACTCTGAAACAATAGATTCCACGTTTTGTTCTTCCTCTTACCTCGTAATTGGGTGGCCATGGCTTTCCACTTTTATGAGAAATCCCCCCTTAATATAATATATATATATATATATATATTCCAAAACTTCGTTAGTGCCACCGCCCCAAAATTATTTTTTTACTTTTCTGCTTTAATTCGTACTGGCACATAATTGTACAAAAAAAATAGACTTCAGTAAAACCTCTCGATACCGACACTCCATTATAACGAAACCTCTCTTTACCGAACAGTTTGGGCATTTCGAAAAATCTTCTTTATCGAAAACATGCTTCGTTATAAGGAGGTGTTTTCGCAAACTCAGCCTGAGCTGCACGTGTTCGTCTCGACCGCCATTTCCCCGCTCAAGAAAGTAAGCGGCATACTGATTGGCTGATGCCTAAAAGATGATGCGTAATTGGCTAAAATGTTCCTCCCTCACGGAGAAATACTTTTAAGTAATGTATTTAATATACTGTACTATATAAAGTATGATGGGGCGCACCACATTTTGGTCGTCATGTTACAGATTACTTGAATCAGCGGCACGGGAATCGTTGGATTGGTCGTGCTGGTCCAATATCGTGGCCCCCGAGATCTCCCGACCTAACCCCGTTAGATTTCTTTTTATGAGGCCTTATGAAAGAGATCATCTACGAGACCAAAGTACAAACGAGAGAGGAACTCTTGCGTCGGATTATGGATGCCGCTGCTTACATACGAGAACACCTCGAAATGATTGAATGGGCAGTGGATTCTTGTTTGGAGCGAGCAAGACTGTGCATTGAAAACCGAGGCGGACATTGTGAACATTTATAAGGTATATCTCATAAAGTGTAGCAATAAATACATCAGATTAATACTCTCGTTTATTTTTTTCCGTGCAACTTAAAACGTCCGTAGCTCCACAACGGTTGGAAATAGCACCGATGTTGTATTAACTTTTTTACTCAATATCACCCCCCAAAGTATGGTAGACCGGTTGTGAAACACCCTGTATATATCCATGATGATATTCCAAAACGTTGTAAGTAGCCAAACCAGAGTTTCACAGAAGGAAAAACTGAGTAATATCTCGTGTAGGAAACATTTACGAGCATTTAAAACCTAATTGTTACGATGGAAAAGAAACAGAAATACAGTAAAACTTCTCTATAACGAAATTTACACTATAAGCCAAGTGGTTGTAGTTGTAGAGAGGTTGTTCGTTATAAAGAGGTTTCCAAATTTGCCGATATTGTAGTATATATTTTAATGACCTATTTAGACCCTCATTAATTATTTCCATCGTGCTGAAAGAACATCCTGCGCCTTGTCTCCAAGAGCATGTCCTCTATCAAAAGCGGCAATTTGTTCGTCAGGAAGTTCGGATAAATATCAGCAGTTAATTGTTGTTCCAAAACGAACGGTCCGATCAGCTGATCTCCAATTACACCACATCAAACATTCACCGAGAATCGATGTTGAAAGTTTCCTTCAACGATATCGTGAGGATTATCGGCGGACCACAAGTGGGCATTTCGTCTATTGTTAATTCCATCCCGAATGAATTGTGCTTCATCACTAAACAGTATGCGATTAAGAATTTGGCGATGCATAACCATCCACTGGCAAAAACTGAACACGTTTATCTTAATCATCTGGTTGAAGAGCTTGCACAGGTTGCAAATAATAAGGATACAAACCCTCATCATGTATGATTCGCCATACACGCGATACGGATTCACCAATTCGTCTAGAAATCCTTCGAACACTGGTAGTTGGGCTACGTTGTACTAGGTCCAGTATGCGCTCCTCCACAGCAACGGGCCGTCATGCTACATGTTCTTCATTACGTGGAACAATTGTCCTTGTTTCCCTTAGTCTCTGGTGTGTGTCACTAAACACTTGCCTGTTCGGTATTCGGCGGTTCGGAAAAGGTCTTCAATATTCCTCAACTGCCGTTCTGCTGTTACCATCACGGAATCCATAAATGAAATAGATATCAGCGCATTCAGCGGGTGTGAACTGTTGACTCATTTTGATTGTTCACCTTAGCGCAACATAGTGTCTCGTACCACAGATCAGAACCAACTGAAAGAAAGAACTGAGGATTCGTAGTGATAACTTCGTTAACCGAAACTACCAGTGCTACCATCTATCGAATTACACATAAGTAGGGATTTGTTGTTTGCACTTCTTAAAACGTCCGTAGCTCTGCAACGGTTGGAAATAGCACCTACTGGGTGTTCGAAAAGTCCCGTCACCCCCTACAAAATGTACATATTGTAATACCAATTTTATTTTTGGGTGGTTAATTGTATTTATATGTGGTAGGTGTAATTTAAGAAACAAGTCACTAGCAACAATTACTTTAATTACTGTAAATACAGTTTGTAATTACAGTTACTAACCAAGAATATCTGTGTGCACCACCATTTTCATAACAAAGGATTATGCGCCTCCATGTGCGGTGTGAGAATCAACGCAGCATTGCTGGAGTGATTGCACCAAATGCATCTCGAACCGCGTGTTTCAGCTTCCTCCACTCGTCAAAAAAAATCACTGTTCCACGTGCAGGAATTGTTGGAAAAACGGTCAAAAACCGTTCACAGGTTTCATATCGTTTCTGCATGTCTGTATCGCTTAATTCATTAACAAATAACGGGCGGTATGGTTTCATGCCGAGATCTTTTGTCATGTGATCTCTCATTGTGGACATGGGGACTGCAAGTTCTCATGATCGTTTCCGAAGTGATGTTTTCGGTGAACGAGCCACCGATGCAATCACACCTTCACATTGTTCTGCTCGCGTTGTTGGTATTCCCAACCGTGGTCCGTCCTTGATGGAACTAGTTTCAAACAGCGTTTTCTCCAAGCGTAATACCGTCTTGTTTGGTGGTGCAGCCTTATTGAATCTTGTGTTGAAATCATTCTGGATATCATGCATCGTTTTGCCGGTATGTGACCTTTCATGAGCCCATGTGCTCATCACTGTCCTTTCCGCCAGAGTGTAAGTGGACTGGTCTGCCATTGTTTACACAACTCTAATACCTGGAAAAGAAAAAAATTGTCAATGAATCGCATATAAATTCATTTAATCACACAAAAATAAAATTGGTATTACAATATGTACATTTTGTAGGGGATGACGGGACTTTTCGAACACCCTGTATGTTGTATTAACTTTTTTACTCGATATCACCACCCCAAATTACCTTCCAAAGTATGGCAGATCGGTTGTGAAACACCCTGTATATATATATATACATTATATATATATATATATATATATATATACACAGGGTGTTTCACAACCGGTCTGTCATACTTTGGGGGGTAATTTGGGGGGTGATATCGAGTAAAAAAGTTACTACAACATTTTCGAGACCGAGACTGAAACCGAGATCATACGCACTTTTTGCATGTATTCAGTATTGTGTAATGCCTAATTCGTAAGCTCTGTAAATATTTCACATTTAGGAATAAAGATTCTAAAGAGGTTATCAAGTGACAATTGCAAAATTTGCTCATAATTTATTCACAAAATCATAGTTTGTGACGTTTTTCAGCAGTTAACTGCCTACTTAAAACGAGATAAGTGTTCGTTGCACTTGAAGAACATCAACATACTCAGCAGTGATGTAGTTGAGACCACCATGGCCGAGACCGAGACAGAAAAAAAGTTCTCGCGACCGCTCTCGAGTCCTACATCACTGGTTACAACACCGACTATGACAATTGTTTGACAACCAATCTAAATGACTATTTGTTTTTCTTCTGTTTTTATGGGACTTTTAAATGGTCAAAACAATAATCTGGAGTGATTGTGAAGGTATGGATTATTGCAGTTATTTATTTTGTACGAGATTCCTACGGCACTTTTAAGGCAGCCTGGATGCAGTTTGAGGAATTGCAGCTATTTGTTTTAACGTTCCTTCGAATATTTACTAAAATAGCTATTGTCTCCTTATTGGTCTGAAGTGCATTCGCCAGTATACACGAAATATTATAATTTTGAAAGCAACAAAATTTCAGTAAAAACAGGAAGTAAACATTTTGCTAATAGCTCTTCAGCTTCAAACCTATCACTTGGCTGAGACTTCCAAGTACGAGTACTTGAGGTTTGCTTCAAGTTAGGTTATATTTTAATTAACCAACACTTTCAAAAACAATTAAAAATTATTAGCTTAACTTTTGTTCGTGAAACTCGGCACGATTTCTGTGGCAGGATGAGAATTTTTGTATATGCACAAAACATGTTTTAAAGTGTTCTCCCCTTAGTGAAATTACATGACAATTTACGTGTAATTTCTTATTACAGCCTCCAAACTTCGGTAGAAATTGAGTGGGTTTCACGTTCAGTTCCTATTTTTAGAGCTTTTATTAACCTGAGATTTTCTTGGAGGATATTTCCATAAGAAGAAATCAGAGGGATTGAGCTCAGGTGAGAGAGGAGGTCATTCAAGACCACAGTCGTGAAAGTGGAGATACCAATTAGACAAGACTCTCGGGCCAAAATGTTTCATGCAAAAACTCCAAAACGACATTGGCTGAATGAGGTCTTACTCCGTTCTGTTGAAACCAAACTCAGTCTACATCCGTGTCCTGTCCCATAAGAAACCGGTTGAACTGTTTTTTGGAGAATGTAGAGGTAAGCATTTTGGTTCGCTTGATTCACCGTTGTGTCAATACAAAATGAACCAAAGATCGCACGCTGGAGGTAGAGATAAAAATTACACTGGCAGGATTTGGCACGTAATTTCGCAAAGGAAAGGAAACTTTGAGCGTGTTTTTTGGTTATATAAAATACTTTCATTATTTCACAATAATCGTGCCAAGTTTCATGAACGTAAATTCATCCATTCATCTTTAATTTTTGAAAGTGTGGCATAATTTAAGAATCACGTTGCATTTGCGGTAGATTTTACATTTAGTTTCGTTTCCAGAAGCGATTGTGTTCTTCGTTCATCCTTTTCCGGATTTATTTCCGTTTATTATAGATACTCATCTTTAATTAAAGGTCGAGCACTTGCATTCGCGGTTCACGCTCAGTTTTAGAGTTCCCAAAATTCTGTCTCTCACTTTCTGTCTTCCCTCCTTCGCGACAAAATGCTTTTTATATCATACTGATTTTAATCTTTCCTTCAAGCTCTGATTACAATCCTAACCAATTAACCCCTTGGCTCTTCATAGAAGATTAAAAGCGTTTCGAGGATAAGCGGAAGCGCAAAACTTTGCCCAAAGTTTAAAGGATAACTTACTGGTTTTAGGAATAAATAAAAGGGTCATGTTGTTTTTCCCATAAGCAATATATACAAGGCAAATAACAATGACATTGGAACACTTTGTCAAAATTACGCAAAACGGCTCCAATGAGAATTGTAGCAATACTAAATGAATGTAACTGTTCGTCTTCAGATCGAGCAATCAATCGGTCACAATTTTCTTCACACTAAAAAACGTTTGTTAAAGTCAATATTGTCATTTACGAAAAGTTGAATTAAGAGAGGAAAGCCATAGTGAGAAATGGATTTATTTGAGGGCAAATTTTCGCCCTATTCTCAGGTCATCTCCATCAGGTGCGACTGATGGATAACACCCTAGTATTGGTCGAAAGTTTGTGCGTTTGTGCTACTAATAAATTAATTTCTTATTGTGGATTTATTCACGCAATATTTGTCATACCTTTTGTCATTTTTAACCACTCTGAGCTTAGTTCTTCATACACAGAGGGTTGACAAAAGTGAATAGACACCTTCGGTTTTTCCATATTTTTTGATTTGATAATAAAAAGCAATAAAGAGTAACAAGTTTATTGAATGAATATATTTAGAATCGTGTTGCTTTCCTCTTTCCATTATGTAAAGGGAACACACGTTTTGGCATTTTTTCTTCAGGTGGTGTCGATTTATTTTTGTCAACCCCTCTCTCTCTCTCTCTCTCTCTCTCTCTCTCTCTCTCTCTCTCTCTCTCTATATATATATATATTTATTTATTTCTCCGTTTATTGTATATATATATATATATATTTTTTTTTCTGTAACCTATATATAGGCTGTAACTCTTTATGTACTTCAGTGTTCCTGAGGATGTCATTAGACGAAAGCGCTTGAGCACCATTCTGTGTTTCCTTTCCTTCGTGGTTTTATTCATCATAAATATTTTTCACGTGTTACTTTCGTGAAATAATTTTCTTATATATATATATATATATATATATATATATAATATATATATATATATACACACACACACACACACACACACACACACACACACACACATATATATATATATATATATATATATATATATATATATATATATATAATATATAATTGCAAATTCGAATTGTAATGTTATAGCCTGTTCTGCATAGATGAAAACATCTTATCTTACCAACAATAGAGGGCCTGATTTTTCCAATAGAAATCTATTAACTGTTTCAATAGAGATTCAAAAAGCGAAGATTTATCGCGAATACATGTTTGTAACATGAACGAATGCACACACACACACACACACACACACACACACACACATATATATATATATATATATATATATGCGTACGTGTGTATGTGCGCGCGTTTGTGTGTGTGTGTGTATGTGTTTTTTTTTTGTTGTGAAATAACTCATTAATTCAGATGTTATAATTACAACTTTTATACATGAGAGGAAGAGACGATTGTGGAACGAAAATAATAAATAACACTGGTCAACACTCATTTTATTGCCAATCATATTAGAGTGATTTTGGGGTAACTTTGTGGTGCTGATTCCGAATATGACATCGGTTTTGCTAGATTGGCTCTAATTTATGAGATAATTGGTACCCCATTGAAACACGTAAAAATGCAAAAAATTTAATGTTCAGGCGGAGCCTACTTACTGGTTGGGTGGCCGATGACTTATATACGGAGGGGGAATATTCTAGAATGATCGCGGAGTAAACACTAAGAATATTCGCGTGTCTCACCATCTAGAATGTTCCGGTAGTTTCCCATATGCACGCGTTATGGTTACGTTTCCTATTAATTGAGGGTATTCATTATCTCAAGATCTGTGTAATTAATAATAATAATAATAATAATAATAGTAATAATAATAAGAAGAAGGAAACTTTTTACGTTTTCTCGTAATCGAGATTCGAGAGTATTTTGGATACATTTTCCTTTTTTATGGAGGAAGGAGGGCCTCCCCCTTCCCCCCATAGAGGAAGAAGAGAGCTAAAACTCAGGGTCAATGTTTTTGAGATGCTTGAACATTCTGCATTTGAAAGATTGGAGGTCAAAGACGGAGGAAAAGATGAATTGAGGAAGATTGTTCCAGAGTTGACCGGTTGAGTAGATGAAAGATTGGAAGTATCGATTAACCCTTGCATTAGAGCAGGGGTGGGGAACCTGCGGCCTTCTGCCTATTTGACATTCAGAATTCATACCGTACGATAATGGACAGCAACTGATACCCCTTTAGGGCTTTAGGCTATTTCATTAGATCATGGTTTCAGCTTCACTGCTTCTTACACATACAAGCCTTCTTTATGGCTTGAACAATAGGAAATATGGCAACGTTGCCAGTTGAAACTGGCAGAGTTGCCTTACGGCTTACGCCCTTACCTATCAACGATCAACTCGACTGGATGACAGTTACTGACGATTCTCCGATAGTGACACGCACGCTTGTTTCCTTTAAAACTGTAAATCTTGGATCAATTCGTGTACCATTTTTATTTAAAAATCTTCTGGTACCCCAATCATGTCAAAAACTGTGAAAAGAAAATTAAAGGAAGAGAACAGAGTATTCCATGAAGAATGGGAATTGCAGTATTTCATAGAAAGATAAAATGATGTGTTTGCTCTGCAACGCCATAATTGCAACAGTGAAGAAACACAATGCATATCAGCATTATGCAACTCATAAGAACCACAAGTATGCTATATTGGAAGAAGAACCCCGAAAGTTTGCACTTACGAAGATGAAACTTCAAAAGCAGCAACAACAGCAAGTATTTAAAACCATGTCAGGCCTAAGGACTGAAATCACTGAAGCAACTTATAAAGTAGCATATATACTTGGAAAAAGAGGTAAGCCATATAGTGATGTGGAAATCATAAAAGAATGCATTGTTGAAGTTGTAGCCCCTTTAGATTCAGACAAGGTTAACAAATACAAACAACTACCTCTTTCAAGAAGGACCATAACTGATCGGCAACATGAATTAGCCCTCAATGTAACTGAACAACTTCATACAATATGCCAAAGCGAAAATACTTATTATTCGATTACCTTGGATGAGTCCACTGATATTACTGACTCAGCGCAAGCGTCAATTTTTATTCGTGTTATAACTGCAGATTTTCAATGCTACGAGGAGTTACTGGCTTTGGGTACCCTTACGGGGAAGACACGTGGAATTGACGTCTTGTCTCTCTTCAAAGAAAAATGCCGTGAAGCGAAACTGAATTTATGTAATTAAGTAAGTGTATGCACAGATGGTGCACTTTCCATGAGAGGAAAATGTGCAGGATTTGTTGCGCTACTACAAAAAGAACTGCCAAATCCAGATAGCTTGATTTCTTTTCACTGTATTTGGCATCAACAGAATCTCTGTGCCAAATCTACTGTTTTAAGTGACATATTAAGTTATACGTATTGTGAACTACATTAGAACAAATGCATCACGACATCTCGCAATATGCTTATGCTTGATGATGAAACATTCAGTGTGGATCTTCCGTATCATTCTAAAGTGCGCTGGTTGTCACAAGGGCAAGTCTTTGAAAAACTTTTGTCTTTGCGAAAACAAATCACAAGATTTTCTGAGGAACTCAATGAACCATGTGAATTGTCAAAAAAGGATTTCTGCAGAAATGCTGCATTTTTGTGTGACGTAATGTCAAGCAAAATTACCTGAATATTTCTTTGCAAGGTAAAACTAAATCCATATATGAAATGTGGCAAAAAATCCAGGCTTTTCGGAGGAAGCTGCGCTGTTCCAAAACTATCCTTACCCGATCGGAACTTTCAGCTGAACACTTCCCTGAACTGGCAAATGTAATTGATGAAGAAGATACAAGCAAATCTTTAAGGGAATATGATGTGAAAGAATACACAGCTGTCCTAGACTCCCTGATTGAAGAATACGATGAAAGATTTGAAGATTTTGAGAAACATGACTTCACACTGAAACTAGCTTTCCAACCACACCTGGTTGGTGTCTCCAAAGCACCTGAAGATTTACAGATGGAGTTGATTGAGCTATTAGAAGATAATATCTTTAAGTCTCTATTTGATACTGAGAAGGATCCTGTTGAATATGGAAAAATGGCGTTGAATACCCACGTCTGCGCCAACATGCTCGTCGAATGTTGCCTTCTTTCGGCACAACCTACTGTTGTGAATGAACGTTTTCATATGTGACTCAAATCAAAACGCGCTTGAGATCTCAGATGACGAATATTCACCTGGAGGACCAACTAAAATTACGGTCAACGATATTGGGACCAAATGTACAACTCCTGTCCCGCAATAAGCAGTCACAAAAAAGTCATTAAATGGTTTATCACTTTTTCACTTAATATTAACATCATTTCACTTAATATCATTTTTCACTTAATATTAGTTCTATTGTTAATTATTATTCCCCCCCAAAAATAAATGTGCACTTGCTGAATTTTTTATTTATTATAAAAGCCCTCACGTATTATCAAGTTTGATTTAAAATTAATAAATATGTAGATTGTAGACTAAAATATGATATTTTGTTGTACTGTATATGTTAAATTCTCAGCATGCGGCCTGATAGGGTATTGGTTAAATGAAATGCGGCCTTCCAATGAAAAAAGGTTCCCCACCCCTGCATTAGAGAGTTTGATGGAAAAGGAAGGAGAATGTGTCAAAAGTCTGGTACTGCGTGCTCTCCTTAAGGGAGGATGCATGCAGTTAGAAAGTTCAGAAGAGCAGTGTCCGTTATAACAGCGATAGTAAAGAGAGAGTGAAGCAACACTGCGGCGAAGAGATAGGGATTAAATACAGTAAGAGGCGGGGAAATGATGAGCTGAAAAAGCCTTTGATTTCGCCCAGTCAAGAAGAGCTGTGTGGGTTGAGCCACCCCGCACACGAGAAGCGTATTCCATACAGAGACGGACAAGACTCCTGTACAGAGACAGACCTGAGTTGGGGTGAAGAAATTGCGGAGCTGGTACAGCACACCAAACTTCTTAGAAGCTGTTTTAGAAAGAGGATATACGCGATCTTTCCACCAAAGATCAGGATAAAAGGAAACACCAGAAATGTTAAGAGATGAGGAAGGATTGAGTTGTGCATTGGTGAAGGTAAGAGGATAGTCATGTGGAAGATTGTGACGAGTAGACAGATGAAGGAACTGAGTTTTTGAGGCATTGATAGTCACAAGGTTTTCTCTGCCCGAGTCAAAAATAGTAGAGAGGGACGCTTTGTAAAGCGGGTGGAGAAGTGAAGAGTGGAATCATCGCATAAGATTGAATAGGACAAGAAGTGCGACTTAAAAAGAGCATTGCTAAATAATAATAGTGAGTGAAGGACAGAGCCCTGGGGAACACCACTATTTCTTTAGGAGAAAACAGTGGCCCTCTACAGCTGCACCTATAGATCGACCAGAAGGGAAATCAGAGATGAAGGCACAAACAGAAGGATAGAAACCGAAGGAAGGCAGTTTGAAAATTAAGTTTGAAATTAAGTTTGAAAATTTGTGCCAGACTCTATCAAAAGCTTTTGATATGTGTAGCTCAATAGCAAAGGTTTCACCGAAATCCCGGATGACCAAAAATCAGAGAGATATGTAAGAAGATCGCCAGCAGGACGTTCCTTAGGAAACCCAGACTGACGATCTGAAAGAAGATTGTGAGAAGAGAGGTGTTTAAAAATCTTCTATTAAGGATAGATTTAAAAATTTTAGAAAGGCATGAAATAAAAACAATAGGACGATAGTTGGAGGGTTGAGAGCGGTCACCCTTCTTTAGGACAAGCTAAATGAAAGTGAACTTCCAGCACGAAGGAAAAGTACCAGATGAAAGACAAAGACGAAACAGTTTACCTAGGCAGTGTGTTAGTACAGATGCATAGTTCTGGAGAACAACAGGAGGGACACCACCAGAACCGTACGCCTTCCTAGAGTTGAGCCCAGATAGGTATAAAAATATCTTTGAAAGAGATTCTAATTTCAGACATAATTGAATCAGAGGGAGGAGAAGATGGTGGAACAGCACCAGAATCGTCCATGGTTGAGCTGGAGGCGAAACTTTTAGCGGAGTTTAGCTTTATGAGGTGAAGAGACGGCAACTGAGCCGTCTGAATGGAAATGAGAAGGGAAAGAAGAAGTAAAGTTGTTGGAGAGGTTCTTGGTTAGGTGCCAGAAAGAGCAAGAAGAATTAGAATTAGATAGGTTTTCAGACTTTTGTCTGATGAAGGAATTTTTGACGAGTCGAAGAGCAGATTTTACACGATTCCGGGCAGAAATATAAGCTAAGTGAGAGTCAAGAGTTGGATGGCAGCGGTACCTTCTGAAAGCCTCCTCTCTGCTGTGGTTAGCATTAGAACAAGCAAAGTTAAACCAAGGTTGTTTTGCATTAGTAGTAGGAATAGAATATGTAATGTACGCCTCCATGCCCGAGAGAATCACCTCTGTGATGCGCTTAGCGCACTCGGAGTGGCCCCGGCCACAGAGGCAGTAATCATTCCATGGGAAATCAAATAAGTAGTGTCTAAGGGTCTCCCAATCAGCGGCGCCAAAGAGCCAAAGGTGTCTCTTCCTGGGAGGATCCAAAGGCCGAACTAGAGCGATAAGACAGGAACCAGATATAAGATTGTGATCGGTGATCGGAGGAGCCCAACGGAGAAAAAGTTTGATAGAGTAAGAAAAAGAATGAGAGATGAGAAATAAATCCAGAATGTTGGGCCTATCTCTAAGGCGAACGGGAATACGAGGAAAGTGCTGTACAATCTGCTCTAGGTCATTCAAGCTAGTTTGCCAAGGATATCACTGAAATTGGAGGAAAGCCAAAGGTAGTTGCGAACATTGAAATCTATTAAAATAGAGATTTCAGCAAAAGGAGAGTGGGATAGAATGTATTTCACTTTGGAAGTAAGGTATTCAAAAAGTTTTGGATAGTTAGTAAAATTAGGAGAAAGGTAGAGAGCGCAGATATACTGTATTTTGTTTGAAAGTGGCAATTCAGCCCTAGCCAGAGGGTGTAGAATTCGGAGAATTCAAGTTTGGGAATGCGAGAGTAAGTTAGGTCGTTGCGTACATACACGCAACTTCCACCTTTGGATTGTAATTGAGTATAGGGAAAGTAGAAGGGCACAGAAAAGGGGTTGCTGTCAGTCGTCCCAGACACCTGAATTTCAGTGAGGAAGAGAAGGCGAGGTTTAGAGGAGGCGGTGGTGTTCAAAAGATTGAAAATAGGTCACGAATGTTGCAGAAGTTTAGGAAAAGTGAATCAGGCAGAGGTCCAGAATATGTGGAATAGGCTAGGCAGTAGCCTAACCACCCCTGCTGGCTGGGTCTGCGTTCCCGATATCGGCAGCGGGGGAGTTAGAAGTGGGGACATTTATGGTCCTCTCCCTATGGGACCCCGAGGCTCTTGAGGTCGATGCCATTTTGTTGGTTCAAATCTGAAAAGATTGTGTAGTGTGTAAGATGCCTGTATGTGCAGTGAGGAATAGTGAGAGAAATTTGTGTTTGAAGTTGGATTTACGGTTCTGATTTGACAAATATTTGCTTTCGGATTCAAGTATGTTTCAAGTTTTCTCATTTTATTTGGCCAAAAGTTTCTACCTATCTATCTATCTATCTATCTGTCAGTCTATCTATCTATCTATCTATCTATCTGTATATCTATCTGTGTGTGTGTATATATATATGTATGTATATATATATATGTGTGTGTGTGTGTATATATATATATATAACCTTGTTAACCTTGTTTGTGTTCTGTGCGTCGGTCTTTCTTCATATGAAGGTAAGCTGGTGGCTCCGCCTCTAGTCCTGGCTTGGTGGAGGAGCGAGTTGCTCTCTTGTGCTCTCCACCGTACATAGCCAGGTACACCCGGCTCATCTGGTACCGTCCTGAGCCAGGCATCTAGTCTTCTCTTTGACCCCTGTAATGTTTCTGAAGTCCTTTGGAAGCTGGTTGAAAATTCTTGGCCCCCTGACAACCAAGCTATTTTCCATCAGAGTTGAGGAGGTCCCTTGTCGGGCCTTTAATTTGGGAACACTACACATTCTGCCCTTCCTATTTTCAAGCATTGTCTGGATGGTAATTGGGTTTAGTTTGAGGTAGGTTTGGACCCAGTTTTTCGATAATTTTCCATATGTAGATGTACCTCTCTCTTCTTTCCGCGGAGTACAGATTTAGTTTATGTAGTCTTTCCCAGTAGTTGAGTTCTTTGCACAATCTTGGCTGTGAAATGTCTCTGCGTTTCTTGTAGTTTATTGATTTCTTCACTTTTATATGGGGACGTCAAAACTGAGCAGTATTCAAGTTTTGGTATGATCAGTGTTCTCAGCAGGGGAATCATTACTGTCTTGTCCCTCCTTTTGAACGTTCTTAGTACCTGTCCCGTGACTCTTTTTGCTTTGTTTATTGCTATCTGATTTTGTCTCGAATTTGGCATCATCGGTCATTATTACCCCCAAGTCGACCGCTTTCGTGCTTTTTCTTGTCTGTCTGGAGCATAATATGCAGTCTTTTTAAGTTCTTCATTTCTGCCATATCTCTAGAGCTGAAATTTCTCAGTGTTAAATGTCAGATTGTTGTCTTCTGACCATTGGTATATTTTGTTTGTGTCCCTCTGCAAGGCCTCTACTTTGTTTGCATCGCTCATTTTTCTGCTGATCGTTGTATCGTCTGCAAATGATGTTTGTTTACTGATGCTGTTAACTCCACTGACTATGTCTGTTAGCATGATAATGAACAGGAGTGGGGCCAGCACTGTGCCTTGTGGTACTGAGCTGCGTACTTCTGATTCTGATGATGATACACCTTGAATTTTGACGACCTGTAGTCGTTTTCTGAGGAAGTTGTAGATCCATTTTTCCACTTTGCCTGTTATTTCCATGTTTTATTTTATGTGCTATTATCCCATGATCGTATTTGTCGAAAGCTTTATCAAAATCCGTGTATATGACATCATAGTTTTCATTGCCTTCAAGTGCATCTAGGACATTGTTATAATGCTCTATAAGTTGTGATAGGCATGATCTTCCTGATATATATATATGAAACATTAACCCTTATCACGATCCGAATCTCGGACCTCGTATTTAAGGCGCGGGTGCCAACCATTGAGCTACGATAAGGTTAAAGGTTGAATACAACAATTGGAAGTAACCTCCACAGCTTTTACTCAGAGGTTCTGTGTTCGAATTCTAGCATAAAGATTAAGTTTGCATTATATAAAATCAAAACTGTTAAGTTATGGTATTTCCATATACATATATTGTATTTTATGCAGGAAGGCGAGGCCAAAGGCGAACGCCCGCAATGACGCTCCCCACCCAGGGGCGGATCAAGGTGTCGCGAGGCCTTTGGCCAATGTCCCCCGCGGGGCCCCATGACACCAAAGATTATCGATGACCTAACCATAATCACGATTAAATCACAAATCGAATTTAAAACTGAGTTAGTCTTATAAAAACTTCAATGATAATAGCATAACATAAACAAAATAACATTTCATTATAACGTGAGAAAAAATCCATATACAAATTGTCATATTAGGACAAAAAACCGAATTTAAATATTTCATAAATTCCAATCAAATATAAAGATTTAAGACAATGCTATATGCACTTGCCTACTACACAGAATGTACAAACAGCTGGGAATGACCAAATAATTAGTAAAGTCGGGCTACACATCAGCAGACAACAACAGCTGTAGTCACAAGCATTGGCTTCTTCCTCGTTTTTGCGCTAGGAAAATCATCTATAATTTCCTGAAAGTCTACTGCGCTTGTCAAATCATTTTCTATGTTAGCAGTGACAAATCACATAATCTCTCCTGCGTCATTGTTAATCTCATCTGATTTTTTACTCTTTTCAAAACATAAAAAGATCGTTCTCCTTCTGTGTTGGCGACTGAAAGAGTCAGATAGATTCGTAATGCGATCTCAATGTTTGGGAATGCTTGTGCTATTCTATATTGTCTGATATGTGTCAGACAATTGAGGGGTTTGCACGATTCGGATGCATTCCTCGTGTATACCGCAAAATGAGCAAATTCCTCACTGAGCGTCTCATCGATGTCTGAAGAATAATGTCTCTGCAGTTTATCTGCCGACTCGCGAATCCAAGAATCTGCCATCTTTTGAAATGCGAATAGCACACCAAACCTTTTCTGTAGGCTGTTGTATGATTCTTTTCGACGGCGTAATTCGGTGTGTAGTGCATCGAGAATCACTCGGGAAGTCGCAGCTCGAAACTGATCTCGCGGAGATAGGCGAACATCTTCAGTTTCCGTTTCATCAAAAAATTGTTTCGTTTTTCTGTGTCTTTGATATTCGGCGCGATAGCTGTGATGATCAACTGGTGACAGCTGGTGATCAATTTTTTCGCTTTATTTTCGAATAGCCCAAAATCCTCCCGAAGGCCAAGGGTAAATGATTCGAGCCCATTATACAGCTGTACACAGGTTATGAGGTCAATTTCGACCTTCTGCAAATTACTACTAGTCTTGTCAAAGCGCTCTCAAATTCGTTCATTTTTTCGATAACTGGGAGGATTCATTCCTAGTCGATGCTGTCTGATTTCTATCATTTGATAATGCATATAATGCAACAATTATCTCCTTATAATGCACACTAGTAAAAGCACACATTAACTCACACTGACTTCATCACATTAGTACAGGCACAAAATATTATTGTATGGGTAACTATAATAAATTACTAAATAGGTCTTGGTGTCTCAAATAATTATGATTCAGCAGGGTATGAATTATAGGAGACACAGAGTCTGACAAGCTATTAGAAAAAAAAAAATTCCACTATTAGGAAAAAGGTTGTCCTGTATTCCTTATCCTTGACAACACAATATTCAGGGAAATAAATAAATAAAAAAGTCCCACAATTAGTAATCAAGATGTTCACAGAATTAGTTCGCATTTGAATATAAAATTTTGCCTGCTAATGAAACAAGACTGCCACATAATACCTGCTGAAATGTGTCTAAAGACTAAACGTATTCACCAGACAAGCGGCAAACGGCGTCACAAGTTAGCCGTACGTTCGTTTGTTCACCTGTTTCAGTTTTCTTACCAAACTGGAGAAAATTGAGTCATTTTGCAAAGGTTTTATCGCGTTTTGTATCACGCTTAGAAGATACTTTTTGAGAATTTTTTCCCGACTATTAGCTTCTCTATTTTATCCACGCTTTAGCATTTAAAGCGCGGGGCCCTGGGCCATCGCCCAACTGGCCCTTGCGTTAATCCGCCCCTGTCCCCGCCCATTGAAGGAGATGAACAGAACCGAATCAAGATCCTTACCGTTATGAATACAGATGTTTTATTGATCCACAAAGTGAGAAATCTTGGAACTACTGAAATGGAAGATAAAATGCAATAATGAAATAAATAATGATGTAATTGGTGTTTCGCGTTTGGATGAGAACTGATGTGAGATTTTGTTCTTTGAATTTTATTTTTAAGTGAGGTAATCAAAGTGTATTAAAATAATTTTGAGTTGAGGTTGTAGTTAATAATTATTCTTTATGTGATAATGTATCCAAGAGTAAATGAAAAAAGAAGGATGGACGATATTAATCTAGAAGATCGAAAAACTATTGGATCAGTCTGTAGGCTCAATGCCTATCTCTTGTCCCCGAAGACGGCTATATGGAACATGAGAAGCTGATACGCCGTGTAATTACAAAAACGAAGAATGCGTAGTACCAATGCTAGTTTCACCTCCTTGAAGACCCTCCTGCCACATCACTAACTTAGCAAGGCAGCGATTTTGCAGCAAACAGCTGGATATATTTATCAACTTCAACAGAGAAAAACCCATGGAGCTGTTTCGCAAAAGTGTTAATTGAAACTACTTTTGAACCTGCAATGTCACAGCGATTCCCAAGAAAGTATTAGTGAAAGTGACAGCTCCAGCGAAGGCCTCTCACCAGCGTCACTGAGTCACCTTTGGCATCCCATTCCATCAGCGTCAGTAACTGCACTTTTTAGAAATAAGGGTGGAAAGCAGGAGCACCTAAGAGGAGAGGTTATCTACTCTCGTGTGCACTTTCACGGAGACATAAGGCAGAGGGTGAAGATGAAGGAACATATTAGGGGGTTGGAAACAGAAATTATGCTTCGAAAAACATAAGAAGTCAGGCATTAGGTGAAATTTGGGTACAGTTCGGAGGAGGTAGCACAGGGCATTGAAATCGAGATTAGAGACCAAAAGAAAGTTTTGACAGATTTACAAAATGAATATGACCTTACTGTTCAAAGGCTTCTGAAATTTACCACAAGTCTAGCCAGCAACAAAGTTCTTCTTGCAATGTCATGTTAATGCAAGATGATCAATTGTATGAGAAATAGAAAACGTAATGGAAAAGTAAATAGTAACGGGACTATATACAGAACTTAATGAAAATGCAGTTGATTTTGCAGATTTTATAGAATGGTTAATATCGCGTATATGAAGACTTAGAAAAGTCATGACTGAACAAGTAATTAAAATACACTTCAGAATATGGCAATGTTATTGTGATAAAAAATAAAAAATATAAATACATGAATCATGTGAACGTTTGGACAAAATCCCTTTCAGGCATACTACAGAGCACAAGACATATTGGTCATCTGGATGAAAACTCAAACAATTAAAACTGCTTAGGTTTTAGATAAACTTCATTCCTCGTTTTGTCTATGGGGAAAATCTTAGAATAGGGCCTATTAAGTAATTAGGGTTCATCTTTACGTTCTTCCAAAGCATAAGCGTATAAAAACGGTAAGAATGTAGTGTTAATGAGGCGTTTGGGTGAGATACATTGATTACAGAATTAAATGAGTAGTAGAAAAGACGTATGGCATTTGTGTATTTAGAGGAAAGTGTACGATAAGGGGAATGAAACAGCTTTGGGGCAATGTATATTAGATTCAACTTCATACTAAACTTTGACGCGTACCTCATCTGAGTCATGTAAACGAGCAGTAAATATGAAAAGGAAATTAAAAGCGTATACAGTTCTCACTCAGTTATCAGTGATTGAGAGATGGTCCATGGTCACGGATAAACCGATTTTACGGCTAACTTAGTATATTCCGCCGGATAACCGCGTGAGTATTATATTTTCCAAAGATTTAATTAATATATATATATATAAATCAGAGAACGATTTCACTCCGGATTTTGATATATCATTAGTAATTTTACAAAAATAATATAAACAAATTCACTCAACAAACAAGTTTACTCAACGGGTGAACTCTGGAACAATCTTTTTCAATCCATCTTTCCCCCTGTCTATGACACCCACCTATGGGTGGGGGTGGGGGCGCTGTTGCTGGCATTCGACCTTGGCTCCTCCTTCCTGCATGAAATAAAATAATTTTTAGTCTTCTGCAATAAGAAGGTATTGTACAATGTGAAGGTATACATAAATAAATTCATAAAAGAATAAATTCCTTAAAGCCTAAAACATAAACATCAGTGAATCAGCGTAAACATTGTATAAAAATTGTATTTTGGAATTCGTAGGTAAACATCAGGTTAATGAAATAATATGTGAACTTCTTGCAAAGTTCGTATAAAATTAAATAAACATTTATGTAAATTTAGGTTTTAAAATGAAATAATATCACTTTTCATGTAAGAACGTCTGTATGAGAAAATGTACCGTGCGTATTCAAATCAAACATACATAGAGGGGTTGGACAAAATAATATGAACACCCGCCGATTTCACCGGTTATCTTTACGGACTGCTCAGACACAAAGTAAACGGTCAAATGACTGGCAAACCTATTTAAATGCGTAACAGAGAGTGTATACGTCATGTTATAACGCTCACGTTGTTTTTACAGATCTGAGTGAATTATGAATTAGCAGTTATGAAAGACCTGTCAGACTTCCAAAGAGGGCAAATTGTCGGAGCGCGGATGGCTGGTGCATCGGTGACGAAAACCGCTCAGATATTCAATGTATCCAGAGGAACTGTCTCTATGGTCATGTCTGCATACCAAAACCATGGAAAGACAAGCACCGACAAATGCAATAGTGGACGCAAGAAGAAGCTTTGTGATCGAGACCGCCGGGTGCTAAAGCGCATTGTGACAAAGAACCATAAGACCACAGCTCCAAAAGTGACTGCAGAGCTTAACCAGCATCTTGCAAGCCCGGTATCGACCAGAACTGTACGTCGCGAGCTCCATGGAGCTGGATACCATGGGAGGGCTGCAATTGCCAAACCCTTCCTTTCGCACATCAACATTGAGCGGCGCAGAAAATGGTGTAATGACCATAAGAATTGGTCAATGGACCGGTGGAAGAATGTAGTCTACTCCGACGAATCCTCCTTTACGCTATTTCCATGTTCCGGTCGAGTTTACGTCTGGAGACAGCCTAAAGATGCTTATGACCCCGACTGCCTGACCCCAACCATTAAGCATGGAGGCGGATCTGTGATGGTTTGGGCAGCAATATCGTGGAATACTCTTGGCCCAGCTGTAGTACTGCATGGTAGGGTTAACGCCCAGGTCTATCTGTCAATATTGGCTGACCAGGTCCATCCCATGGTCCAAACGCTGTTTCCCAATGGCGGCGCCGTCTTCCAGGATGATAATTAATGCACCAATCCACACCGCTGGGGTCGTTAAAAACTGGTTTGAAGAGCATGTTAGTGAAGTAGAACGCTTGGATTGGCCTCCACAATCCCCGGATCTTAACATTATCGAGCATCTGTGGTGTCAGTTGGAGCAGCAGGTCAGAAGCCGATTCCCACCGCCGGCGTCTTTGGAGGAACTGGAGCAGGGTTTGCTCGAAGAATGGCTCAGGATTCCTCTAGCCACTGTCCAAAAGCTGTATGAATCAATTCCCCGACGCATTGCAGCTGTTATTGCCGCTAAAGGAGGACCAACTCCATATTAAGAATAAAAACCGCCATTTATCAAGGTGTTCATATTATTTTGTCCAACCCCTGTACATACATACATACATACCTATATACATACATAAATACTGTACATATAGATACATATGCGCATATATATATGCTTTAGAATTATAACTTTGGCTTAAATGACATTAGGTCTGGGTAGTAGTTGGATGGGAGACCGTCCTCCGCGTCCAGATTATGTAGCGACCCGTGGTTCGGATCCCACGTAAAGCTGTAGGTCCCCCTCCCTCAAATGACCTTAGATGTTGTGAACGAGGTTAAACAATCCAATCATCATTATTGGCTTATCAGTGCACTTGTTAAATGATAGGCGGAGATTATTACTATTACCAGCTCCTTGAGTGATGACTCGGATATAAGAAAACAATCTCGAAGCCTGTGTGCTGAAGCGAATATGACCATAAGGAACTTTCGTTTCTGTATAAGTGAAGCTAAAGACACACTCTTTCGTACTTTCTGCAGTAATATATACGGTCAGCAACTCTGGCTAAATTATAAAAAAGGTTCTGGCAGAACTCTAAATTTGCCGTACAACAGGTCTTTTAGACTCTTACATAAATTACCCCCGAGATGCTGAGCTTCGCAAATGTTTGCTACCCGCAATGTCCCGAGCTTCCCGGAAGTAACAAGACGTGCTCAATACAGTCTAATGCTTCTGGAAAAATTAAATCATGACCCTAGTCATGACCCGTTGCTCACGTTGGACTTCCATCACTAAAACGAAAAAATTTAGTAGGGCCCCATTTGTCATTTACCATTATTTATTCAGACTATAGTGGATTTAATTTTCCCAGAAGAGTTCCTTGTTCCATGCATGGTCTGTGTGTAACATTATACTGTATATACTGTATGAGTATTAGGGATGTACCGAATACTAAAATTCACTGAATACCAAATATTTGGTGCAAAACTATGCGGCCGAATACCGAATTCCGAATATTAGTTTTATTTGGGTTATTAGGCATCACTATAAAAAACTGAAGCCTTTATCAGTTTGACAGCACATAGAATTAATAGTAAATGTGAGCAAAAGCATGTTTTAGTACCAAAAATCTGCCAGATTCCCATACTCATGAAAAATTTGCAACTGCATTGACTTCTATATTGCAAGAATGGTCAATAAAGAGCGATCGTGTGCATGCAGTTGTGCACGACAATGGCTGTAATATTACTAAAGCTGTTAGCGTTCTCAAAATTACTCCTGTTGTTTGTGCGAATCATACTTTAGCACTTGCAGTTGATGAAGCCCTTCATAGCCAGAAGTCTGTTTCAGAGACATGTGCAATTGCGCGCCCAATTTGTTGCATTTTAATTATTCATCTCCAGTCTTTGACAGACTTAAGGAATTCCAGAAGCAACATAATTTACCCGAAAACAAACTTATAAGAGATGTTATCACCCAGTGGAACTCTACATTTTATATGCTACAATGACTTCTTCAACGAAAACTGCGGTTGTTGCATACGCCTTGGACTATGACATACTGTAGCAACCTTCAATAATCATCAGTGGACTCTAATTCAGTGTGTTGTAAAGCTTCTTAGTCGCAATGAAAAATTAACGAATGGCTTTTCCTCTGATTCTTCTTGTCTTCGCATGGTGTCTCCCGATGTAACAGGTCTCGTGCTATTTTTGCCTAACATAACTGATGATGCAGGTGTTCATACTATGAAAAACGCTTTAATAGAAAATTTACAGAACCGTTTCAAGCAGTGGAAGGTAGACATTACCAGCATGATTTCTCACGTTTTAGATTCTCGTTTCAAATTTGCTTGCATAACAGTGCCTGAGTTTGTAAAAAATGAGATAATCATTATGTCTGCATCACCTTACGCTAGTCCTGCACATAATATAACCTATAGCGATGAAGCAACTGATTTTGTTTCACGAGAAGATCAAGAACCTTTGAAAAAGAAGCCGAAGGTTAATTTATGGAGTTATTTCGATGAGGTTGTGCCTCCACCTATCAAAAATAGTCAGAAAAGTTATCAAAAAGAATTAGACATCTATTCAAAGGAGCCACGAGTCAGTCGCTACCCAGGGTGCCCATTTATCTACCAACCATTTTTTTATTGTGTAGAAGGATGAACAGCTGGGTTTTGCTGCGCGCCGCGACGTCACCGGGTCTCGATCCCGGGGCCGATGGATTCGTAGTTAGCGATGCTAACCACTACACCACCGAGGCGCATATGTGTATATATACTATATTAGGGTGAGCTACACACATATATGGTAAAAAATTAATATGCACAAATAAGAGTTCCTGATGCATTTTTCATTCCTTATATGGAAAAAGACTTCAGACCGAATTTTGAGCTAAATCCATTAATATTTAAGGGCGGCGTAAGTTTGAAGAAATTGGCCACCCCCAAACTGTATAATGATACTAAGGCTTCGAGTTGCGCCACCTCTAAATATGCACAAATCGATTCAGTTTTTTATTTTCAATATTGCTGGTGGTTGGGAAATATGGGAAAATGCCATGAGAAATATATTTTTAATTTTCATTTTTTTTGGACCACCCTAGTGAGAGTACTGAAGATTGCACCATCGCGGTTTAAAATTTTCAAATATCTGCGGTGCTGAGATTACCAAGATGACTCTTTAAGCGAGATTTGAAAGTGGAGTGCGATGATACTCGCTTGATTAGAGTAGGAATGTTTGTCGATAATGAGAGAGGAACTCGTGCCACTGCCATTCTACCAGCATGAAATCGTCTCATGCTTAATTGGCGGTCGTCATTATTTCTGGAATTCGTGTGTATGAGGATGACGTTGATGGTTTGAGGGAAACTGTATAACATCCATTGAAGAAGATAATTGCGCACAATTTTGTAAGCAAATGCGCAAATATCAAATTGCAGTTTTAAGTTTATATTCAGCCAACCTAACTTTTCTCTAAAAGGACCTTTATGATCGTTTTACTTTCCTCATCCACAAGCCACTTTGGCTGCGAAATTTTGCACTTTTTGAACCTCGTTTAGTAAAGTTGAGGAACTTCAACTTCAAATGAGAGTAGAAGTACGATATATGAGTACGATATATGACTCATTACCAGACTATTTACATTCAATGCTCTCGTCGCTATACTGAGTTGTGTTTCAGTTTCGGTGTTAAACAAATCATATTTCCAAACCAATTATCATTTTAACTGCAAACAACACACAGTATAATTAATGTAAAGAACGACGCTTGTGTAGAAGAGCGTTCCGCACAAGATGAGGAGGGAGAACGAACAAATGAAAAATGAGGAACGCTCTTCTACACAAGCGTCGTTCTTTACATTAATTATACTGTGTGTTGTTTGCAGTTAAAATGTATATATGTAAGGCATGCGAAGGTGCCCCCTCAAGCATTTGATTCCGCTCGTATGTAGGAGAATTACGACTTCTGATTGATCGAGGACCTTGGTGTAGTGGATAGCATATCCGACCGGCAATTGGATGATTCCTGGGAGGTACCTCATTTTTCACTTGTTCGTTCTCCCTCCTCATCTTGTGCGGAACGCTCTTCTACACAAGTGTCGTTCTTTACTATATATATATATATATATATATATATATATATATAACATGCACAATTTTAGTATTAATCCCTATCGTAAGGATGGATTCCGACTCGGATGCAAGTTCTGGCGGATTTTTTCCGTTCTCTGGCCGCCACTAAAATCAAATAAAATCTCCATTATTCTATTTCTCTTCACTTTATATTACTATTCAATACATTTTAATTTGAAAAAGAAATTGAAATGCACTACAACACAACTGGATTTTAATTGTTACTTGAGAGAGGTTAGCTGACATTACATTATCAACTAACCTAACCTAACCCTAACCAATGTGAAGTCAAAGACAAAAAGGAAAGATTTATTCAATGGAATATTACATAACATTTCCAATTAAAAAAAAATTGTAAAAAAATAAGTGAGTGAATAGCCAAAATTGTTTTTTTTTTTAATAAAAATGATTTGATCCAAGTTAAAACATATTGAATTGTACTCAGAGGTACTCATTTAATGAACATGCAGACGCGTATTAAATTTGGGTGGCGGCCATAGAACGGAAAAGACCCGTTCTGGTCAGCTGAGATGCAACGAAATCAGCTTTTTTCACAATGAAGCTAGATCATGTTAGATTGTGATACCCTCATACCCACGACTGTCCTTAAGTCTTTTTTTATCTTATGCGAAAAAAATTCTTTCACATATTTCAGAAAGTTTGAAAGACACACACACACACACACACACACACACACACACACACACATATATATATATATATATATATATATATGCGATGAATTTCACAATTAAACACGTGAAATGAATGAATGATGCAAACTCGCCTCCTTGACGAGGTGTACTTCTGAATACACGAAAGGCCTTGGAATCATTTTTCTTTTTCCTTGTGGGTTTGCATCATATCATATATATATATATATATATATATATATATATATATATATATATACACACAAAAAAGCAGAAATAATAGAAATAAAAGAAGCACCAACAGAGGGAACAGAGGCACAAAATCAAATCCAAAAATCTCAAACAAAGGACATTAGGAGCAATAGGAAAAAACAAGTAGACAATAATGAAACAATACTGAAACCACCAAAAACAAAGGCCCCAAGTAAAAATGGGGAAGAAACTATATGTAAATAGTATGTGAAAGGAATTTGCAGATATAAGGGAGGAGAGTGTATTTACGAACACCCTCCTGTGGGCAACTACTTTTACAATAATGGCCACTGCAAATTTGGTGGAAAATGCAAATTATACCATCCGGTCATTTGCAAGACCTACGCAACAAATGGAACCTGCCAGTACGGGAGAAAATGCTACTATCATCATCTCCCAACAAGTTCAAAAGGACAAAGGACAAGTTACAAATGACAACAGAAGGAGTGAGAGAAAAAAAATTATGTATCCAAATAGCAAACAAAGCACAAATAGCACACAAAATTTTTTTCAACATCTCGGACACAATACCGCTGCTAATTTCTCATAGAGCACATGCAGCTGACACAGCTGGGAACCCTCGAACCGGAACGCTTCATGGCAAGAAGCTATCAGAACAGGTAGGCAGGAACGGATCCATCTCGGAGGACCATAAGGATACAAAACACGCGAAACCAAAGGACAACGAACTTAAAATGCACAAGGGGCAATGCAAAACAAACATAAACATTGTCCTGGCAAATATTCAAGGAATAAAACCGAACAATTTCTAAACAAAGTTTCGTACCTGAAAGGTTTTATGGACGAAACAGGGGTGGACATTGCATGCCTCACAGAAACACATCTTAAAGATTGCCAAAGAAACTGCGATAACCGCGAACACTGTATTGATAAGAAAGAATTGCATATCGATGGATTCAACTTACTAAGAGCGAATAGAACAACGAGACGTAAAGGTGGCTATGCTATTTATATACATGAGAGGCATATGACAGAGACGGTAATAAGTAAATCAAACAGCTTCGTGGAACCCTTGCAGTGAAAAGAGAAAAACTAAACGTGGTACTGATAGTCATCTATAGACCTCCAAACTCCCCAAATGAAAAATTTTCGGATACCACTGATGATATCAGAACCCTAATAAAGTCCCTAAACTCCCCATCCCCTAATATAATACTCTGCGGCGATTTTAATTTTCCATTTATAAAATCAAAAAGGTGAGTAAAAATATATTTATACAAGATAAGGGAGGCACAAGAGAGGACCAGGAGCAAGCAAAAACGCTGATGGCTCTCACAAACGAGTTTATGTTGACACAGGAGATAACAGAAAATACCATGAAAAATAACTGCCTAGATCTTGTATTCACAAATAACATGAACTTGATTGCCGATATAAAAATAACCCCAACTATTATCTCGGACCACATTATAATCGAGTTATCAACAAATATGGCGATAACTTTAAAAGACAAAACATATACGGAAGGAAGAATCAGATTTGGGGCTTTTAACCTAAACTCCAAGACCATAAATTGGGAAGAAATCATATCACACATGGCCAAAATAGAGTGGAGAACAGCTTTAGAGAATAAACAACTGAGGAAATGCTAACAACCTTGGAAGAAAAAACGTTGAGAATTTTGGAAAAATATGCTCCGAAAGCACAGCCAAAAGGAAAGATGAACTGGTTAGAGAGGCAAAAGAGAAGAATATTCCGCAAAAGAAAGAGAGTAGCGACGAAGTTAGCAAATTGCGGAGACAACAATGCCAGGAAAGTAATACAAGAAAAACTGGAGAGTATCGATAAGGAAATACAAATTCTGATAAAGGGCCATACAGACAGGGAAGAGGAAAAGGCGGTAGAAGCAATAAAGGAAAATCCAAAATACTTCTACAGCTATGCGAAAAGGAAAACAAAAACGCGCGCTACTATCGGGCTCTTAAGGAAAGGGAATAATGAACTAACAGACGATCTAAAAGAAATATCTGAAACATTGAGAACCCAGTATGAATCGGTCTTCAGTACCCCAAAAAGTGACAAAGCGATACCTGACATAGATGCATTCTTTGAAGAGAAATTGCAAGGAGAATGTATAACAGACTTTGATTTTACCCCAGAAGATGTAGCGAGAGCCCTAGGACAAATGAAATCACACTCAGCTGCAGGTCCGGTCAAATGGAACGCACTATTAATTAAAAGCTGTAAAAATGAAATCTACACCCTTTTACTGGATATGGAAAAGATCCCTGGACACTGGGGAAATACCGAGCATCTTGAGAAGAGCAAACATTGTCCCAATATATAAAGGCAGGGATAGATCTCAAGCAAAGAACTATAGACCAGTGTCATTGACGTCCCACCTCACCAAAATATTTGAAAGAATAGTCAGAGAGAAAATCTATGACTTCTTGGAGACACTGGAAAGATTCAACGAAAATCAGCACGGATTCCGATCGGGAAGATCATGCTTATCAAAACTTATAGAGCATTTTAACAATATCCTAGATGCACTTGAAGGCAATGAAAACTATGATGTCATATACACAGATTTTGCTAAAGCTTTCGACAATTGCGATCATGGTATAATAGCGCATAAAATGAAATATATGGGAATAACAGGCAAAGTGAGAAAATGAATCTATAACTTCCTCAGAGAACGACTACAGGTCGTCAAAATTCAAGGTGTATCATCATCAGAATCAGAAGTACGCAGCTCGGTGCCACAAGGTACAGTGCTGGCCCCACTCCTGTTCATTATCATGCTAACAGACATAGGAGGCAAATGAAGTGGAGGCCTTGCAGAGGGACGCAAAGAAAATATACAAATGGTGAGAAGACAACAATATGACATTTAACACCGAGAAATTTCAGCTCTAGAGATATGGTAGAAATGAGGAAATTAAACAGACTGCATATTATGCTCCAGATAGACAGGAAGTTCAGAGAAGCACGAAAGCGGTCGACTTGGGGGTATTAATGACCGATGATGCCAAATTCGAGACAAAACTCAGATAGCAATAAACAAAGCAAAAAGAGTCGCGGGACAGGTACTAAGAACGTTCAAAAGGAAGGACAAGACAGTAATGTTTCCCCTGCTGAGAACACTGATCATACCAAAACTTGAATACTGCTCAGTTTTGACGTCCCCATATAAAAAGGAAGAAACTAGAAGAAACGGAGAGACATTTCACAGCCAAGTTTGATGGCTGCAAAGAACTGAACTACTGGGAAAGACTAGGTAAACTAAATTTGTACTCCCTGAAAAAAAAAAGAGAGAGGTATACCAGAGTCTACATATGGAAAATGATCGAAAAACTGGTACCAAACCTCAAACTAAACCCAATTACCATCCAAACAACGCTGAACAATACGAAAGGCAGAATATGTAGTGTTCCCAAACTATAGGCCCGACAAGGGACCTCCTCAACATTGAAGGAAAATAGCTTGGTTGTCAGGGACCAAAACTTTTTAACCAGCTTCCTAAGGGCCTCAGAAACGTTACAGGGGTCAAAGTTGAAGTCTTCTAGAGAAGACTAGATGTTTGGCTCAAAACGGTACCAGATGAGCCGGGTGTACCTGGGTATGTGCGGTGGAGAGCGCAAGAGAGCAACTCGCTTCTCCACCAAGCAAAGCCTAGAGGTGGGACCACCAGCTTGACTATCCTGTGAAGAGAGACTGATGTACGAAACCGAAACGAGGTTAACGATATATATATATGGGATGAATTTTACAAACACGTGAAATGAATGAATGATGCAAACCCACAAGGAAAAGGAAAAATTATTCCAAGGCCTTTCGTGTATTCAGCAGTACAACTCGTCAGGGAATGATGTCATTCCCTGACGAGGTGTACTGCTGAATACACGAAAGGCCTTGGAATCATTTTTTCTTTTCCTTGTGGGTTTACATCATATATATATATATATATATATATATATATATATATATATATATATATATAATATAACTGCAAATGACACAAAGGTCGTAAAGGTGAGTTTGTATCCTGAAGATAAGCATTAAATTTGCTTTTGATTTTGAACGACTGAAAGACGAAAGAACGAGTGAAATATTTGTCGATAAAATCACATTAAAAAAGAGAAAATAGAAGATTAATTAAAAAACTATGTTGATGCAGATTGATCGAAGAATCCAATTAGGAATAAGTTGCATTAAGACAGTCTATTTACTAAAACCGAAGTTAACTGAACGCTCTCTACGTATCGAGTTGTAAATGTAAATAGAGAAAAAGGAAAGCATGATTCTTTTGGCACATCTTTTTACCCCCTTTATTCGTGCTTCCTCGTTTACACCTTTCCTTTTCCTTCCCTGAAGCGCAGCCCCACGAATCCCCCACGGCAGAGATCCGGACAAATCGCTCTGATACCTCCAAAACATGATTTCGTAATTAGAGTTCGTTGCGAAAAATTCATTGCTTCGCGGTGGACCGCAACTTTCTCTCGATCATCCGGACTTCTGGGAAATGAAATTTTGTATTTAAGGTGCTCGGAATGGCATAAGATTAATGATGGGAGAGTGCCAGTGCCACGCTATTGCTAGGAGTGAAAAGCAAGAAATAAAATTGGCTCTTACAATACTTATTATCCAATATATATGCACGATTGGCACTCGAGAGATTTTTTATTAAAAACATCACTTTGTTAACTCATAATTAGTGATATTCAGTTAATACAAGGAGTGTATTTTTTTAAACAGATCCTCCACTAAACGAATAATCCTCTTAAGACAAAATTAACTTTTATATATACACTATATATGATGCAAACCCACAGGGAAAAAGAAAAAGAAAAATGATTTGCATCATTCATTCATTTCACATGTTTAGTTGTGAAATTAATCCCATATATATATATATATACTTACTTACTTTAGGTGAGTTCGAACTACGGTTCAGGATCGACCTACGGTCGACCCCTCTGCAGCATCCCGTCTCATTTGCGGGATTTAGTGAAGGAGAGAATTGCTGTCTGATCTTCTCCTGCCCTCGTAGCCAGCCACGCATGGCTGATCAGGGACTTTGCACAGGAATCTCTCCAGCTGGTTCTCGGAATTATTCAGGTCGGTGTGCTGGAAATTCCTCACTTCTTTTGGTAGGACACTGAAAAGCTTTGGGCCTCGTATTCTGAGGATATTTTCCATCCTCGTTTTCATGGCCCCTTGTCCCACCGCAGGTGGGACCGTACAAAATCTGCCTCTTCTCTAATTCCAGTTTGTTTCTATTTCATTTCTAAGGTTAGGGACAGAGCCCTCAAGTATTTTCCATATGTATATTATTGTGTACCGCTCGCGCCTTCTTTCAAGAGAGTAGCGTTTCAGTGATTGTAGTCGAGACCAGTAGACTTCGCCTTCTGTTTCCTCTATCTTAGATGGAAAAGTCCTTTGTATAGCTTCATTGTTCGCAATGTCTCTTTTTCTGTATGGGCTTGTGAGTACTGAGCAATACTCAATTATTGGTAGGACTAGAGTAGAAGACTAGTCTTCACCTTCCGTTTCCTCTATCTTAGATGTAAAAGTCACTTGTATAGCTTCAATGTTCGCAATGACTCGTTTTCTGTATGGGCTTGTGAGTACAGAGCAATACTCAATCACTGGTAGGACTAGACTCTTCCATAATTTGAGTATGATGTTTGCTTTTCTGCTGCAGAAGCTCCTCCAGATGATTCCCATTATTTTTCTAGCCGTTGTAATTTTGATGTTATAGTGCTCTCTGAATTCTGCATTCGACGACATTATTACTCCAAGATCCCTGATTGTGGATTTGGTGTTAACTGTTTGGCTTGCAGAGCTTTGTACCCTTTTTTCTGTAACTCCTTGTTATTACCATATCTTAGAAGTTGGAATTTTTCTTCGTTGAACTTCATATTGTTGTGTTCTGCCCACTGGAATAATGTTTCAGTGTCCTTTTGTAATCTTTCTATATCACCTTCGTTCAATATTTCTTTGCATATCTTTGTGTCATCTGCGGAACATGATACAATACTGTCATTGATATCTGCATCAATATCTGCAATCATTATTATGAACAGCAAGGGAGTTAGTACTGTCCCTTGTGGGACAGAGCTCTCTACTTCCGAGACTTCCGATTTGACTCCATTTACCACCACTCTTTGTGTTCTTTGCGTCAAGAAATTAAATATCCATCTTCCCAGCTTTCCAGTAATTCCTGTATTCTTAAGTTTTTGTGCTATAATTCTATGGTCACATTTATCGAAGGCTTTAGCAAAGTCAGTATAGATTACATCTATGTTTTGTCCTCGACACAGTGTTTCCAATATTTTCTCCTGGTAGTCTAATTGCTGTGATAGGCATAATCTTTCAGCCCTGAAACCATGATGATTTGGGATGTATAAGTTCTTTTCTTGTAGGTAGTAGGTAGTTTCGTTTCTAATTATACGTTCAAAGCACTTTATAAGGTGTGAGGTGAGAGCTACCGGCCGATAATTCTTGGGCATTGCTCTGTTACCACCTTTGAATAAAAGGGCAATGTTCGCGTTCTTTAATGGCAATATACAGTGTGTATATATATATATATATATGCTTTCTTCAATGTTTTATTCACAAGAATGGTTAAAAATTTTATTGGCAGAGAGATAATTTACATACTTTTGATACTCGTAATATGATGAAAACTGAAATAAAAATAAAGATAAAAAATAAAAATAAAGCTTCACAGTATCAATGTTAAATGGAGTTAAATAAACATAGTTTATTTCTCTAAAATAAACGTGAATGAATTATCCGACTGTACTGAGCACCTCCGAGAGGCTCAAGACATTGTGGTTAGCGAACATTTGTGAAGCTGAGCCCCTCGGAGGTAACTTATGCACCAGTCTAAAAGATTTGTGGATCACCTGAAGATCCGTCACCCCAGCCTTTTATAGTTAGCTTTATAAGGCTAACTAACGAAAATATCACGACCTAACCTAACCAATCGTCAAGGACGTACAGTTAACCAAACGATTGGTTAGGTTAAGTCGTGATATTTTCGTTAGTTATCCTGATAAAGCTAACTAAAAATGGCTGGGGTGACGGATCTTCAGGTAATTCAGATTTGTTATATCGGGTGTTCCACTTAAAACCGGCCCGCTAGAGTACTCCAGCGGGCCAGTTTTAAGTGGAACACCCGGTAGAACAAATTTAGGGTTCTGCCAGAATCTTTTTTTAATTAGGCCACAGTTGCTGCACATAGATATTAGTGCAGAAGGTATGAAAGAGAGTGTCTTTGGGTTCGCTTGTACAAAATAAATGTACGAAAACATTTGCATTTTAACTTTTTTATTTTCCTCAAATTCTTCGATGTTTTACATCATATGTTGGAGTTGAACTAAATTTTGTATTGGTTAAATTTTTCCAAATGAGCGGCAAACTTTTCATAATTATCCAATGCGTGGTACAAAAGATAATGACGAATATAACTGACATATTTCTCTGTACGAATACTTATAAGCGCCACTGTATCTATATAAATTAGCCTTGGCCGTTTTTGTGGATTCTTTTCTTCTTCCTAGGAGGCTATAGTGGTAGTTGGAAGAAGTACTGGAGTCTAATTCTGGGTGGTGTATCGTCTTCTTACCAGTGGTGCTTAATGTCGTAAAGCTTGGAATGACGTAAAAACTTCACAACTGTATATTTTAGTATTCGTTATTATATGGATGGGGCTGTACCGTTTAGTAGTGCCTTAAAGTTAGATAAATGAATAACGGAAATAAACATAATCTTTAGAGTCCTTATAATACTTTATAATCACAAACTAAAACCAATACTAGGTCTTCTTGGTGAGCCAGACCTAGGAGAAGCACCAGTACCGTGGTCCAAAACTTCTGAATACGGGTGTGGCAAAAACCGCTTTTATTTGTGCGCGCGTAATCGAATGGGACTTAGAATGGGGGATTAAGTAATGAAGGGAAATGATGAGTTGTAGCATGACACTTTAGGAGGGAGAATGGCGTTTTACAACAAATCCCTCAGCCTTTACAAAGAAAACAAAAAACGTTAGACTCTTGCGAAAACTCAAACTCGGAAGAAAATGAGATCAGAAGGAAAAATCAGATCTTTTCCTTTATAACCCCCCAATTTCTTCTTTTCAGTTAGTAGCAATTTTGACACAGACAACAAAAAAACGGAAAATTTTAAAATATGATTGCCAAATCGGTTTTTATTGTCCAACTTGATTGGTCGCCATGTATTTTCAGTTGTTTGTGTATAAGCCAATATCTCTGGATTTACAAAGTTATGTTTATGATTCACAGTTTTATGTTCAAAGCCTTCGTCCTCGATTGTGGTATATGCACGCCAGCAGTGATATTTTCGTTAAAACTAACGAAAATATCACCACTTAACCTAACCAATCGTCAAGGGCGTACAGTTGACTTAATCGGGCATTCAATTAACCTAACTGGACATTCAATTAACTTAACTGGTTGGTTAATTTTTATATTCATGTTTCATTCTAAAGTTGTAGGGCGCGTTCTCCTCTAGAATACTTTAAATCTGAATGTACTACACAGTTTAATATACTTTGAGTTGCTTATATATATATATATATATATATATATATATATGTGTATATATATATATATATATATATATATATATATATATATATATATACATATATATACAAGGGTAATTCAATAAGTATCCGCAATTTTTATTTTCACAATTTTATTTTCACATCTGATAGATTATAAACACATCACATCTCAACATAGTCTCCCTGTTTCTCAATACACTTAGTCCAGCGATCTACAAGCTTCCTAATGCCATCACAAAAGAATGTTTTTGGCTGTGTACGTAGCCAGTCATGCACCGCCTCAAATACAGGGCGTCCCAAAACAATGTATACACACTTTAAATAATTATAAAGGCAGTGTTTATTAAAATACATTTCATTTTCAAAATGTAATAGAATCTACAGACATTATTTAATTGTTTTGTCAACGCCTGTTTTCAAACTGACGTCCGTTCTGGTCCAGGCACTGCTGATAACGCGAAGCAATGGAATCGCAAACATCACGAAACATTTCGTTTGGTATTTGTGTGCATTCTCGTTCAATGGCTGCTCTCAATTCAGCGACTGTTGCAGGTTTTATAGCGTAGACTTTGTCTTTTAAGTATCCCCATAAAAAAAGTCTAGTGGTGTGAGGTCTGGTGAACGCGGAGGGTATTCTACGAAACCCCTTCGTCCAATCCACATCCACATCGTGCCAAGTACCACTCGCAATACTCCACTCTTCGGTCCGGATCATCATCTTCATTAATAGCATGGACTAATCTTGGAATGTAACTTTTCCATTGACAGCGCTTCAAAATGCGTTGGACAGACGATTCTGAAATTCCTACCTCACGACTCGCTTGCCGCACAGATTTTCTTGGACTTTGGTGATACGTTTCCAGTACTCTTTCTTGCTTTGTGGGGCTTGTTGATGTCCGTGGTCTTCCGGAACGCTTCTTGTGGACATTCTGAACAGTTCCATCGGCTTCAAACTTATCTCTAATTCGAGTGATGGTAAGTCGCGTTGGTGGATCTGTTTGAAACTCCCTCCTAAACTGTCTTTGCACTTCAACTGCGTTTTCACACTTCCAGTAGCATTTTAGAATGAATTTCCTTTGTTCAAAGCTTAGTCTGACTGCCATTATTAATTCTAATGGGTTTAACTTGGAAAGAAAGAAACATCAATTGAGCTATCAGCTGTTAAAGTGTGTATACATTTTTTTGGGACGCCCTATATATATATATATATATATATATATATATATATATATAATATATATATATATATATATATATATATATATATATATATATATATATATATATACTGAGAGGAGGAAAATTGAGAGAAGGGGCGACAAGCTTGACCTTTGTGAAATGAGGAATCATCGCACGGAACATTTGAAAGGTTGAAAGATATACGCTGGCGGTGCTATAAAGGAAAAGATACAGAAAATCTAATGGCGACGTAATTTTATAACTTTATACCAACTTTGAGTAATATAAAATCAAGAAAAGCAGGTCACTAATAAACAATAAGAACATACTGTAATGAAAAGGAACACAACAGAGACTAGAAAAGAAAAACGCAGTAAAAGAAGGATGTGTAAAAAATTTCACAGGAAAGCATAGAATGAAGTTGAAACACGTAGACCAAAAATAGTACGTACCAATTTAGGTAACGCAAGAATGAAGGCTAAGTATGCTCATTCGTAAAAACACAGTGTAAATTATCGTAAACAAGCATAATTGAAGGTATCAACCTCCAACGATATACCACATTAATTAAAATAATCACAAAACACTACTCAAAATTTTACCAGTTGGGCATGTAAAGGGTAACATCACATTAAGAAGCGGCGATAAGAAACTAGTTAACATCACATCATAATAATAAGAAAAGAGAAAGTACTTGAATAAGAAACACATAGTATGAGAAACAGATCCAAAAGAGAGAGATAGTAAGGGAAAATAAATGCACAGGCGGAAGATATTATCTCACTCCATTTATGAATAAGTCAAAAACTTATTATATATGGCAATTTACTCTGGTAACTGGAGGGTCACTCATAAATTAAAAGAAAATTTTAAATTTAAAACCAAGTAATTAATAATAACATCGTAGTTTACACACTAATTGATAAGGACATGTGTTCTTCCAGAATATATGATATATGATTCGATATATACACATCAATAATTTACAGAGTTACAAGCATCAGCTTAGGGTGTTTTTAGGTAGTTCCAGAGAATGAATGGATCACTCCTGATTCGGCGGTTCCTCATAGGTGGGAGACAATTTGCACGTGGGAAGAATTACCCATTAATTCCCCTCTCCGACCATCATTTGTGTAAGGCGGATTATAGACCAGAATAGAAACGCACCCTAGTTCGGGGTCGCCTTGGACTGTTCACTAGTATCGGGAAATGGGTACGAGCAGCCGGCTCGTCTCGACTCCCGCTAGGAGAAGCAATAACTTGCACAGTTGTTTGCAGTCGGGTGAAGGTTCGGGGTTTCGAGTCTGGAGACAATCAGGAAAGGCATCCCGAGTAGCGATCGTAACAGAAGCACCACACAACAAAGACTGACCAACAATCCGACACCCGCACTGAAGTACGTCCATTGTTTTGCGTGCTTGTCGGTGTAATGCTAAAGCTCGATCCGTTCCATGTACAGAGTCAAATCCAATATGTCTATTCCTCGAGGTAACGAGACGTTGAAATGTTTCACTGCAAGTCGGGTTAACAAAGAGTTAAAAATGGTAATCATTTTGGGGTCGTAAAAAAATGGCGCCTGGAACATTCTGAGAGTAATATTTCTGGGATTCCGGTAAATGGAAAAGGAGGGGAAGCGAAGCAAATCCGAAATCGCTATACACCCATTCAGAATCATGAAATAGCTGGTCTCCTTCAAATGAAGTTTCTTGGTGACACGGTAATCTTATCGGACACGCTGAAATGGACCCGGTTTCCGTTCCGAATCATGACTGGGTGAAAGTTACTCATTACCTTCCTTTCACTAGCAACACAAGGAAAGTTCTGGGGACGTGAATCAGGAGTGAGGGAGAACGTGGTTGTTTGTCACCATTAAATTTTTTAAAGCCCAGCCCAGTGACTCAGCTGAGCGGTTACCATGTGTTCGTTCCGGACCACTTGTAGTGCAATGATGAATCATCGGATCTCAACAACTATGTGGACATTTAGTCATCACGCTTCAATCTTGTGTGTCACAATCATTATTTGTTGCATTAACTTAATTGAATGCTTTATTTTATTGGTGTAGTGCTTAATAAACCGAACTAAGATCAAATCAAACGTTTAATAGACTTACTTAGAATGATATATTATATTTATATAATAAAACCTTAGTTTAAAAACCCTAAAGAAGTCTTTATAATACAGTGTTGAAGATGCAGGGGGCCCTATTTGCAGTTGTTGCATACACCTCGGACTATAACATATCAACCCTCGATAACCATCAGTGGATTCTTATTCGGCGCGTTGTAAAGCTTCTTAGCCCATGTGAAAAATTAACGAATGACTTTTCCGTCTGATTCTTCTCGTCTTTCCATGATGTCTCGTGGTATTTTTGCGTAACATAACTGATGATGCAAGTATGTTTTAGATCCTCATTTCAAATTTGCTTCCATGACAGTGCCTGAGCTTGCAAAAATTGAGATAATAACTATGTCTGCTTCACCTAATGCTAGTCCTATACGTAATATAATTCATGGCGATGAAGGAACTGCTTTTGTTTCACGAGGAAATCAAGAACTTCAAAAAAGAATCCGAAGGTTCACTTACGGAGCTACTTCGAATGAGGTTGCTACGTCCTCACAATCAGATGTGCCTCCCCCTATCAAAAGTACCCGGCAAAGTTGTCAAAAACAGTTAGACATCCATTCAAAGGAGCCACGAGTCAGTCGCGACACGAACCCTCTTGACTGGTGACGCCATAATGGCGAAAGATTCCCGAAACTTTTAGTACTTGCTCGCAAATATCTCACCACATCACCCACAAGCGTACGAAGTGAACGGCTATTCACTTCTGTAAAAAATGTATTTACCGATGCATGTAATAGTTCAGCTCCTGATGCTGCTGAACGACTAATCTAATTTTTCTACACGACAATCTACTTGATTTAAATTTCAATTATTAGGTTTTGTTTTTGCGGTAATTATTATAACCGACTGTTCATTTTTTTTGTAAGGGTATTATTTAGTATCACTGCACCAAGTTGGGATCACCTGAAGATCAGGGCCCCCAGCCTCAATTACCAAATGATATCTTCGTTAAAATTAACAAAAATATCACGACTTAATCTAACCAATCGTCAAGGGCGTACAGTTGACCTAACCGGGCACTCATTTTAATTTATTATTTTATTTTGTACTGTAAAGCAAAAACAAAGAAAACATGGGGGCCCTGACCTTCGGGTGATCACCAAGTTGGTTTGTTTGTGATTATTCTTTGAAATAAAAACATACATTTTAAATTCCATTTCCTAAATCACATTATTTACCCTAATTATCAAGTATTCGGTTAAAAAATAAAAACTATTCGACCGAATACTGAATATACTTATTTTGGATCACCTGAAGATCAGGGCCCCCAGCCTTCTTTAGTTAGCTTTATAAGGCTAACTAACGAAAATATCACGACCTAACCTAACCAATCGTCAAGGGCGTACAGTTGACCTAACGATTGGTTAGGTTAGGTCGTGATATTTTCGTTAGTTAGCCTTATAAAGCTAACTAAAGAAGGCTGGGTTCCCTGATCTTCGGGTGATCCCTCATTTTTTACTGAATACCGAATACATCCCATACAGAATAAGAAATTGGCTTCATGGAGGTAAACAAAGAGTGGTCATTAATGTTAAAGCGTTTAACTGGAAAAGTGTAACTAGCGGCGTGCCTCAGAGATCAGTTCTGGGACCAGTTCTTTTTATTATTTATATCAATGACAAACGACGTGAGAATTATTAATAGCATAATTTCAAAATTTGAAGATGATACCAAACTCGGGGGACGAACAAATTCAGTGGCAGAACGTTTGCAGATGCAACATATTAATAAATTACTCGAGTGGTCAGAAATTTGTTAAATGAACTTTAATATAGACAAATGTTGTAAAACGTTGCATATCGGTAGAAACAGTATTAAAGAAAAGTATTTTATGCGCGACAAGACACTAACAAGTGTTACGGAAGAGAAACGTTTAGGTATTATTGTTGCCAACACTTAAATCGAGTAAATAATGTATCGAAGCGGTCGGTCGGAAAAGCAAATAGAATCTTAGGATTTATTAGTAGATCGTTTGAATTTAAGTCGGAGAAAACAATAACATTATATAATTCTTCAATACACCCCCATCTGGAATACTGCGTTCAATTCTGGTCCCCATATTTACGACAGGACATAGAATAGAAAGAGTTCAGCGACGGGCTACGAAGAAAATCGAAGATGATTCCTGGACTTAGAAACAAATCATACGCTGTCCATTTTCAAGCGTGAAATTTATTCTCACTCGTAAAAATGCGTATTTGGGGAGATTTAATCCAGGTGTTCAAAATTATTTGAGGTTTTGACGCGAAAAAATATTTCACCTTCAAGAATGCAAATAGAACTCGCGGTAATGGTTCCAAATTAGTGGGTAAACATTTTAATTTTAATGAAGCTAAACATTTTTTCTTCAATCGTATAATTAATTTGTGGAATGGACTGACAGCAAGCGTAATTCAAAGTAATTCGATCGAATCCTTCAAAAAGAAACTAGATGCTTATTTTGCTTTAAACCTCAAGTTGGAAGCAAATATTGTAGAATTTTCTCTCCGATTCTCTCCTCTTTACTTTAAAATTTTCACTTTTGATTTAAATTTCTGTCGTTCCTTTCAACCTCTTTTCTCTGCTTTGCTTTGAAACTTTCACATGTCTTTAAATTTTCTTATTTCTTTTCACTTTCTTTCTTAACACAGACAGTCTCGTAGGGACCAGCCGGTTTGTTGCTCTTTGGTGTCCTTTATATATATATCAGAAATAAGAAATTGGCTTACTCGTAGGGAACCTTAATTTAATGATAAAAAGGCGTATGTAAACAATTAATCTTAGACATTTCAGAAACAGACACTCCATCTTCAGTAACTAAAAATAGAAAAATTATATACAATCAAAATAAAATAGTTAATTAAAATGAAATGAAATCAGGGTACATTGCAGAAGATAATAACAAAATTTAAGATTACATGTTTATAAAGGGGTGCTCATAATTATTCGTACAGAGAAATGTTTCAGTTACATTCGTCCTTATCTTTTTGTACCATGCGTACCACGGTATGTTTGGTGAAAATCAAATACTGCATTCAAGGTAAAAACGTCCTTCCTACGATTAAACATGGTGGTAGCAGTTTGCTTCTTTGGGGATACTTTAGTGCTTCTTGTCCCGAAAAGCTTGTTGTTATCAATGGAATCTTGATTTCGAAAAATATCAGGAAATTTTATAAGAAAATGTATTGCCTTCAGTTTAGGAGTTTCGAATGGGTCGTAATTGAGTAGTACAAGAAGATAATAATCTAAAACATGAAAGTAAGAGCACCATGAAATGGCTTCAATAAAAGAACTTCAAGCTTCTCGAGTGCCCCAGTCCAAGCACAGATCTCAATTTAATCGAGAATTTATGGTTTGATTTGAAAAAAGCTGTCCAGCAAGAGAAACCCTTCGAATCTGAATGAATTGCAACAATTTTCTTTAGAAGAATGAGTTAAATTTCTACTGAGAGATGTCGAAACCTTGTACAAAAATACTCAAAACGAATCACTGAAGTCATTCACGCAAAAGGTGGACGTACGAAGTATTAAATAATTTTGTAAGTAAATGTAGAAAACTTTTGCATGTTAACTTTTTTATTGTCCTTATATTCTTTGATGTTTTACATTACATATGAGGGTTGTTCAAAAGAAAGAAGTAAGTTTACAAGGTGTTTTGAAGAAATTGTTTTATTACAAGGCAAGTAATTATTACAAGTATTTCAACAACAACTTATTACTACTTTTCTATATAATCACCAAACAGATTCAAACATTTGTCGTAGCGTGAGACAAGCTTTCCGATGCCGGTTGAGTAAAATGTAGGGTCCTTAGTTTTTAACCAGTTTCGCACGGCCGCTTCTGCATCAGGATCGTTTTGAAATTATTTATCTCCGAGGTGTTCCTTTAGGGCTGGAAACAAATGGACTTCGCTTGGTACAAGGTGAGGACTATAGGGTGGGGAAGGGATGATCCATGGCTTCCCAGTAGAACGACTCTAAAAGTTGGCATGTTTGATATGCAGTGTGAAGGCGTGCATTGTCATGCAAGAACACCACACCCGCAGTAAGCACCCGGAACGTTTTCTTCTGATAGCCGTGCGGAGTCGGTGTAAAGTTTCACGATAAGAAGTGGTATTTATTGTTGTCCCTTTGTGCATGACTTAAACATGCAAAATGCCTTGATGGTCCCCAAAAATTGTTACCATCAACTTACCAGCTGATGGTGCAATCTTGAACTTTTTGGCTCGTGGTGACCCCAGATGTTGTCACTTTACAGTGTTGCCACACATGCCTAACAAAATATTGTACTACCAACACCATTATTATACTATGCATAATGCACCGGTAATTAACCTTGTAAACTTACTTTCTGAACAACCTTCGTATGTTGGAGTTGAACTAATTTTTTTATTTGTTAAATTTTTCCCAACGAACGGTAAATTTTTCATAACTATGCTGTGCATGATACAAAAGATAAGGACGAATATAACTAAAGTATTTTTCTGTACGAATACTTACGAGCATAAGTTGCAGACTTGCTGCAACACGTCCGGCAGATAGAACAGAACGAAAATAAGTTAGCAGAAACAGCAAATCGTCATCTGAAGTTAATTAATTCCACAATATACGAGTATGATGTGTCCGCTTTGAGGAAATATATGGACATATTAAAGGAAAATTTAAAGAATTAAAACAAAGTGAGTTCCTATCTCACTACTTAGTTGCAGGAGGAAAGTAATGATAAATATATTTCTTTCCTCACTATTCTGGTACACAACGCAGGATCTACACAGAGGGAGTAAACTTACGGCTCAGCTGTCTGAATAATTCTCTGTTCGGAGCTTATCACAGTCGGATGGATACTTAGTTAATAGTTATTCACCTCAACCTTCTGTATCCGGATGTTAAAGAAAGTAGAAGAGAATGTTGGTCGCCCGTTGTCATACATTATTTCCCAGGCCACAATGCCGACACACTTCAAGCTCGCCAAAACGACATTAGTGAGAATAAATAATTATGTCCTTCGGATTATCGTTCTGCTGCCGTTGAAGGCGGTTGACGGATGGACCTCTTGAAGGTCCACCATCTGCCAGTATGGACTCGGCAGGAGAACTTGTTTGTCAATATAATTCCCGCCGGAAAATATCTCGGAGTGAGTAGGGATAGGGAAAAGCTACCTGTTGCTGACGGAATTAAATAGCTCCATCGAAATTGAAGCCATTTATCGTTACAAGATCCCCTCGACGTTCTACACTAAAATTCAGAGCAATGCCTCGTGAAGATCTTTCAAAACAATTTTACATTACTTGTGGATCTGGCTACCAGTAGTGAAGTGAAGCTTAAATGGATGCATATATATTCGCATTAGGGTGGAGCGAAAAAATAATTTTCAATAGCACACTAATTTTATTGTATTTATGGTTGGAAACAAAGAAAATAATTTAAACTTTCTGAAATTACTCAAACCGCCCCATTTTGCCAAAAATACAAAATGGCTACCACTAAACATATTCCTCGAGCTTTGCACCAAAACTAAGTATCCTACAGAAATGTTATAGAGATGGTTCTCATTAAAATCACAATTTATCTATTAGGAATGACTTTTATATGCCTTCTCAAATATTTGGTTGTGTTTGTGTTGCTGCGTGCATGCCTATGTACATATTGCGTTTGGCAGGCAGGCCAGGTGGAGAATATGTACTCATGAAATTCCAGCCTCGAGCAGGGCTATAAATATAGCAAACTCTATAGCAGTGGTTCCCAACCTCGGGTCGCGGGGGTCCTCAAGTAGGGTCGCGAAGGGTCACTATATTCACTATTTCTTAATTCAATTTATATACATATTTACATTTTATCATAAGCCTGAGGGTCAGGAGGTTCTGTTGGTGGCCAATTTACGGTCGCAGCCAAAAAAAGGTTGGGAATCACTGTTCTATAGTGTCAGTAATTAAAGAAAGCCAAATTGAGAATAAAATAAAGGTCAATGGATGTGCTAGTACAAACACCAACATTGGCTACAAGAGTTATGGTTAACCTTTACCTTTAGTTAACCTTTGGTTAGCTTCCGCCCGAATTGTTCATTCTAACGAAGGTCAAGCTTTTCACTCCACCTTAGACCTACAGTTTAACGTGGAATCCGAACCACGCCCCATCAGCAGCCCAGCGTCTTAACCACTAGGCCACCTAGGGTATCCATTTATCTACCAACCACTTCCTTTATTGTGTGGAAGGATGAACAGCTGAGTTTTGCTGCGCGCAGGCTGCCGTCGGGTCTTGAACACGAGGTCGATGGATTCGTAGTCAGCGACGCTAACCACTACACCATTATGTATAGGAAACACTTGGCAGACCGCTACAGTAGGTCATTTGTATGTTACATACAAATGAACATCCCTTGAGTCATCTCTTTAAAAAGTTAGATGGTACATCATCATCATCATCAACAAAATCCAGTTGTGAAGTTCAAACCTATAAATGATGCTGAGGGGTTGCCAAAATTACCCTAACATATTGGTGATGACCTTAGTGGTGACCAACAGTACCTATATAGGATAATTTGTGCAATCAGAAGGGGCACGCAGATGAGAACCTTGCCCGTCAAAAACCTGGGCCTATTAGTCACTCAAATAGTTAACACTTGCAAATATGGTTTGTAGACATTATGTTGCAACACTCAAACCAACAAAGAATCTTCATACACTAACACACTTCAGTGTTACACATTATAGGCCAATTTGATATGTTATTAAATGTAGACCATATTGTATAGATGGACCAAGGCACGTGTAATTTTCTATTACAATGGTTAGACATTTTCCAGCTAAGTTTGCAGCAACTGTTAAGACATTCTTTTAGCATTGCTTGCTGATTCAGAAAAGGAAAAACATGAGAAAGCTGTGCAGAAAATTCTGGATCTGAGAAATGAGAGAAGTGAAAACGTTAATGTGAGACACTTCAAGGTCCTTAAAATCAATTATGATGCAGATGACTGGGGTCATATACTACTGTAAGTGAGCCATTTCTCACAAAGAAACTAACAATAACTAATAACGTGATTGCAACTATTAAGGAAAACGCTCTTTATAGTGCCACAGTCTCTGGACTATACCCAGAGTGCAGAGTGATGCATTAAACTTGTTCAGAGGCAACCAGTTCTGTATTTGGGTTTGATGCTAAAGATGGACTTAGAGTCAGAATTAACTCTCGCAGTTTAATGCAAATACAGAGACCAAGAAGGATTTTGCTTTTAGCTTTTTGGACTATATATTGTCTAATCCTATGTAAAGTTTTGTATACTATGTAAACCATAAATAAGTGCAACGTTGATTAATCATTTTACTTGCAATTTATATTAGCATTTTCAAGTGTTAGTGCTAATATGTAAAACTAATTCCTATAATAAAATAAGTATTGTTCAATTTTTACATAATGTCCTCTATATTATTTAAACAATAAAGATGTCGAACATTTATTGACCATTTTATTTTAAATTTATGTTAGCATTTTTATTTTTTAATGCTAATATGTAGCAATAATTCCAGGGCAGCCAAAAGTTGTAATATAAGTTTCGACAAAAAAAAAAGTCAAATTTTGCTGAAAATTAAATCTAATAAATAACTTTTGATTTAAATGAGGGTCATCCATATAACATTTCATAAAATGTTTGGTTTCGAATGTAGATCTGTCATATTCAGTTATTGGCAGCCATTTTGTATTTTGGCAAAAATGGGGCGGTTTAAGTTATCTCAGATTTTTTCTATTGTTTTTATAATTTTTTCACCATTTTTGTTATCATTTCAGTGTACCCAAATGAAATAATTCTTTTTATCAAGTCCCACTAACAGGGTGTATCAAAAGTCGGTTCTTATGGGTATTTTGCATTAGTAATATTTTTTATTTATAGTTCAGATAATTGACGATATGGGTGATATGCAGATGAAGAGAAGGTGGAAATTGTTTTGCTACATGTTACTGGTAGAAGCCAGAGGGAGGCATGTCACTTATTCTATGAACGAATCTGATACGTCATTGCCAAATCAACGAATCATAAGAATTTATGGGACATTTTACTGCAATCATGATCTTGTACTCCTCGAGGTGTGTTTGGAATGGTTACCTTGCTGTTGGATCTCATAACCGTAAAATATCCGCTGTACGGCAGAAAGTATGTCTTCTCCAAGATTTTAAGCAATCAGTGATGCCTTAAATTAGACATGTCGGGCCTGGATCTGTAGCAGAACGGGAAACGCAGACCAAGCACCACCCCTCTATCCCTTTTACTACCCTGACTAGACAGTCCGCAGGGCAATAGCGAACAAACAGCTGTCCGTCATTTCTAAGGTGATTGAACTTTGATTTATCAGTTCATAGAACCCAAGACCACCGCCGAAACATCCAGTCTTCTAAGCGCATTTGTTCACGCAAAGGCGTTCATTCCGGCTCTCCGTTGAAATCGCCGGTTAAGGATGTGCAAAACCCCAATGCTGTTCTCTCCATTTCAGACTGAATTTGAGTGGAAAATTTCCACTATTCCTGAAGGAGATTCGTTCTATCACTCGCTTACCTCTTTTATTGGTTTTTGGGGCTTCCATCTTCGACGAATATGGAAATGTTCCACTTCTAATGCTCTGCGAATAGCACTTTGGATTGCTTCTTTTGAAATCTTTATTCAAGAGTGAGACCCTCCTTCCTGATTGAGAGGAATTTGGTTTCCTTGAGTTTCTATTAGTGTTCTACTTTTAAATCTTGCGGGTATTGTCCTCCATGGAAATACTGGAAATTGTACGTAACTCTGAAATATAAATAAAAATGTCTTTATGTGTTAATGTCCAACCAACGTTGAAAATTTCATTTTCATGAGTGGTAATAAAAACATTATAATATATATATATATATATATGTCGTTTGCGACCACTTTGTTGTTTGAATCATAATATAATAATAGGACGATCGACGCATTGTAAGATAAAATGCAGGGAATGGACAGTTACCACTGTTTTACTCCTAAGTCCTCATTATACGCAACTAAATATTAGTCACAATAGTCTAATTGCGTCATTGTTTTACTGCGTAGGTTTATTTATGCTGAAAATATGCAAGGAACACCTCTTTCTCAGTTCTTCAAGTCTGGCTTAAGAAAGGTTTTAATGAAAATGTGGAAATAATTCCATTTTAGGTCAGTTTATTTGCTCATATTCAGCCTGAAATCTCGTTTCCAGATTTACTTCTGAGGAAAACTAATACCCGTTCATAATTCCTTTTAATGTTAACGCGTTCATTTTCAGATTTACTCTCCCGTTACATTCTCTTGAACATTATCTATAATGGTATAAATTAAAGTTAATTTCTATTCTGTATATGGGTTATGCATTGTTTAAAAGACCACTCAACTTATTTTTAAAAAATACAGTGAAATTATATACTGTAGTGGACTAAGTATATATATATATATATATGATACACACAGACCGTGCTTGGAACAAGGAACTCTTCTGGGAAAATTAAATCCACTATAGTCCGAATAAGTAATGATAGATGACAAACATTAGTTTTTCTTGTGTGTATCATTAAAAAACCTCAGGGGACCATTCTGAGTGCAATCCCAATATTATATATATATATATATATATATATATATATATATGTGTGTGTGTGTGTGTGTGTGTGTGTGTGTGTGTGTGTGGTTAAAATAGCAACTTACAAATTAAACGAAACAACGGTGTTAGCGCTTTTACATCCAAAATGCTCGCATCAGATCCTTAAAAAAACAGCAGTTACAAGTTTAAAACCAAAATAAAAGATTGAAACACTTCAGTAAAAGCAAATTGAGGTGCTCATAACTGAAATAAACAAAAAATAAACATAAATGAGTGGGGAAAGTTGGGAAAACAAATTTACTTTGAATCCTTGTCAAAGGATAATGCAAAAACCATCCGAAAATTAAGCTAATAATATAAATGAATATAGATGAAAAACTTGACGGAATGGCATGTTGATGAGTGGTTGAAGACAATGCCAAGAGGAGTAATGTTATGAAGATAAAGGCAAAGTTTGTGCAGTTTAAAATTTTCAATACCGACTTCTCAAAACTCTAAAAAAAAAAATGTTTTTTTTTTTTTTCTATTTAATTTCGTAAATGAAAACTAGAAATTAATTTCATGTTTTTGGCGACTATTTTGTAGTGTTGAATCTCAACATTCATTTTTTATTTTAATGAGGCACCACTTCATTCGCACTTTCAAGCGTTCTCACTTCGGAATAGCACTTACGTTTTTCATTTACAGCTTTACCGCTTTTGATGGCGACCTTGAAAAGATGGAGTACTCCGTTGGTCAAATGGTTGCGTGAGTGTAAGTGATTTAAAAAAGAAATCGGCAGTAATAAAAACATTGTACGGGAAGAAGGGATATAAAAGCGAGTTTATGAAAAGTTGACAGCATTTTGGCTCGCAATTTACACCAAGTACGTCAGTTCGAATTGTTAGGCTTTCAAATACACGAGAACGTTCCCAGTGATAAGGAGTGAGACGCGATTCTTCACTGAAAATAAATTGGCTTCCTTTATTCCTACACAATGGTTCGTACTTCATTATTGTTAAGTAATAAGCGAGGGGTACTTACTTGGATCAAGACACCCGCTGCAGTTATCTTTAAAAACTGAACTGTAGCAGGGACTTAAGTATACAATTGTTTTTAAATGAGTGTTTAAGTAAATAATAACATCAAAAATAATTTTTAAGCAGCTTTAGTCGAGGAAGATCATCATTCTTACCAATTTATTGGAATTTTCAGTAAAGCGTATGACGATACGAAGTTCGGGCATAGACGTTCTTTATCTCGACTTTCCCCGGAAGACTGTCAGAAAATGCCCACGGAAGAATAACTTGCAAATTAATTGTCGTCACAGAAAATCACGCAACAAATGACGATAAATATCAGAAATAAATAACAAGAAAGGGGTTGAACGAGAAACTGCCAGACGAGGTGAATATAACGAGCAGAGTACATTATTACATTAAAGAAATCGAGACGGACCTCAATAATAGTCTTACCATTCATTAATGGTAAGTGCGAGTTAGAATTAAATACTGTAATCTTTTGGAGTAGTCAAATATGTCCGCAGCAAATGAAATTTAACGAACGTAAATGCAAAATTATTTTCATATTCTGGAAACTGTGATGAATATGCAATGAAGAATGGAGACTTTGAGAAAGTTGATGAGGTAGTTAAGAAAGCAGTGAGATATTATTATGGATCTAAATTATAAAAAGAATGCAGCGTTCGTTCACAAGAAGCTAATTCGATTTTAAAGAATCTTTGATTAGAAAACTCGATGCAGCTGATTAATTGGACGCCATTTAGAACGCGAACTCCAATTTTGCTCTCCAACTTGGTGACAACAGACTTAAAAAAACAAACCAAACTGAGCAAAAGGATAAAGGAATTAGAGCATTTTTTTTTCAGTATTTTTTTTTTAAGCTGAGAGCGGGTGTCATTGATACCTATATAAATAGTAAAATTTTATTTCGTGGCTATTTGGTGGTATTTCTAAATATTTTCAGATTCACAAAACGATTATTTACAAAAAATGTAAATTAACTGAAAGAAAAGAGAAAGAATTAAATTTTCAGAAGTTATTTTTCGAAGTCGGTGAATGAAATAAACTTTGAAGTAACGTCGTTTGCAGTGATTTTATGAACGCGATAAAACTAGAATAAATACCATCGACGAACGAGAAACTATTTTAAAGTTGTTTGCAAAAAGCACGTGCGTTATTACCCTACTTTTATTCATACCGACTGAAATTATAAAAATTAATCATGAATTCTATCCAGCGGATGACCTAGATAGGGATCAGGGTTTCTGCTGTCTGTTCGTTGGTCGGTTGGTCGGATTTACGTCGTTCGTCCACCAGAGGGCGCTGAGACTGGCGATAACGCCACCAGCCGAGGAAAACGAGACCGCTTTAACCTTTAAAGTAGTATTCCCGAGTTCGTACGGTCTCACTAGGTCTCAGTAACCTTGCATCAATACGCGTATGTTTTCCCGTCACCAATAATCCGGGCCTGAGTGGCGCAAGACACGATACGACGCTGCCATCTCACCACTCAAAGGGTTAATTCGTCTGACTTACGAGTATGGAGATACTGTACATCAAAAGAGGAAAAAGAAATCAGAAAGTGACTTTGCGAACTCGCTACTCAAACGGTTAAAAGGAGAAAAGGGTCGAGCCAAATACATTGCGTGTAGCGAGCTCGTCACTGCATCCCCCTTCCCATTTCACGGACAGGTTTGGGACAGTCCATGATTGGGTTCTAGTGACCGTTTTTCCTATATATTTGTGTACCTTTCATTTATAACTTACTGTATATTCACTATGGAGAAGCGTGACTGCGCCCCTTGGTGTCAAATAAAGGAATGAAATTGAGCGGAGTAAACTTAGTATTTCTCGCGGGATACTGTTATTGACACTGTAATTCGTTTCAACACTCCGGAAGTGGTAAGGAAGCAAAATGTGTGGTGGTGTTTCCTTCTTTCCGCTTTCACTTAACATCACTGCATTTTTAAGAGTACAAAATAGGAAAGAAAGGAAAAAGTTAGGTTAGAATCTTGTGAAAGAGAATGTTGAAAAACAAGTTTGTCACAATTTTTGTTTCATGCATTTAATTACGTCTCTTTGAAGCCAAAAAGGAATTCTTGCAACATTCGCACCGTTCATTTGAGGCACAGAATGACAGCAAATCTACAGTTCCCTCACAAATGAGAGTTTTCGCAGGGAAAGTAAAAGAATTTATGAAAGTCATACCCATGCAGTCTGCCATCACACACACACACACACACACACACACACACACGCTTATATATACATATATATATATATATATATATATATGTGTGTGTGTGTGTGTGTTTGAGAAAATGAAAACAGACAAATGTGTTGAATGCGTTTATTAAAATAAAGTAAGAAATTTGCAGTTTATACTGAATTCGTAACACGTAACAGACCTTCAAGAAAATGAGTTGAACCGAACACCGACGATAAGTCAGCGATTCCATTGAGAATAAATTGCTCAAAAGACTGGTAGGGAATTTTAGCATAGTTTTTAAATATGGGAGAGAGAGTTTAAATCCTTCATTCTTCCTTAGTCTCAGTAAATAATGCTCCAGTTCAGTTCGTTAATATCATGTATTCTCGTCGGCTTCGGTGCTCGTCGTTCTTCAAGTGGCCCGAAAAGCAGCCATCGTGTATTATTTAATGATTGCCCGTACGATGGAAGACATTTGCAGACATCCGCTCGGATAGTGATCATAATATTCATTGTAATAACAGTAATAAAACTGGATGACAAAAAAGAACTATTTTTTTGTCACATGAACAGAAGTGGGTGGATCTTATAATTTTTTTACCGCTGAGTTCAAAAATGGCCTCAAAATTTGTCTATCACCCACCGATATTGAGTGAATCGAAAATGAAATCTGGGCTAATTTATAGACGTAATAGCAATATCAAAGTAAAAAATGCATATTGAACCCACCTAAAATGTTCACTGAGCGAAATCAATTGAGTAACTGACAAATGAAAGTCAACAGTGACGTGCAGCAACTTATAAGCGGAGGAGGAGCGAGGGGTAGACCCTGCCCCCTTCCTATTCTGACTCAAATCCTAAGTAATGTAAATTCGTGTGTCACTCTAAAACTGCGGGTGATAGAAAAATTCTGTTTTCATTTCCGTAATCAACGTAAAAAATTACATATACAGTAGACCCTCACATTAACGTACACTTTGGGGGGAGCGTGTGGTCGCTAAAGTGAAATTTCCGCTAAAGTGAAGTACGGAAAAGCCCCACTTTATCGTACCGGGGAACGTTAAAGTGAAGTACGGACGACCCCCACTTTACCGGACTACGGGACGTTAAAGTGGGGGTTTCCGTAACCAAAATACTTCAGTACAGTTACATATGTATGTATAGCCCTCGAATCTCCACATTCAACACATAACATGAAAATGCATACATAGACTGACCTACTTATGAACACATGCACATGTAAATAACTGACCGCAACCTCATCCGAGGGCTGGTTCCAATAATATTCCGGTGGCGTCACCTTCACTTTAATGACTCGGAGTCCGCTAAAGTAAAGTTCGGTGATGCTAACAGACTTTTTTAGCGGAAATCTTCACTGTAACGACTTGTATTACGTTAAACTGAATGTTAACGACCAGACAGCGATTTAGTCCGTCCAAGTGAAGTTTCCGCTAATGTGAAGGTCGTTGACGAGGGGATTTCTGTAGTTCAAGTAAAAATATCTCTGTGACAAAAATTTTGTTGACCAGTGTAATAAGTCATGATGGCCAGAAACTGGCACAGCGCTCATGTCAACTAATGGGGCCTATTGCACTATCGCTTGGAATATTATTACAACCACCATCGGATTCAAACCCTGACCTCAGTGTCTTCACTTAACTTACGTGGAAACTGTGTTACACATCATTGAGTTACGGCGCTGGCAAAATTGAGTGCAGCGAAACATCGACAATTATTGCCGTAAAATGTTTTATCGCTTATTTTAAATGATCTAAACAAAATTAAATTTAGGATTCACTATTAATTCAAGGACAAGAAGTTATTTCATTATGTTTTATTTGAAAAAAAATTAATTTGAAGGTAAGCGAAACTCTGAATTCTTTTTTGTTTCAGAGATAAAATAATTTTGTGGAAAAATAATAATAATAATAACACCATAATGGAACGCGTAATCGTATGAAATAATTCAATTCTCTTCGAGATTTTCAGTTACGTTTTATTTGTTTTCAATGAAAATACGAATGAAGGAAATGTTTTCTTTCTAAACATTCCTCGAATGTTTCAATTTTATGGTTTGAGAGTCATCCTTTATTTTTTATCATATCTATTTTAGGATAAGCTTCATTAACCCCTTCCCTACGATGACGAGCGTGCGTTCGTCATGAAAGTCGTATATTGCACCATACGTTGCTGAGGCAAAGTCGTGCGGAAGGGGTTAAACTCAATTGGGGTTCTTCTTTTAATGTAATGCTAGTTGCCTTCTTCCGTACCACATTTCTTCAGTCTTCGAATGGTAACTTAAATTATCCGAACAAATCTGTTGCGTGTCTGACGCCAGTTTTTACCCCGCTGAGCACGACGGTAGACTTCCTTTCTTATCGTGAAAGGTTTTGGTTGGCAAACGGGTTTTCAACACTGTCGAGTTTCTGTTCTTCAAATATTCGTCCTTGGCCACCATTCATACGGTATTCCTTCCATGAATTTACCAGCATCGGTCGCATTATTGATGTGCATCTCCAAAATACTACTCTTGTTAGATAAATTTTAATTACAATTCTTCTCCAATAAGTGGGAAACAAACGCTCTACAAACATTTTCACATGATTATCAATGGCGTACGTTGTTTCTTCACTCAAAATAAATAATTTCCGAATATTACACGCCCATAATTGAGATGACATTCACCAATTTTTCACGAAAAAATTTCAAGTATAGCCGACTAGTGTAATAAACTAGTGAAGCATACCGATACAAAATCAGTGATAAAATATATAAATGCATCGTCAGTATGTGATTTAGCACGTTTAAATAATATACATATTTTGCATTGTATATATTTATTATTAGATAAATAATTCGTTTCTATATAACTCTTCTAATAAAGTGCCTCGAAAGAAAGATTATTTTCGTGTCTATAATGAGATCAAATTCACCTAAGGAAAGGATGTTTCACAAATGAGAAAAGACTTTTCGACTGCAACATCGTTAGATGAAAAGTTTCAGGCTTCAGGGCGGAATATCGGAGATTAAATTTCTCTTATGCATTATCGTCGGCAGCAGTCTTACCAGCTAAACTAATGAACCATATACTGTATGTATATATATACACGCCTCGGTGGTGTAGTGGTTAGCGTCGCTGACTACAAATCCATCGGCCTCGGGTTCGAGACCCGACGGCAGCCGGCGCGCAGCAAAACCCAGCTGTTCATCCTTCCACACAATAAAGAAAGTGGTTGGTAGATAAATGGGTACCCTAGGTGGCCTAGTGGTTAAGACGCTGGGCTGCTGATGGGGCGTGGTTCGGATTCCACGTTAAACTGTAGGTCTAAGGTGGAGTGAAAAGCTTGACCTTCGTCAGAATGAACAATTCGGGCGAAAGCTAACCAAAGGTTATATATATATATATATATATATACACACAGGGTGGGCCAAAAGTCTGGATCCATAGGAAAATATTTATTTTAATACATAAATTACAACAAATGCTCAAATTGGCGGCCTCTGACATCGAGACACTTAGGGATGGGATTTATGATTTTTAATAATTTTGAATTGAAGTTCTCGAGATGCGTGTTTCATTTGATAACCTTCTTGTTGACTTTACTGGACTATTCGTTAAAGTTTCACATACCATTGCAGAGGTATTTTCATCAGTTGCAGTTTTTGGACGACCAGAACGCCGTCGATCATGTACACTTCCTGTTTCTTTGAAACGTTTAAACAACTTGCCAACAGTCGCATGTGTTACTGGATGCTTATCAGGATGATTTCTATTGAATTCGGTAGCAACTTCTCTGTGTGTAGCGCCCTGTCTTGCGTACATGAGCACAAGTTCTACCCGGTCTTCTGTTGTTAGATTCGAAGCCATTTCTGGGCTGAAATAAAAAAAGTATTGAGTATTTATACTGGAGTACGAACTACTGTACAGTATCACGGATACGCATTTACGAGTTAAAGTTGATATTCATTTTAAGTATTTACCATTTGTTGTAATTTATGTATTAAAATAAATATTTTCCTATGGATCCAGACTTTTGGCCCACCCTGTATATATATATATATATATATATATATAATATATATATATATATATATATATATATATATATATATATATATATATATATATATATACACACAGGGTGTAACAAAAGTCCGTTCTCATAGGGAAATAAGATATAACAGAATTGAACGAGAAAATAGTTTCAACTATACATTACAAGTAATACAATTAACTTACCAATTAATCCAGTACTGTACATGCTCAAATTGCATTCCATATAGCGGCTGACACACTTCTAATCGTCTTTGTAAGCTGTCGGTTACGTTTTGAAGCGTTTCCGCATTAATTCTATTACACCGATCCGTAACTTTTTCTTTTAAATGCTGGATCGTTCGAGGTCTTGACTCATACACAACTGACTTTAAGTGACCTCACAATAAGTCAGGTGGGGATCAAATCAGGGCTTCGGGGCGGCTATTCCACACAACCTCGGCGTCCTATCCATCTGCCACGAAGATTCTCATCTAACCATTGTCTCACTGAATGAGCGAAGTGCGGAGGTGCACTATCTTGCTGAAACCAGAACTTTCGTCTAGCATCCAAACACATTTTGTCAATGTACTTTTGTTGCAAAATTTCCTCCAGAATCTTGTTCAAGTAAGAATTTCCCGTTTCATTCAAAAAGTATGGTCCTATGATGGTTCCTCTACGAATTCCTGCCACACCGTAATCTTGGGATCAACTTGCGAATGTGCATTCTCAACCCAGTGCAGTTTCGTCGTTCCAGTAATGATAATTGTAGCGATTCACTGTTCCACGATCAATTCTATCTTATTTCCCTATGAAAACGGACTTTTGTTACACCATATATATATATATATTAGGGTGTCACTTAAATGCAAAGTTTGAAATTTTCATGCTGACACCCCGCGAATCTATTCCATTGGTAAAAAAAACATGGTGACTGAAAAATCTTTTTATTTGAATAACTATAAAAGGTCGCCCCCGCCTTCCAAAGTTTAATGCTTGCGCGGCGTCTCCATAATCGTTCATTAGATATCTATATATCTCTATATATGTGTGTGTGTGTATCTGTGTTGTCTGAATATCTGAGAAATAAAGTGAACAATACTTAACGATTCACCGTTTCATTTCAGCTACGTGATTTCTGGTGATGGAAACCCGGAAGTGTATATACCTATTAGGGGCAGCGGTTGATGAGGTGAAAGGATGCAAGCTTCCTTCCTACAGGCAAGCATTCGGTTACTTCCTTTACCTTCACCATGAAAAGAAAATGACAATACGTGACGCGTTGAGGAAGTCACTTCGAGCAGTGATGTCCTTCTGGGAGAAAGCTCACATTCCAACCAGACTCGAGACACACTGCGTCAGCAAACTGGATAAAGTCTTCGAGGAGTGGAAAGGACTCAAAAAACACGCCTCAAGGACGAGCGATTCACACAAGACGAAAGAAAAAGAATTCATTGAACGCCTCGATCGTCTCTTTGACATCGCCCACGCTGATTGTGAGAAATTGGTCAAGTACCCAGAGGATTGGGAGTTCCTTCAGCAGCAGCGCCAGAAAGGACGTCCAGGTTCAATGGCAGGTTTGGACATGACCCATCAGCGCCAAGTCAAAGATTGTACTCGACGTCGGGAGGAGAGGAGAAACGAAGAAAGCGATCAGCAGCTGAAATGGAGGCAGTATCCAACGAAGCGGTTTTGGAGTCCTCATCCTCCAGCTCAGATGATAGCGAAGAAAAAGGAGCATGTTGTGGTTCGTTAGCGTCTAAACAAAGAGCAACGAAGAACATCATGACATCGGAATTGGCGGCAGCGCTTGATCGCACGCAACTCTCGTCAAGAAAGGCCACATATCTGCTGTTTGAGGCAGCTTCCAGCTTAGGGCATGATGCTAGCGACTACAACATCAATCGTGGATCCATTCATCGTCAGCGTGAAAAATTCCGTACCCTTAAGGCTCGGCAACTGAAGAGCGAGTTCCAAGGCAATAGTCCGTTGACTGTTCACTGGGACGGAAAACTCATGCAAGATCTGACGTCACGAGAATATGTTGACCGCTTACCTATTCTTGTATCTGGCTCCGGGATAGAGCAGCTCCTCGGGGTGACAAAACTTCTGTCAGGAACCGCGCTGGCACAAACAAATGCCATCATAGATTGCCTGAATGAATGGGGAGTGACCGATCATGTCAAATCTATGTGTTTCGACACAACCGCGACAAACACAGGCCACCGTGGAGGAACTTGTGTTCTTCTGGAAGAAAAAGTTGGACGTGACCTGTTACACTGCGCGTGCAGACACCATGTACTGGAGTTGGTGCTACAGGCGGCATTCACAGCATCGCTAGATTCAGTATCTACCGGTCCAGAAATTCTGCTTTTCAAGCGCTTCCATGATTATTGGACCCGCATTGACCAGCAACAGTTCCAAACTGCGGACACAGATGCGTTCACCAAAGCAGCTATTTTTAAGCATAGAACGGAGCTCATGGAGTTTGCAAAATCACAAGCACTTCAAGTTCGTGATGACTATCAGGAATTCCTCGATCTTTCCGTCATCTTTCTTGGAGGAGTTCCATACAAGGGACTAAACTTCCGCGCCCCTGGTGCTATGCACCGGGCGAGATGGATGGCTAAGGGGCTCTATGCCATCAAGATCTGGCTCTTCCGAAGACAGTTTAAACTGACGAACACTGAGGAACGCGGAATTCGAGATATCTGCCTCTTTTCTGTTCTAGTTTACATGAAAGCGTGGGCAACAGCTCATCTGTCCATCGAAGCTCCGCTGAATGATTGGGAATTGATGAGGACGCTCCTTCGATACCCGCACAAGAAGATCTCTGATGGTACCACCAAGAAGCTGTCTGCGCACCTGTGGTACCATTCGGAGGAGGCAGTGGGTCTGGCGTTCTTTGATGAGAGGATATCGATGGAAGTGAAGTGCAGCATGGTTGCAGCGTTAGATCAAGAAGCTCCTCACATGCCGCCAAAACGACCTTTGGTTCTCGATACTATGTTCCTCAGTGACAGCAAAGGACTGGAGCAACTGATCACAAAGAACACCCGAGGATTCTTCTCAAAACTTCAGTTTGTATTCTTTGCGTTTTTAAGTGTCTTACTTTCGTTATTTCACCAAATTGCCTTGTTTTTTATTATCTGGTTCGGCCCAAGCTGTGAACACTGAACAGCTTGTTGACGTCAACAAATGGGTCTTGTTTTCAGTGACGAGGGCGACCTTTAAATGATGACCAATCAGGACCAAATTTCTCTTCCGTATGTTTTACACCAAATGGAACAATTTTAGGGGGTGTCATAGGAAAATATCCATCGTTTAATTTTCCCCCTATTACCTAGTGACACCCTATATATATATATTATATATTATATATATATATATATATATATAGGGTGAACCAAATGTAGGTGGACAGTAAATGATAACGTTTATTTTGAGAATACATATTTAATTTTTTTGTATACTATAATACAAAATAAAATTTAAATAAATTTAGTTATAATATTTAATATAATAAAACACAAACACCATAGTTATAATGAACACCATAGTTATAATATAATATAACACAAACCGTATTCAACCTACTGTCCACCTACTTTTGGTTCACCGTGTATATATATATATATATATATGATGCAAACCCAAAAGGAAAAAGAAAAATTACTCCAAGTCTTTCGTGTATTCAGAAGTACACCTCGTCAGGGAATCACTTCTGAATACACGCAAGGCTTTGGAATCATTTTTCTTTTTCCCTGTGGATTTTCATAATTCATTCATTTCACGTGTTTAATTGTGAAATTCATCCCATATATATATATATATATATATATATATATATATTATAATATATATATATATATATATATATATATATATATATATATAGGCAAAAAACCAATGTTGTTATAAAGTTCTGGACGTGATTTAAAATTTAATAACCTTTTCTGTATTTCAGATAAAAATTAAATGGTAAACGTCATTTCAAAGCTTCACTCTCAAAAAAAATGTATCCCACTTTCCAGTTCGACGTACCCTTCATCTTCAATGATACAACTTTCGACCCAATTTTACAAAAACTGAAACACATTTTCGATTTGTTGCTGCGTGATTTGGGGATTCTTGTTTCGATTTGTGTTTTCATTTGGGTCAAATTTTGAAGCTCTGTGTCTCCATAAAATAAGAATAAAAGGGTTAGGTTCGGGTGAGCAGCGTGATGGCCATAAAATTTTTCTTCCTTTCCAACTCCATTTAATTTCTGGAGAAAATTTCGTTAAAAATTCTGTAACACTGAAAACCTCGCAAAAACTAACTCAATCGATCTTGGTCGAATAAATAAGAATTTTCTTCTAACCTAACTCACACCGACATCCTATTGACCAGCGAGATCTTGCCTTCTACAACTTAAATAAATGAATGAGTGAATAAAAAATATAAAATAAATATTATAATTTCACACTTTTTTGTTCTAATAATTTTAACATAAACTAAATAATCGCTCATTGGAATGCATATTTTATTTTATTTGACCCTTAAGCTTAGTTTTTAGGCTTTAGGCCTTAGGTTTTATTAAAGCCGTTTTAGGCTTTAGATGCGATGAAATAACGAGAGTTTTGACTGACTAATTAATTATCCTCCAACCTAGTTTTCCTTATAACTCGTAAAGTTGTTTTTCTTAAAGAAAAGTTGCTGTATGCATGGATTTTGCTACACGATTTACGCGAGAGGTGACGGTTTCAAATTTAAGCAATTTTCTGCGTCACTATTTAATTAATCTAGATATTATTACTGCGTTCATTTTTCTTTTTATTTTGTGATAGTGAAAAGCGCTTTCATTTTGTACCAATACTTAACCTGGAAGATGTATGTTGCAACACGGTACAGTAATATTAACACCATTAATTTTATACACTTTTACTTTACAGAAAATCAGCATCCATAGCTCATTTGGTAATATCGTTTTCCCGTAAGCGAAGTAAAGACTCTGAGGTCGAGTATTCGACTGCCTGTAGTGTTGGTAAAAATAATAATAATACAGGAATTGGCGAAATGGGCCGCATTAGTTGGCCTGAGTGCTGTTTCAGTTTCTGACCCTTCTCATTGATTATTATTTATTATTTTTATTATTGTTATTATTATTATTAGACTTTACAGATTTTGAGTTATATACTTATATACTAACCTAACTTATATACTAACCTATATACTAACTTATATACTAACCATTCATTATATTTTCTATGAAGACGTTTCATGCTGACATCCGACTTGCAGAGATTCCATGAATCCAACGTTCACAAAGAAATTTTTCTAAACATTAATCTATTTCCGTCTTAAACTTTCTCTCAAATGACAATATATATATATATATATATATATATATATATATATATATATATATATATATATATATATGACCTTGTATAAATATGTTACATGTGTGATTGTTTCGTGGCATGGAGTGAATTTCGTGCATCTGTGAGAGTGGAGCCTCACGTGACGGAAGCCGAACGGTGCCATTCGATAAAGACGATTGAATCGAAGTCATTTAGAGGCTCGCTCAAGTTGGCACTGAAAAGGTTCGATCACCGAGAAAATCAAAACCGCGCTTTTGTTTTCATAACTATGTGTCGAAACTTAACGATTTGCGGTGTTGATGTGCACTTTGTGTAAATGTGTCTAATCAATATACTGTGTAAATATATTATATATATATATTTATATATATATATATATATATATATATCTATATATATATATATATATATTATATATATGATACACACAGACCGTGCATGGAACAAGGAACTCTTCTAGGATAATTAAATCTACTATAGTCCGAATAAGTAATGATAAATGACAAATACCATAGTTTTTCTTTTTCATGATGCTAGCCCGACGTGGGCAACGGGTCACTCGCAAAGAGGTCCCAAAAATATAGCTTCCCTCACCAGCTATCTGCAAAGCACGTGACCCGTTGCCCACGTCGGGCTAGCATCATGAAAAAAAAAAACTATGGTGTTTGTCATTTACCATTACTTATTCGGACTATAGTGGATTTAATTATCCTAGAAGAGTTCCTTGTTCCATGCACGGTCTGTGTGTATCATAAAAAACCTCAGGGAACCATTCTGAGTTCATTCCCATATATATATAGTTGTTACAAAGGCCTCGAGGCGCGTTAAAATTGAATAACATTTTACATACCCGAGTTAGAACCAAAATGACATCATAAGGGCTTCACCATTTTTGTGCATCTTAAACACTATAATTTCACCTTTAAATATATCCTCCATCTTTGGCGATACAACGTTCGACCCTATTTTTTAAGGACTGACACACATTTTGAATTTGTTGGTGAGAGATTCTTCTCACTGTTGTTTCGATTTGCTTTTTCATTTCTACCAAATGTTGAAGCTGTTTCGCGTAAACGATGCTCTTTACATTTATCCATAAAAGAGATAACCGATTTTTCTAGTAAAGTTGGTTAAAAAATACTCCAACACTCAAACCATACTCGAAGACAGTTCCGTCTTGTTTCATTTTCGGATGAAGCTTTGGTATAATGAGAAAGACTGCTCAGGTCTCTGTGTGGTTTCCGAAACACATCTCGCTGAACCTTTCTTTCAGGAGGCGACCGTAAATGCATGGAGAGCGCTACTTGAAATTCTGAGGGACTTCTTTCTCTCACAGCTCACGGCTCTAAATCTTGCGAACCAAAACGAATGAGAAAGAAGGAAAAGTTCTATGGCCACCACGCTCACTCGATTTAACTCCTTTAGACTTCGTTTTCTGGATCCGTATAAAGAGCGTCGTTTACGCCACAAAGCCCGAACATTTAGCAGAAATGAGGGCGTGAATCAAAACAACAGTGCGACGAATCAAACAGCAACAAATGGAAAATGTGTGCCAATCCTTGAACACTGTATCACCTAAGATGGAGAATACGTTTAAGTATGTAATGTTAATGAGTACGGCGTACAAAAATCTTTGATGGTGAAGCTTTGTAATGTCGTTCACTATTTCGTTCTTCTAACTCAAATATGTAAGAAATTATTCAATTTTAAAATTCCTCAATTAAGGATTTTACTCTATACTCTATAGCAACCGTATATATAATCAACCAACATTACAAGGAGCCTATTTAATCGGTTACAAAAATCTTTCGAAAATCTTTCCAAAAGCAATATCTTAAAACTTAAATAATAGAGTAAACCAAAAATGCGTTTAAGCTAAAATTCACTTAAATCTACTAATTTAGATTTGTATTTGTAAATTGAAATAAGTGTTTATGAAGAGGAGCATTCTGGAAATTAATTTTATCCTAGAATAAAATGCAACAAATTATGTCAGGAAAAGGTGATCGGCACTCAACAACAGATAATTAATTAGTTAAAACGTACATTAACATTAATTAACAAGAAACTGACCGAAAGCTTATATGGGACGAAAAATAACATGAAATACACTGGAATTCATTGATTTCGCGAGTTACTGACTGTTGAAATACTCACAAAATTGCAAAGATAAATGTTGAAATACTCACAAAATTGCAAAGATAAATATTGAAACTCAACGAATTGCCAGGAAAAACTTAAAATTCATAGAGGTAAATCCATAGAAGAGATAATTTATGTTTTAAATAAATCCATAAGAAATATAATTTATTTATGTTTTAAATAAATCCATAGAAAAGATAATTTATTTATGTTTTAAATAAATCCATAGAAAAGATAATTTATTTATGTTTTAAATAAATCCATAGAAAAGATAATTTATTTATGTTTTAAATAAATCCATAGAAAATATAATTTATTTATGTTTTAAATAAATCCATAGAAAATATAATTTATTTATGTTTTAAATAAATCCATAGAAAAGATAATTTATTTATGTTTCATATCCATTATCTTTTATCCACATTATGTTTTTAGTACTGATATGAACGCGATCATCATTTAGTTCTCTGAATAGTCAGGGGAGTTAACATGCAGTTATCTCCTGTTTTGAAGTTGCATCCTTGAATGGGAGGAATTCCTCACAAGCCTTTAAATACAAGCATTAAATTGAAATCCTACTTGCTTCACGTTTCACTTAATCTTCAGGCAAACTGGGTAAGTTCCAGCTCAGACCATCCGTTTAAATATAATAGTCCCCTCTGTCTAAGTGCAGAGGAGATATTCCGCTAACTGAAATACTTAAAGCGCGCGAGTATTATGATCATACTAAATACATTTTATAGTTTTACAATTTCATGTATCTAAAAATATGTGAATAAAGGTCTGTAAATGCATAAACTTAAGATATTTTTCGAAATATAACCACACCTCTACAGTGTACATACGCGTTCTTCGCTCTTTGCGTAACATTTTGACTTAATTAAAGCTAAAAATATCCAATTAATGGAATTGCCTCTACACTTTCAGCATTTAGGTTAAATTTAGAAATTCATTCTAATCAATTTACTTATTAAAACTTGCTGCGAGCGATTTCCTGACCACGATGTTAAAATGGCCATTTTGCTTCATCTGCATGATTGCTTCCACAAATGATTCTCTCTCTCTCTCTCTCTCTCTCGCTCTTTCTTATATTCTGCATGTAATGTGCGTCTATTTCTTTAAAGTTCATTGCCTCTTGAATTCCCTATTCACTGGTTTAACAACATTATGTCTAACAAAGATATATATATATATATATATATTATATATATATATATATATACACGAGTGTGTATATACAGTTCTGTGACGTACCTAATTACTCAGTAATCGTTACCTTTTGAGTAATTGTGATGGTAACGAATCACATTTTCCGGCCGAATAATTGTAACTGTAACTAATTACGGAACATCATAAATAGTTGTAACTTGTACCAGTTACTTTTTTCTGTGAGGGCAGAAAGTTAGTAACTACTTTTATTCACAAGCCTTCCTCGATATGCATATTGTGCACAGTGCAACTTATTCATACCATATTCGTATATCTAATATGTTAATTTGATAAAATCTTGTTTTTTATTCATTAAATCAATTAATTCCAAACAAATGAACAGTCTTGGCTTCAATATAGCCAATATAGCTTCCCTCGCCTCATCAGCTATCTGCCAAGCAGATAGGATCCAGCTTTGGGACAGGATCTAGGGTTTAAAGCAGCCTAGCCCCCAATATATTTAGAACCTCAATATATGAAAGAAACTCGTTGTATTTACGTTGGATTGAATACATCAAAGAAAAAGGGGTAACTATTGTATCTTTAGCCAAAAAACAAAACTTAAACCTAAGCTGGGAAATTGAGCGTCCTAGATCCTGTCCTAAAGCTGGATCCTATGTGCTTGGCAGATAGCTGGTTAAGGAAGCTATATTTTGGGGCTTCTTTGCGAGTGACCCGTTGCCTACGTCCTGCTAACATTATAAAAAGGAAAAAACTGTAGTGTTTGTCATTTACCATTACTTATTCGGACTATAGTAGATTTAATTTTCCTAGAAGAGTTCCATGTTCCATGCACGCTGTGTGTAACATAAAAGTTTCTCAGGGGATCATTCTGAATTCTATCCCATATATATATATATATATATATATATATATATATACAGAGTGTCTCAAAAGTCTCGCACCATTGGCTAATGTAGCTTCATTCAATTTAATCATTTTCAGATAGCTTTTTTATTAACTGTACATACTATTAATTTTATTATTCGAACATTATCGGACATATATTGTAATTAAACATTACTTATAAACCATTTCGACTCATAAACTTCGTAAATCTGAATAAGGCCTATGGTGAGAAACTTCTGAGACACCCTGTATATGTATATCTGTGTGTGTGTATATATATATATATATACTGTACAGGGTGGGCGGAAAGTAGCTCCCTATTTTGGATTGGTAAAAAAATACGTATATTATCCATTTATTTCAGAAAAAATAATATGAAAAGGTAGGCATACATGGTAGGTTTTCTCTAAAATTCAATGTGGGCTCCAACTCTTTCCACCAGCTTCTGGAGCCGCCCAGGAATGGCGTCCACTGACTTTAGCAGGAACTCCGATGGGATGGAGGACATGACTTCCCGAATTCGGTCCTCCAGTTCTTCCAATGTCCTCGGTTTGGTGCGGTAGACTTCTTCCTTTACCCACCCCCAAAGAAAGAAGTCGCACGGTGTCAAGTCGGGGCTCCTGGCTGGCCATTGATGTGGACCATGACGACCCATCCAACGCCAGTTCAGCTCCTTCTTCAGCACAGTTCGCACTGAGTAGCGGGAGAGTCCACTTTCCCGAGCTGCCTGGCGAGTTGACTTTCGTGGACTCCGTGTGAACATTTCCTGAACTGCCTGCACCGTCTCCTGGGCCCTGGATGTCGAAGGGCGACCACATCTTCGAACATCTGCCACAGACCCCGTGGTCATGAGCTTCGAGTGGCAGTTCTTGATTGTTTTCGGGTCCACTTGGGCACGTGGTCCGTGAATGGCCCGCCACCATCTTTGAACTCGAACGACAGATTGCCAAACTTCGTACCGTGCCGCCAACTGGGCACGCTCCTGCAGTGTTAAACGCTCAGCCATGTTACCCTTCAATCTGAAATGAAAAAAAAAAAATGAACGTTACAATTGTACCACTTTAGAGAACACTTTAGAGAAAAAAAGATTACCGTTACAATTGTACCACTTTAGAGAAACACACCAAAAATATAGCAATACAATCACAATTTATACATAATTTATATGTAATTTAAATTAGGGAGCTACTTTCCGCCCACCCTGTATATATATATATATTCGTGTGCAAAATGAAATGTTTTAAATTCACGTGTTTAATATTTTTATTGAATATTATTCGTAAATTCGATCCTATTTTATAAAGAGGTCAGCTATAAATAACCTGAAACTTACAAAGTAAATTTTTAACTTAATAAAGTTAAATTTTACCTGCCCTCATTTTTACAACGATGTGAGACGTCTTCTTTAATCAGTCTTAACTGTGCTGATCTGCGGGAGGGTCCTTTGTAAAGAATTTGTATGGCAAAGAAAGGAAGTGATTTTGGCGAATGGGCGGGAAATTTCATTTTGTGGCTTGAATCGCAAATTGATTTCCTATTTCGTATGAACCGTGTGTGTGGTGCGGGTTTGCGTCTGTTGCAGGGAGAGACCATGTCATTATTTATTTGGGCTAATTTGCAAGTTTATGCGAGCGAAGGATTCTTCGCAATCTTTGTAATGCATATTCATGTATGGGTACAAAACATTTGTACATCCTCAAAGTGCACTTTACGATACCACAATTTTTTATTTCAAGTGATTCGTGCGTAAGTGACTTGGCACGTTAAAAACTCCAGAAGAATATTCATAATAAGAATTCAGAAGCTGTTAACGAGACTAATGAACCCTGTTATATAATTCTTGTTCACTGAAAATGGAAATATGTCGACTTACCCGAAAGAGTTAGTTTTCTTGAACAGGTCTGGATAGAAGTAGCTACATTTCTTTCAGAAAAACTATCAAAATTCTAACATTTCTTTAGGTTTACTAAATTTGTAGGAATATATATTTATATTTTGAATAGTTCAGCGTAGAAGACAATTAAAAAACTTGACGTAGCTTGTATATCTTGTATAAAAATATAAAACTACATACAGTATATGTAGCCTCAGTGGTGTAGTGGTTAGCGTCGCTGACTACGAATCCATCGGCCCCGGGATCGAGACCCGGTGACGGCAGGCAGCGCGCAGCAAGACCCAGCTGTTCATCCTTCACACAATAAAAAAAATTGGTTGGTAGATAAATGGTTACCCTGGGTAGCCTAGTGGTTAAGATGCTGGGCGCTTGACATTCGTCAGAATGAACAATTCGGGCGGAAGCAAAACCAAGGTTAACGAAGGTTATATAGTGATTTAAAATAAGAACTCTAGTTCTCTTTCTTCGTTTCACACACACATGCACGCACTCTTATGCGCATCTCTGCATAAGTGAGGTACTGACACATATCTAAAAAACTTATTTTAAACCTAATCTAACTTAACCTAATGCTAGTATCATCGAACCGAGAATGGCGTGATAAGTGTTTCGAACGCAATGGAGGGCTCGAACGGTATTTTCTGTGAAGTCATTAAATAGTGAGGTATTCGCTAATCTAACTTAACCTAACCTAACTAACCTTTAACTAATCTATCCTAGCGTAACTTAACCTTATCAGGACCAATATATCTATTTTCCTACAACAAAAATGTTTGTAAATTGTTTTATTTTAATTTTTAGTGTTCTGAGGTACCAAAGGTGTTACCTCACATAAAATACCCAATTACATCTGTGAATTATTATACACTCGACCTCATTTATGCCCAGTTGCACCCACCCCGACAAACGTTGGTTTTACTATACTTGTGAGACAACCTAACCTAAGTACGACTAATAGTTTTTTGAGATATTTGAATTTTAAAAATAGCAAAGTACAACTACTGAAGCAGTATAAAGTTAATATTCCACTGAACTCAAACCAACGCCTTAACCCTTTAACGACGACCGATACATTTGGTAGCATTTCAAATACACGCATTCATAATTTAATATTACAAAACATTCCGGCATTAAGGTCTGGAGATCGTGGAGGCCAAAGCCCCCTTGAAATTATGCGATCCCCAAACACATCATGCAGTAGCTCCATCGAAAGGTGAGCAGTATGTGCCGTGGCACCATCTTGCTGGAAGTATGCATTCAGTATTTCCATTTCGTTTAGCTGTCCAATAAATGGATACAGAATTTCTGAACAGTATCGTTCAGAATTTATCGTCTTCTCAAAGAAAAAGGGACCGACAATTCGCTTTCTTGATATTGCAACCCAAACGCCGATTTCCTGGTCGTGCAATGGTGTTTCATGAATTTTTTTACCAAGCTATCGACACATACTATTGCCACGATCCCAACTCTGTCACAGTACTGACACAATCGAGTTTAAACTGGCTGAAACCGGCTTAGCGCGCATATACTGGCTATAGCACGTTGACTGCGGAGAGACTTTTCGAACGCACTGTGTGTGTGTGTGTGTGTGTTGTGTGTGTGTGTGTTGTGTGTGTGTGTGTGTATATATATATATATATATATATATATATGAAAATTATTTCACGAAAGTAACACGTGAATAATATTTATGATGAAAATAACCACGAACAAAAAAGGAAACACGAAAGCGTTTGAGCACCATTCTGTTTCCTTTTTCCTTCGTGGTTATTTTCATTATATATATATTATGATTAGAGCCCGGATGTTTAGGCACTAAAAACCCTTAAAAAAGGCAGGCAAATAGGCAAAATGAACATTCAAAATAGGCAGTAAAACTCCCAAAAAAGGCATTTATAAATTTGCTTAAAAAAACGTTTAATCTAGAATAATACCTTTATATACGCATAATACATATTACAACGCCTTCAGTGAACAAAACAATAGGTATTGAAAATATTAGTTGCACATAATAACAATGATTTCATTTCCAAAAATAAAGTTTAATATAGAATAATACCATTATCCACGTATAAATAAAAATAATGCATATTACAACGTTACAACGCCATTATAATGAACAAAACAATAGACATTCAAAATGTTCGTTCAATAATGGCAAGGATTTAAATTTCAAAAAGTTTAATACAAAATAATACTATTATGCACGCTCAGTTTCTTTTCTGTTATATGCGTGTTCTTTGTAGTTGAAATGTATATATAGGTGCGGCATGCGGGAGGTGCCCCCCTCGGGGCATTGGTTTCTGCGCGTATGTAGGAGAATTACGACTTCTGATCGAGTGAGGACCATGGTGTAGTGGTTATCATATCTGACCGGCAATCGGAAGATCCCGGGTTCGATTCCCGGGTGGTTACCTCATTTTTTCATTTGTTCGTTCTCCCTCCTCATCTTGCGCGGAATATTCTTCTATACAAGCGTCGTTCTTTACGTTAATTATACTGCGTGTTCTTTGCAGTTGAAATGTATATTATATATATATATATATATATATATATATATATATATATATATAACTGAAACCTACAACAGAAACTGATAGCCCTACTTTGGGACTTTAATAAAATAATACTAGAAAATAATGAAAAAAAGGCAAATTAGGCACCTTATGATGAAAAAGGCACTTTTTGCTGTAATCGCAAAAATAGGCAAAGAAAGGCATTTATGGCATTTTGCCTGAACATCCGGGCTCTAATTATGATACACACAGACCGTGCATGGAACAAGGAACTCTTCTGGGAAAATTAAGTCCACTATAGTCTGAATAAGTAATGGTAAGTGACAAAGACTACAGTTTTTTTCTTTTTCATGATGTTAGCCCGACGTGGGCAACGGGTCCGCCGTTATCTATGAATGATAAAAGCTGATGTAGAATAAGCCTTTAACATTATCAGTTGCGAGCTTCGCGTATGGTTGGTTTCTGCACCTTGGAATGTCATCGCCGTATCAAACGCGCTTGATAAAGAGAACATTTATATCATTGTAAGTTTATTTCTTTAAAAACAGGTTTATATGACCTTTTACGTAACAACATGTTCCACACTTAAAATTGTGGAAATTCTCATCAACACAAATAACGTAACCTAGTTTAAACCTGTCCAGTAAACTAACCTAAAGTCTAACCTGACTAAATTTAAACGTAACGAGTCTCCTTAAAAAGTGAAAAAAAGTTATTTGCAATTTTGATCTCCAAAAAACTGAAAATAATTTTAAATCACTCTGCGTCTTTCAATAAATGCAACATTATCTCCAACATCACGTTTTTTAAATAAATGTCGAAATTGTAACAATAAAAATTGTCTAAAGAAAATTATATAACCATGTTCTAAGGAATAATGTGTGTGTGTGTGTGTGTATAATATATATAGATATGATGAATAAAACCACGAAGGAAAGGAAACACAGAATGGTACTCAAGCACTTTCGTCTAATGACATCCTCAGGAACACTGAAGTAAATAAAGAGTTCAAGACTATATATAAGTTACAAAAAAAAATATATATATATATAATAAATATAGAAATAAAAATTGTGGGAGGAGCATACAAATTTGTAAGGAAAACTACCAATTTTAGCACTTTGCCCTTCTTGTCTAAATCCGTTCTGAACGAATTCAACACAAGATCAAATGGATTATTTACAACCAGTTTTATAGTTAATGCCTGAATGATATATAGGTCACAAAAAATATATATATAAAAAAAAATATAAAAATAAATTGAAAAATAAAAATTGTAAGAGGAGCATACAAATTTATAAGGGAAAACTACCCAAGTTTTAGCACTCTGCCCTTCTTGTCTAAATATGTTCTGAACGAATTCAAAACAACGGGATCGAGTTGAAAAAGACCTTTGCTCATGTTCAAGTTATTTGTAAGTTGGATAATAGCAGACTATATCATTCAGGCCTTATCTATAAAAGTGGTTGTAAACAATCCATTTGATCTTGTGTTGAATTCGTTCAGAACGGATTTAGACAAGAAGGGCAGAGTGCTAAAACTTGGGTAGTTTTCCCTTATACATTTGTATGCTCCTCTTACAATTTTCATTTTTCAATTTATTTTTATATATTTATTTTTTTTGTGACCTATATATCATTCAGGCATTAACTATAAAATTGGTCGTAAACAATCCATTTGATTTTGTGTTGAATTCGGGCAAAGTGCTAAAATTTGTAGTTTTCCTTACAAATTTGTATGCTCCGCCCACAATTTTTGTTTCTATATTTATTATTATTATTTATATATATATATATATATATATATATTTTTTTTTTTGTAACATATATAGTCTTGAACTCTTTATTTACTTCAGTGTTCCTGAGGATGTCATTAGACGAAAGCGCTTGAGCACCATTCTGTTTCCTTTCCTTTGTCGTTTTATTCATCATAAATATTTTTCACGTGTTACTTTCGTGAAATAATTCATTATATATATATATATATATATTCAGGGAATAAGACCAAACCACTTACTCAACAAATTTCGTACCTGAAAGGATTTATGGACGAAACAAGGGCAGACATCGCATGCCTCACAGAAACTCATCTTAAGGATTGCCAAGGAAATTGTGAAAACTGCGAACATTGTATTGATAAGAAAAAGATAAATATAGAGGGCTTCAACTTACTAAGAGCGGATAGAACAATGAAACGTAAAGGTGGCTGTGCTATATACGTACATGAAGGTCATATGACAGAAACGACAATAAGTAAATCAAACAGCTTTGTGGAACTCCTAGCACTGAAAATAGAAAAACTAAACGTGATACTAATAGACCTCCAAACACCCTAACCGAAAAATTCTCGGAGAACATTCATATCATCAGAAAGCTAATAAAGGCCATAAACCCTCCATCCCCCAATATAATGATGATCTGCGGCGACTTTAACTTCCTATTTATAAAATAAGGTGGATAGGAATATATATATATATATATATATATATAGGCTACACCAGGACAAGGGGGGCACAAGAGAAGACCAGGAGCAAGCAAAATTGTTGATGGCTCTCACAAATGAATTATGCTGACACAAGAGATAACAGAAAACACGAGAAAAAATAACTGCTTAGATCTGGTATTCATGAATAACACGAACTTGATTGCTGATATAAAAATAACCCCAACCATTATCTCAGACCACAACTTAATCGAGATATCAACAAATATGACGACAACATTAAAAGACAATACACATATTGAGGAAAGAAGCAAACTTGGGACCTTTAACTTAAACTCCAAGACTATAAATTGGGAAGCAATCAGATCGCACATGGTCCAAATAGAGATTAGAGTGGAGAACAGTTTTAGAGAATGAAACAACTGAAGAAATGCTAACAACCTTGAAAGAAAAAACGCTGAGAATTTTAGAAAAATATGCTCCGAAATCACAGCCAAAAGGAAAGAGGAGCTGGCTAAAGAGGCAAAAGAGAAGAATATTCCGCAAAAGAAAGAGAATGGAGGCGAAGTTAGCCAACTGCGGAGATAATGCCAGGAAAGTGATACAAGGAAAACTGGAGGGTATCGATAGGGAAATACAAGCCCTGATTAAGGATCATACAGAGAGGGAAGAGGAAAAGGCGGTAGAAGCAATAAAGGAAAATCCAAAATACTTCTATAGCTATGTGAAAAAGAAAACAAAAACGCGCGCAGCTATTGGGCCCTAAAGGAAGAGAAATAATGAATTAACCGACGATCCAAAATATCTGAAACATTGAGAGCCCAGTGTGACTCAGTTTTCAGTACTCCAAAAAATGACAAAGCGATACCTGACATAGATGCATTCTTCGAAGAGAAATTGCAAGGAGAGTGTATAACAGACTTTGATTTTACCCCAGAAGATGTAGCGAGAGCTATAGGACAAATGAAACCACATTCAGCTGCAGGTCCGGACAATTGGAACGCATTATTGATTAAAAACTGTAAAAATGAAACAACTACACCTTTATACTGGATATGGAGAAGATGCCTAGACACTGGGAAATACATCTTGAAAAGAGCAAACATTGTCCCTATATATAAAGGAGGGGACAGAGCTCAAGCAAAGAACTATAGACCAGTGTCATTGACGTCCCACCTCACTAAAGAATTTGAAAGAATAGTTAGAGAGAAAATTTATGATTTCTTGGAGACACTGGAAAAGATTCAACGAAAATCAGCACAGATTCTGATCAGGTAGATCATGCCTATCACAACAATATCCTAGATGCACTGGAAGGCAATGACAACTACGATGTCATATACACAGATTTTGCTAAAGCTTTCGACAAATGTGATCACGGTATAATAGCACATAAAATGAAATATATGGGAATAACAGGCAAAGTGGAAAATGGATCTACAACTTCCTCAAAGAATGTCTACAGGTCGTCAAAATTCAAGGTATATCATCATCAGAATCGGAAGTACGCAGCTCAGTACCACGAGGGACAGTACTGGCTCCACTTCTGTTCATTATCATGCTAACAGACATAGACAGCGGAGTAAACAGCAACAGTATAGTAACATCCTTTGCAGACGATACAAACATCAGAAAAAAAATCAGCGATGTAAATGAAGTGGAGGCCTTGCAGAGGGACACGAACAAAATATACAAATGGTCAGAAGACAACAACATGACATTTAACACCGAGAAATTTCAGCTCTTGAAATATGATAGAAAAGAGAACTTAAACAGACTGCATATTATGCTCCAGAGTGACAGGAAATTCAGAGAAGCACGAAAGTGATCGATCTGGGGGTAATAATGACCGATGATGCGAAATTCGAAACCCAAAATCAGATAGCGATAAATAAAGCAAAAAGAGTCGCGGGACAGGACAGTAATGATTCCCCCTGCTAAAAACACTGATTATACCAAAACTTGAATACTGCTCAGTTTTGACGTCCCCATATAAAAAGGAAGAAATAAATAAACTAGAAGAAACGCAGAGACATTTCACAGCCAAGATTGATAGCTGCAAAGAACTCAACTTCTGGGAAAGACTACGTAAACTAAATCTGTACGCCCTGGAAAGAAGACGAGAGAGGTACATCATGGAAAATGATCGAAAAACTGGTACCAAACGTAAAACTAAACCCAATTACCATTCAAACAACACTGGAAAATAGGAAAGGCAGAATGTGTAGTGTTCCCAAATTAAAGGCCCGAAAAGGGACCTCCTCATCACTAAAGGAAAATAGCTTGGTTGTCAGGGGGCCAAGACTTTTCAACCAGCTTCCAAAGGACATCAGAAATGTTACAGGGGTCAAAGTTGAAGTCTTCAAGAGAAGACTAGATGTCTGGCTCAGGACGGTACCAGATGAGCCGGCTGTACCTGGCTATGTACGGTGGAGAGCGCAAGAAAGCAACTCGCTCCTCCACCAAGCCAGACCTAGAGGCGGGACCACCAGCTTGACCTTCGTGTGAAGAGAGACCAACGCACGGAACAGCAACGAGGTTAACGAGGTGTATATATAGATATATATATATGAAACCTTAAAAATATAACTATAATTTAATTCCAGATGGATTCAGTGTTGTTTTCTGAACAAATACTTCGTTCAATAAACTCATTGTGCGAAGATAAGGGCTCCATTCAATTCCACTTTAAGAAAACATATTTGGCTTTATTTGTTCCCTTCAATGTAGATTAAAAAAATTTGGTAGCACAAATTAAATTCTTCTCTTTTGTTATTTAAACACACACACACACACACACACATATATATATATATATGGTGGTGTAGTGGTTAGCGTCGCTGACTACGAATCCATCGGCCCCGGGTTCGAGACCCGATGGCAGCCGGCGAGCAGCAAAACCCAGCTGTTCATCCTTCCACACAATAAAGAAAGTGGTTGGTAGATAAATGGGTACCCTAGGTGGCCTAGTGGTTAAGACGCTGGGCTGCTGATGGGGCGTGGTTCGGATTCCACGTTAAACTGTAGGTCTAAGTTGGAGTGAAAAGCTTGACCTTCGTCAGAATGAACAATTCAGGCGGAAGCTAACCAAAGGTTAACCAAAAGTATATACGCAGAGTGATTCAAAATTATTTGGTAAGAGTGAATATTTTAGTACTGGGTGTTCGGAAAGTCACTGTGCACTTATATTTATTTAATAGCATACAATAGTATAACATTGCATATCATATCATGATATATGTACCATCAGAACTTATAAAAGGTGTTGAAAGTGATGTCCTTTAACAGCAATACAGGCCTGGACCCGTCTTATTTTATTTTGAAACACCTTTGTCAGTTCTTCATTAATTAACCAATGAAAATCAAGTTTAAAATATGTTTTCAGTTTTTTGGAGATCAAAATTGCAAATAACTTTTCTTCACTTTTTAAAGGAGACTCGTTACGTTTAAATTAAGTCAGGTTAGACTTTAGGTTAGTTTACGGGAGAGGTTTAAACTAGGTTACGTTATTTGTGTCTATGGGAATTTCCACAATTTTAAGTGTGGAACATGTTACGTAAAAGGTCATATAAACCTGTTTTTAAAGAAATAAACTTACAATGATATAAATGTTCTCTTTATCAAGCGCGTTTGATACGGCGATGACATTCCAAGGTGCAGAAACCAACCATACGCGAAGCTCGCAACTGATAATGTTAAAGGCTTATTCTACATCAGCTTTTATCGTTCATAGATAACGGCGGACAGAATGAACGCGATACAATTTCCTGGTTATAATGTTCACATTTTGCACATAATTAATTACTTGCACAAATAATTAATCATCTCAAAATTTCAGGTTCACGAATGATATACTCGTAACTCAGATTTACTGTCACAAAATGTTTGAGCGATAACCATCAAAGACGCGAAAATGTGCTAATGGAGCGCTATGCCTTTGAGTCTGGGGCTTAAGTAATCACGGCGAGGGTGTTTATATATATATGAAAATGAAAATGAAAAGGTTTATTGGCAGACTATACTCCATATGACAAATATTATTAATACAATGACAGTTCATATACTAAGGATAGAAATATATACAATTGATTAGAAATAATACTCTAATGTCGAAATTAAGTGGAGCTACAGACAGACGTTTTCGTACGAGAATTCCAAAGTTTAGAGGATAAATGGCAGGACTCATGGATAGCTTGGATAATCGGGTTGGTTGATTTTTTAATTCTTTGCATTAACTGTATTGAGCACGTCTTGTTACCTCCGGGAACCTCGGGACATTGCGGGTAGCAAACATTTGCAAAGTTGAGCATCTCGGGGGTAATTTATGTAAGAGTCTAAAAGACCTGTTGTACAGCAAATTTAGGGTTCTGCCAGAACCTTTTTCATAATTCAGCCAGAGTTGCTGTCCGTATATATTACTGCAGAAAGTACGAAAGAAAGTGTCTTTAGCTTCACTTGTACAGAATCGAAAGTTCCTTATGGTCATATTCGCTTTAGCACACGGGCTTCGAGATTGTTTTCTTATATCCGAGTCATCACTCAAGGAGCTGGTAATAGTTTGACCCAAATACTTAAACTCTTGTACTTCCTCAATTACTTCACCATTCATTTTAAACCTTATATCACTGGCTGATTACAGCTTTTAGGATGAAACTGCATAACCTTAGTTTTTGTAACATTAAAAAGAATATCATGTTTCTGCGAATACACTTCGCAGACTTTTAGTAGCCGATCCAGACCTTTAACAGAGGACCTTATTAACACCATATCATCGGCATAAACTAAGTTGTTTATCCTTGTGTTATCTATACAACATCCCACTGTTGCCTCATTAAGTGAAGCAATTAATCCGTCAATATACACATTAAACAGCATAGGGGAGAGCAAGGAGCCTTGTCTCACCCCGCAAGAGGAGCCAAAACACTCGGATAGTAGATTGCCCCACCTAACAGTGAAAGATTGGTGGGAATACCAAAATTTCAATAAATTTAATATGTACATGGGAACCTTCCTGTCTTCTAGTTTTGCAAATAAAATATTGTGGTTCACCCTATCATATGCCTTACTTATATCTAGGAAACAGCTATAAATAGTTAAATTACTGTCAATGTATTTACATATTGTTTCTTTAAGTACATAGATACACAGGTCAGTTGAATGGGACATTTTAAAACCAAACTGATTAAGAGATGTCCATAGGAAATCATTTAATCGGAGTAACAAGAGTTTTTCTAGTAGTTTCGAGAAGCAGGAAGCGACAACAATAGGCCTGTAATTATTGCTGGACAGAATGTCTCCTAAGGTGACCAGAGTCCCGATTTTGGGCGGGACAGTCCTGAATTTATGACATGTGTCCCTCTTTTCAAAATGTTCCGAAAATGTCCCGCATTTGGAGCTAATTTTCATAAATGTCCCGCTTTATTAAAATTACTGTTACATTAGACATTAGATGTCCTTTATGAATTAATAGAATTATGCCACATTCCGAATTCCAAATCTAAATACTAACTTCCAAACTGAACTGGTACGATACATGTCGCCGTGCGGCAGTGCCGTGATTCCCGACTAGCGTTTATGTTTCATTAGCGGCCTCTGTGTAAAGTTGTGTTGTAGCGTAACGCTTTTATGTTTTTATGTTTGCTTAATTAATAACCTTATTTAATTTTTATTCCTGCATCCTTTTTTTTCTTTTGCAGCTAGGTTAAACTTTTTCGTTTGAAGGATAAGGAAAGTTATTAATTGTATCGTACGTAAGGTCGTAGGCCTAGTTTGACAACACAAAATGTCTAAAACTAAAAGGAAGTGTACATTTAATGCACATCTGCAGTCTAAATATCCATTTATTACAAAAAGAACAACAGAAAGTGATGTACGGTGTGAGAAATGTAGAAGTGACTTCAACATTGGACATGGTGGGATTAATGATATTATTAAGCATCTTGGCTCAAAAAAACACAAATTAGTTGATATCGGTGCTTCATCTAGTAAGATAGTGAGTGATTATTTTAAAAGTGTGACGCCTAGTAATAAGGATTTAGAAGTAGCTGCTGCTGAGGGTTTGTGGGCTTACCATACAGTCAGGGAAAATCAAAGCTTCAGATCTACTGACTGTGCAACAAAAATTTTGAAAACATGCTTTGAGCCAAAATTTTCATGTGCCAGAAGAAAGTGCGAAGCGATTGTTTCAAATGTATTTGCACCATATGCTGAAACAGAATTAAAAAAACAATTAAAGGATGCTCATTGCATAACATTGCTAACTGATGCAGCAACCATGGAAACATCAAGCTGTTTCCTGTTTATAATTCGCTTCTTTCAGCCATATGAAGGTGCTCAAGTGAAGCTTATTGACTTTAAATCTCAGCCTGGAGAAACTACAGATATTGTGGTGAAATATTTAACTGATATTATTGAAGAGCATGACCTGGGCAGAAAATTAGTTGCTTTCTGCGGTGATAACACTACTGTAATTTTGGTGGTGCTGCAAGAAAAGGAGTGAATAACATTTCCAGGAAGCTAAATGACTACATTGGTAGAGAACTAATTGGGATTGGTTGTTTTGCACATATTGTATATAATGCTGTTCAGTCTGCCAGTGACTGTCTGCCAATTGATGTGGAAACAGTGGCTGTAAAAATATATTCATATTTCTACATCGATACTGTTCGAGTAGAAGAGCTGAAAGAGTTTTGTGATTTTGTGGACATTGAATATAAACAGTTACTGGGATACAGTAAAACAAGGTGGTTGGCATTAATGCCTGCAGTTGAAAGAATACTCAAGTTAAATGCAAAAAATTCACTTTTTTCTACGTGAAGGTCAAAATATGAAAATAAAAACCCACTCTAATAGACAGAGTTTATTTCCACAACAGTTTCGACGCCCACTGGTATCCTCCTCAGGTGGATACAGAAAAATGAATTCGTTTTTCTGTATCCACCCGAGGAGATGCCAGTGGCGTCGAAACTGTTGTGGAAATAAACTCTGTCTATTAGAGTGGGTTTTTATTTTCGAATACTCAAGTTGTTTCCTGGTCTAAGATCATACTTTCTGAGTCAAAGCAAGTGTCCAGTGATACTGAAAAACTTTTTTGAAAACCCACAATCAGGAATCTGGCTCAACTTTGTGCACTGTCAAGCAGCCACCTTTCACCGAGTGATTTTAAAGATTGAGGGTGAACATATATCAATTGTGGAAGTGATAAGTGCAATTTCTGATCTGAAGGATAATTTGCAATCAAAGAAAGATAATGTGTTTGTGCTACTCTCAGTCAGGAGTCTTTGAACAAGATGGGTTGATTGATTCTAATGATTCCTTATCTGTAAAGAAAATATTAGTTGAGTTTTATGACACATGTATTAAGTACTTGGATCAGTGGTCGGGTCACTTGCCAAACGTTGAGTGTGTGCAGTGGGCTTTATTAAAATAAGTTCCAAAGTGGTCAGTTGTTGAGAAAGCAATGGATTTTGTTGCTGAAAAACAACTATTTGACCCCAAATTTGACACTGAATTATTTGATGAGTTCACGTGTTTTGCAAAGTACATTAGTGATGAGAAAGTAGCAGAGTGAAATACATCTAAATTATCAACAGACAAGCGCTGGTGGAAGTATTCACTCTAATTTCAAGGATAGCGATGTCAATCATCAACGAATGTCAGCATTAGTTCAGTTCATACTCTATCTTCCAGGACCTAATGCTTCGACTGAACGTGCTTTCTCTCAAATGAATAAGACGTGGACATCTGAGAAAGCACAACTGAAAGTCTCAACTCTAAAAGCTTTACTTTTAACTAAAATAAACTTCAATCAAACCTGTATGGAGTTCTACACTATGTTGAAATCAACTCCGGAGTTACTTCAGAAGATTTCATCTACTGAAAAGTACGGGAATTGAAAAGCAAGTACGATAATATTGTGTATTGGTATGTCATAGATATAAGCCATTCTCAGTTGAGTTAATTTTTTTCATAATTATCATATACAGTATCAAGAGAAAAATACAAGCAGTGAAGTAATAATTATGTTCCATATATATATATATATATATATATATATAATATATATATATATATATATGAGGTAGAGAGGTGTCCCGCTTTTGGCTCCTGAAAATATAGTCATTTTAGTTTATAACTCCAAAAATAGAAAAATGTCCCGCTTTTTGCTCCTAAAAATATGGTCACTTTAATATCTCCGTACTTATTTTTGACCAGGGGCAAGACATATACATTTATACCCTCATGAACTCTGCAGAGATATAGCTATGAGCAAGCATGGCTGATCGGAGCAATGATATATGCAGACATATTACGTCATTGGCATATTTTAAGTGCTCATTCGATAAGTCATCTACCCCTGACGCAGAACCAGTCTTTAACTCTTTAATTAACCTCTTTACTTCAGAAACTGATATCAAAGTATTATATATATATATATATATATATATATATATATATATATATATATATATATATATATAGAAAGAGAGAGAGAGAGAGAGAAAAGAACCTACTAGTGTGACCACCTTTGCATAGTGACCAGTGACCACCTAACTAAATTGACCACTTTTCTATAATCCCAACAAAAATCATATATTTATATTGTAAATTTTTCTCAGTATGGTGTGTGAAGTGACACCCTTTTGTTCAGAATTTAATTTTGTTCATAATTTAATTTTGTTCAGAATTTAATGTGTTAAAGTGACTGTACAATTTTAACGAAACTCAAAGGTCTTACAACTTAATCCTCCCATGACTCATAGCCATAATTTGTGGAAAATAGTTTCAACAGTTTAATAAATAGAAGAATAAGTGTGTTTTATAGTACAAAAATGGATCGTCTTTTAAAAATTAGAGGAATAATCCTTCTTAGAGCTTAAGCATGATATTAAAAAGAGATCAGTATGTTATTAGCTCTCTTGGTAGAAATGAGAGTATTTTTCTAAAGTGATCACCTGTAAAGTGACCACTTTTGTTTGTTCCCGATAATGGTCACTTTAAGCAGGTTCTAATATACCTTTGGTTTCGCCCGAATTGTTCATTCTGACAAAGGTCAAGCTTTTCACTCCACCTTAGACCTACAGTTTAACGTGGAATCCGAACCACGCCCCATCAGCAGCCCAGCGTCTTAACCACTAGGCCACCAAGGGTACCCATTTATCTACCAACCACTTTCTTTATTGTGTGGAAGGATAAACAGCTGGGTTTTGGTGCGCGCCGGCTGCCATCGGGTCTCGAACCCGGGGCCGATGGATTTGTAGTCAGCGACGCTAACCACTACACCACCGAGGCGCATATATATATATATATGAAAATTATTTCACAAAATATATATATGAAAATTATGAAAATTCTTTGCATATATATATGAAATATATATATGAAAAGAAAATATATATGAAATATATAAAATTATTTCACAAAAGTAACACGTGAAAAAATATTTATGATGAAAAGAACCACGAAGGAAAGGAAACACAGAATGGTGCTCAAGCGCTTTCGTCTAATGACATCCTGAGGATGTCATTAGACGAAAGAGCTTGAGCAGCATTCTGTGTTTCCTTTCCTCTTTTCATCATATATATATATATATATATATATATATACGGGACATCATGCACGAACACGCACGATTTTGCATATACTCGCACAGTATACCTTGGTAACCTTGATTTTCCTCCCCCCGAATTGTTCATTCTGACGAAGGTCAAGCTTGTTGGCCTATCTTAGACTTAAGCTTCAACGTGGAATCCGAATCACAACCCACCACGGGTTTTCAGAAAATACAAAGTCCTTGCCCGGACTCGATCTCACGACCTCCCGATCAGCAAACGAAGTACAGTATTTGTACAGCAAACAACACTGGCTATCCAGGGTACCCATTTATCTACCATCCAGTTTTTTGTATGGAAAGATGAACAGCTTGGGAGCTGCACGCCACCTGCCATCGCCGCGAATCGAATCCGGGGGCGGTGGATTCGTAGTCAGCGATGCTAACCACTACACTACCGAGGCCTACAGTATATATAATTTGAGTGAAGCGTTTGTTCTTTGGAAGTGCTATTTAGGAAGGAACAGGAGAAAGAAGAGCTGGTACATGTTGTAGTTTTATTAGCAAACATTTTCGAAAGTTAATTTCCATCTTCAGTGTTAAAATGTTAATAACGAACGGATAATTATGATATATAACAAAATAGATATGATGACACAATAAAGATATAAGGAGTGCTAAGATATAAAAGTAAACATAGAATTGATTAAGATATATATATATTATATATATATATATATATATATATATATATATATATATATATATATATATATATATACTGTACAAAGTAGTTAAATATAATGGGATTGTGGGAGTATAAAAAATTTATTTGCAAATTTATAAGAATATAAATTTATTAAGTCGACTTACCTCTAGGAGTTTATAAATAAAGGTTTCGGAAGAAAGGTCTATTAACTTTAATACAAATACTGGATAATGAGGCCTTCATTTCAATATGGTTTTATTTCAGAATTGAATGGAATAACTAATTTTACTTGTGAGAAAAGAGGGTTTAATTTCACTAGGCTAAAGTTCAAGGCGGAACTGTAGTTGTTGAGGGATGATTTTTTGCTGAGAATGTGTAGAGAGTGGAGTTGGAGTGCGAGTCTTTCACATAACTCTCGGAAGCAACCATAAAGATTAGGTCTTCCGGAGGAGCTTTAGACCGAAATTGAGTGTGTAGAGATTCCAGGATACAGAGGTCGGTTGGTTGATTTGGAATGGATAGGACAGAATGTGCGACTTAATAGATTATTGATAAATAAAACGAAGAGAATAGATGACAGGATAGAGCCCTGAGAAACACTACCATTAATAGCTTCAGGAAAAGAACAGTGGCTATTTACAACCGTAGTTATAGATCGGCCAGAAAGGAAATCAGAGATGAAGAAGGATAGAAACCGAAGGAGGGCAGTTTGGAAAGTAAGGATTTGTGCCAGACTCTATCAAAAGCTTCTGATAGGTGTAGTGCAATAGCAAAAGTTTCACCGAAATCCCGAAAGGAGGATGACCAAGAGTCAGAGATATGTAAGAAGATCGCAAGTAGAGCGTCCCTTACGGAACCTTTACTGACGATCTGAAAGAAAACTGAGAGTAGAGAGGTGTTTAACGATTTTCCCATTAAGGACAAATTAAAAAACTTTAGAAAAGCAAGAAATCAAGGCAGTTAGACGATAGTTGGAGGGTTGAGAGCGGCCACCATTCTTTAGAACAGGCTGAATGAAAGCGAATTTCCAGCAGGAAGGAAAAGTGCTAGATGAAAGACAAAGACGAAAGAGTTTGTCTAGGTAGGGTGTCAGCACAGCTGCGCAGTTCTTGAGAACAACAGGAGGGACACCATTAGGACCGTACGCCTTCCTAGAGTTGAGCCCAGATAGGGCAGAAAAAACATCTTTGTAAGAGATTCTAATTTCAGACATAATTAAGTCAGAGAGGGAAGGAGATGGTGGAACAGCTCCGGACTCGTCTCGGGTTGAATTGGAGGCGAAAGTTTGAGCGAAGAGTTCAGCCTTATCAGAAGAAGAGACGGCAACTGAGCCATCGGAATAGAAAAGAGGTCAGGTTAGATTTTAGGTTAATTTTCAGGAGCCTTCTAAATTAGGTTACGTTATTTATGTCCACGAGAATTTCCACAGTTTTACGTAAAAGGCCGTAGAAACCTATTTTTAATAAAATATTTATCGCGCTGAAAAGCAGGAACCACTTGGCTATTTCCTCACTTTCAAATTATTATTAATACTTTAAATGTAAAATCTTCGCGCATCGTCAACAGTTTAGAATTGCGGAAAAAGGTCAAAGATTTTATACGACTTGATGCGAGCTCATATCGACCAGTAAATAAATATAACAAACAAATATATGCATAATGGGAATCACAAAATGTTTTAATCTTATATTTATTGAGTCATATTCTAAATCGGCTGTCTTCGAATCGGAATCAGAATACAGAAAAATATTTCGCATCCGAATCTAACTTCAAAACCAATCAACACCACCTAGAATTAAGATTCACCAGTGTGTGTGTGTATATTATACTGTATATATATATATATATATATATATATATATAGGGGGGGGGGTGAATTTCACAATTAAAGACGTGAAATAAATAAATAGTGCAAACCCACAGGGTAAAGGCAAAAACGATTCCATGGCCTTTTGTGTATTCAACAGCACACCCTGACGAGGTTTACTGCTGAATACAGAGAAGACCTTGGACTCACTTTCCCTTTTTCCTTGTTGGTTTGCATCATATATATATATATATATATATATATATATATATTATATTACATTTTAACTGCAAACAACACACAGTATAATTAATGTAAAGAACGACGCTTGTATAGAAGAACGTACCGCACAAGATGAGGAGGGAGAACGAACAAATGAAAAATGAGGTAACCACCCGGGAATCGAACCCGGGATCTTCCGATTGCCCGTCAGATATGCTAACCACTACACCATGAGCCTCGAATAATCAGAAGTCGTAATTCTCCTACATACGAGCAGAAACCAATGCCCTGAGGGGGCACCTCCCGCATGCCGCATATATATACATTTTAACTGCAAACAACACAGTATAATTAATGTAAAGAACGACGCTTGTATAGAAGAACGTTCCGCACAAGATGAGGAGGGAGAACGAACAAATGAAAAATGAGGTAACCACCAGGGAATCGAACCCGGGATCTTCCGATTGCCGGTCAGATATGCTAACCACTGCACCATGAGCCTCGAATAATCAGAAGTCGTAATTCTCCTACATACGAGCAGAAACCAATGCCCTGAGGGGGCACCTCCCGCATGCCGCATATATATACATTTTAACTGCAAACAACACACAGTATAATTAATGTAAAGAACGACGCTTGTATAGAAGAACGTTCCGCAAAGATGAGGAGGGAGAACGAACAAATTAAAAATGAGGTAACCACCCGGGAATCGAACCCGGGATCTTCCGATTGCCGGTCAGATATGCTAACCACTACACCATGGGCCTCGAATAATCAGAAGTCGTAATTCTCCTACATTAATTATACTGTGTGTTGTTTGCAGTTAAAATGTATATATGTGCGGCATGCGAGAGGTGCCCCCTCAGGGCATTGGTTTCTGCTCGTATGTAGGAGAATTACGACTTCTGATTAATCGAGGCCCATGGTGTAGTGGTAGTTAGCATATCTGACCGGCAATCGGAAGATCCCGGGTTCGATTCCCGGGTGGTTACCTCATTTTTCATTTGTTCGTTCTCCCTCCTCATCTTGTGCAGAACGTTCTTCTATACAAGCGTCGTTCTTTACATTAATATATATATATATATATATATGGGATTGAACTCGGAAGTTCCTTGTTCCATGCATGGTCTGTTTGTATCATATCAATCCCATATATACAGTATATATATATATATATATTGAGAAATTGAGAACATTAAAATAATGAAATTGTGATATTTGGTAATAAGATATTTATAACTTTTGAAGAGGAGTGTTGCGTCCTAAAAATCGTTTTCAGCTCAAAAGATAAAGAATGTTTATTTCACTCGAAATTATCAAAGGTGGCGAAAATAAACGGAAAAAATCACGGCTGAATTATGAATCATTCACGGAAATGGCAAAGAGGTGCAAAATTAGAAGTGAATAATTAAACGAGATGAGGAAATCGAGAATAAACAGATCAACAGTATTTTGAGATCAAAATTCAAATTTAAAATGATCATGAATTTCATTACGGTTTATTGCACTTCACCTTATCTACTTTCACTAACATGCGTACAGTTTTTGGCGTTGTTTGAGGACCGTTTGAGAAGCAATCGACCAGGCCAACTCTTTTGAGATAAATTTCTTCCTTTGTGGGACTCGAGTTGCTTTCTGCTCTCATCCAGCCTTCGTAATTCCTGTGATACTTACAGTAATTCAAAGGTGTTTGAATGTTCACTCGCAAAGGTAGTGATTGAGGTTAGGATCACTATCGCGGAACTGCGAATGAACACTATCGTTGTGCTGTTTCATCACTGTCGTGAATTTACTTTTTTATGAGAATTTGACTACCACAAAAAATTCGACTCCCTTCTTTTCATTATTATCTTCACCAATGATTACATTCAAAAAATATAATTTAATAAATTATAATTAAAAATAGTAAAAATGTTCCTTAATAATATTGGTGCAGAAAAATATTTCATTTATATTCGTTCTTATCTTTTATCTTTTGTATCATGCAGAGGATAGTTAGGAAAGGTTTACCACTCGTTTGGAAAAATTTAAATAAAAAAAATTAGTTTAATTCCAATATTATTTTAATGTAAAACATTAAAGAATTTGAGGAAAATAAAAAAGTTAAAATGCAAAAGTTTTCGTACATTTACTTTGAAAGTTATTCAATATTTTGAAGAACTTAAAATTTGTATCAGTAGTTGGCTATTTATTGATTAGAGACTGTTGCCAATTCTGAATTCTAGAATTTTCGCTGTGAATCTTCATGGAAGACGGATGACTGTACAAGCCGTCAGTAAACAATGGGTCGTCGTGGTAAAGAGCTGTCTACAGATCTTAAGAGATCTGTTATTGCTGCACACGAGTCTCGAAAGAGTTATAGGAAGATAGGAGAACTTCGGATTCCATTTACGACGGTTGTTGCGGTTATAAAGAAATGGAAAGGCTTCGTTAACAATCGAAATTGTACCAAGATGTGGACGACGTTGCAAGATTTCAAAATGTACAACTATATGGATTAAGAGAATGGCTGCCGCAATTCACGAGTGAGTGCGGGTGATATTTGCCAAACATTAAAACTAAGATCGATGTTTATCACTCTACTGTACGTCGTACATTGAGAAAGAATGGTCCGCGTGGAAGACTTGCACGAAGAAAACCTCCGCTACGAAAACTGTATAAAGAAGTTCTTTTAAAGTACACCAAGGATCATCAAAATGATGGATTTGCTTTCTGGAAGGAAGTTCTCTGGACAGATGAGACCAAAATTGAATTACTCAAGAACAACGAGCAACGGTATGTTTGGCGAAAAAAAACATCCTTCCTACAGTTAAACAATGTGGTGGTAGTTTGCTTCTTTGGGGATGCTTTCGTGCTTCTGGTCCAGGAAAGCTTGTTATTTATCATCAATGGAATCTTGATTTCGAAGAAATATCAGGAAATTTTAAAAGAAAATGTATTCCTTCAGTTTGGGAGTTGCGAATGGGTCGCAACTGAGTACTGCAACAAGGTAATGATCCAAATCCAGAACTGTGTCCATGCAAGGAAAAGGTTAATTTTGCAAGGGATGTTATCTATGTCGGGGTCGAAGTCCAGAGAGATGAAATTGTCTTCGGAGCTGCGCGTCCATTCCGTTAAGATTTGGTGACGACCGCGTCGTGCCTCGTCAGTAAGGCAGATCTCACGCGTTCCGGGTTGGTCCATCGGCGAGGAGGGGGCTGAGCAACTTACGCGGCACAGGAACAATTCAAGGATCTCTTCCTTGTTACCTGTTGATGAGAAACTGTCACAGAAAAGGAAACTCAAAACAATCGTATAATAAGGTCGCCCAGTGACCTCAATTAAATAATAACAAATGACAGAAAATATATGAAATTGATCGCAATTAATTAATACGTAATAGGAACTTAAATAAGTGGGTTTTAGCGTAACGATTCGACGCCTCGTTTCCACACCACAATACAGTAGGCGTCAGGAGCGATCCCGCTATCGTTACTGGATTCCCATGCTCCAAGTTTAACCTTCAAACTCACTTGCATCTACTAATAAAAAGGGGTACACTGGAAACCATGTACGAATATACCTTTATATATATACAGGGTGATTCAAAAGTCAGGTTACATAGGGATATACTGTATTATGTAATGATACAGGGGAATAGACACATCACATGTTCGATATGGCCACCGTTAACGGCAATGCACTTGTGCAGCCAGCTAGGAATATTACATCAATGCGCTCCTCCTTCGATAACATCTCATAACTCATTTACCTGCAAAGAAACAGAAAAGCCCTATGTAACCTGACTTTTGAATCACCCTATATATATATAGATATATATATATATATATGTGTGTATTTCTAATGAATGAGTCTAATGAAATGGAAGTATGGACAGTCGGCGCACTAAAAATGAAATTTTCAAAACGTAACTTATATGACTCGTGCTCGTACCTTATTTAAGACTTATTATTACTATAGGCCTCCGTAAAATTTAAAAAAAGGGGAATTACATATTTTGCCCGGCATCATCTACAATAATATTGAGGAATCCCATTTTTGAAGGAAGAAAGAATTTATCGGAACGAGCAGTTATTCGTATCGATATGGAGTGTGTTTAAAAAAGAAGTGGTGGGGAGATTGCCGTTCTCCATCTCGCTTACGCGTAACACTTAAGGAATTAAAAAAAACAAAGAGCGCTAGGTCGCGATTTAGGCCTGACTCTTCAAAAGAGGGAGAACGAACGCGTCTGGATGTATCCATTAAAATATAATACATCAGTTCCCAAGCGAGTCAGCGCTTAAGTCGTTATTCGAGTACGGGTTACGACTTCTCGATAAGAGCTTCAATTAAAATTTGTGGTTTGAGATTGTTTTTTTAAGTAGGGATGGAGGAGAATCTAAACAATAATTACTATTCAAGACGTTCCTGAAAGAATGAAAACTAGCAAATACGCTTATCTTACGTTCGTTCACTGTTGGGAAAGGGTGAGTTAAGGTCCTCTCCAAGACTGTTAAATGAGGGGGGTCAGGTGTTCATAGCTTGGCTGGTCGAGAAACATATTAAGTCGCAGACCTAAATGGAGGTGTGCATGAAGTCAACTACGAGTGTAAGAGGAAAAAATCATTCCGAGATGTACACGTGGAAATAGTTGTACAATATTCAAATTGATTAACCAATTTCTTGGAATAAGTCATATATCGGTAGGATTTGCTGAAGAGTACTTGCGGAACATGTCTACATAGACAGTTGTCCGCACACATTAGTGCACACAACACACACACACACACACCATATATATATATATATATATATATATATATATATATATATATATACACAGGGTGTCCGAGAATTATCTGTACAATTTTTGGCTGTTATTAAAAGTCAACCATGAAGTGTAGAAATTCCAGTGTTGTCCCATTTTACAGAGAATCTCATTATGTTTTTTCTGATACCAAGTTGTGACAAGTTTTTTAGAAATTCCAGTGTGTCCGAACATTATTTGTACAATTTCATCTTTTAATAAAATTCTTGATAACACACGTAAAATTCTTAAACAAGATTATTTAGAATCTGTATTTTCAAAAGTTTCTTTTATTAAAGTAACGTTGTTACAAACATTCGATATGTGCACCATTAGTGATTCTCAAAACATCCAATCGATACTCCAAATGTTGCTATGTACGCTGCAGCATATCCACATCAATTCGCTCAATAGCAGCTGTGATTCTTGCTTTTAAATCATCAATGTCTGTCATCCGCGTACATTTCTAAAAAACTTGTCAAAACGTGGTATCAGAAAAAACTTAATGAGATTCTCTGTAAAATGGGACAACACTGGAATTTCTACACTTCATGGTTGACTTTTAATAACAGCCAAACATTGTACAGATAATTTTCGGACACCCTGTATATATATACATATACACGTGTATATATATATATCCACATGCGCACTTACTTACAGTATATATATATATATATATATATATATATATATATATATATATATATATATATATATTATTACACACATACATAATTACATTTACATACGTGTACATATTGATTTGAGTGGCAATTTGACGAAAATCGGGGGAGGTAAATATTGTAAATGAGACGATTCTTTTCATGGGGAAGGAGGAAGAAAGAACGGAAAATCTCAAATACAGACTCTTGTCCGTCGTGCGTGAGTGCGCGAATGTGTGTGTGTGTGTGTGTGTGTTTTAACACAGAAGTGTGTATGAACATGTGAGGAAGGCCCTAAGACGCGTAAGTGTGAATGAGAATGTTTCCGCGATGATAATTAATTAATGATTGATAGAATTGACTATCTTTAGCTTAAAGTGCGTCAAATTAGAACTTATACTCGTTATATGGGACTTAAAGTGTAAATGACTTAATCTAATGGGTTTCAGGCATACACGAACGTAATCGGAAACGTAAACTAAACCGCAACCGAAAATGCAAATGAAAACGTAATATACGGTCACCAAGAGTAGCTAGAGACTTTATTTTTTTCCTCTCCCTCATTACTCATGAGGTTCGTGTCAATATTCACAAGTTTCTCTCCATTCGTCTTAAAATTATTTATTTCCGTAATTTGTCATTAAAGACATTATTATACGGAAGGGGTTTTGGGGGGGTAATGATTTGCGAAGGTATATCAACTGGACAATTAAAATTTTAACGATTCCTGCCAGTGACTTTTTCATTATGGAAATTTTAAAATTATTTATTTCTATCACATTGTTATTCAAAACCTCATTATGGGGAAAGGATTTTGGTGGAGTGATTTGTAACGGTACATCAGGTTGATAATTAAAATTTTTATGATCTCCGCCTGCCAGTGGTTTTTGCGTTACCGTTAATATCAGAATTTTGCCTATTTATTCTGTTTGCGTCGTTATTGTTGGATGCCTTCATTTCGCTCGCATCCGACCCAATTGTTCGAGTTAATTGGACAGACTGCTCGTTAGTCCTCCCGTCCCAATTTTCTTTATATACTCCGCGTCTTGAGTCCGCGGAGGGAGAAGTATCCCCTTTCTCTTTCGTCTCTCGAGGATCTTTCATCGTGTCTTACCCTTCTAGGAGGGTCGTACCTTTCATTATTTTTATGATAAAGATAATGACTGTAAAATCTTCGATGATGTTCAACAAACCGATAATCATAATAGCAGCGCCTATCTCCGGATACTTCGGGTTTTCTCAACATATAACCGTCCTACTAGAAGGGCCTTGTACCGCAGGAATTTGGCACATCCTGGGCACTTTTTCGCTACGTGCCCATACAGATGGCATGCATAACAACGCGGAGATTTAGACTCATTGAAAGGCGTTTTATCCGTGGCACTGATTAATTTGTCTCTCACTTCGGTTGACATTAGAGGTCATATCTAGCTGTAAGTCTCCTTTCAATCTCCAAATTTTATCGAAAAGGTCCTCGTCGAATGTCGCGTATTGCTCCCCAAACTTTTGGGAGAGCGAATTCATCAAAATTTTATTGACGGTAAGGTCTACGTTTAATTTTCTTAACATCTTAGACGCTTCGGCTAAGATCACATTTCGTCTGACCCTGAAAACAAAGGTCTGGATCGATTCCCCGTCCTTCCGAGTATTGCGTTCTATCAGTAATAGTCATGAGATGAAATAATAAGGCGCCCTTGGCCTTGAAACCCGTCCACGTATGATGGAATAATTGTAGGTCGCCTAAAATTATTATGAAAAGGTATTTGATCTAATGTGAAATTAAGATTTTCGTTTTGAGCCCTTACTGCGTAAGAACTAATCACCAAGGGAGGTGTAATCGCTCTGGGACCCCTAGAAAATGTACCGTACTGTTATCGTTACTCACCAGATCAAGTTCATTAGCCGAAGATGAGCGCTTCAAACAGCGCGATCTGGTAGTTACCCCGGTCGTCGGATGTTGGTTCCGGAGTAGCGTTCCCTTCATGAAGGCCCGTCTCTTCTCTTGAATTGCACTTCGCTGGAGGTGGTTCACGATTGGTGAACTTTTTGATTTAATTCACTCGCACCCTACTTGAAGTGAATGGAGGACTTATGCGCTTTCGGGTTAGGTCACTTGCACCTTATTGAAAGGAATGGTGGACCCCGCACCTGAGCACCACTGTAGCCAGGTGTGTCCGAACGGGTTGTGAGGTGCAAAAATAATGTCTTTAATTTTATAATTTATTCACTAAGTTTACTATAAATCTCTGATAGGCCTGTCCTTTTCTAAATGTTATATGCCTGCCCACTAGCGGATATACGGGGGGCGGTGGGGGTGCCCGCCCCTTCGGTCAATTTGGTGCCCCTTCCAAATGCTTTATTTTTTATAATAAATTTTTTAATTCCTAAAAGCAAAAAGTACATACTTTTTATCATATATTATAAAAATATCAACACCACCCTTGTAAATATCTGGCAACTTACCTTTCAATTTTATTTTTAGAAACTATAAAAATATTTTTCTTTGTATACTCAATTAAATTATGCTTTCCAGCTTTACATATTCATTTATTAATGGTTGTAAGCATTTGTAGACACAAGATTAATGTGCTTGTAAACCCTTTGCGTAGTATTCACATTCATGATCTTCCTCTCTCTAAATGACTGAATCAGACTGATTCAGGGAGATGAATTAGATAACGTAAATCAAATTAGTTCCAATATTCACTACCAGAAACTTGGTCTTTAACTACATTTAAGTAAACACTAAAAATTTGCCTGCTGGTGCTTAAAGGGTTAATATATGTATTTTTAATTCCAATGTATGTAATTATATACTGGTCAAAAAAAGAAACGCAATTAGCTTGCATATGGTGTAAAATTTAAGTTGTTAGTGGTATTATCACAGTTTCAAGATTATGGTTAAATGTTTGTTCAAATCTTTTAAAGCCACTTAGTGCATGTTTTTAAACCTGACTAATCCCGGCTAAGACGCCATTTTGTTACAAACAATAAACAGAGATTAAATTGAATGTATTCTTTATGAAGGCATGCATTTTTTCTTTGACTTCACAGAATACACACTGCCCGTTGAGAAAACCAAACTTTTTCCCGCGATTGAGGCATGCCACGACTCTCAGAGGTCAACAGAGGTCGTGCCTTGGGCATGTTGGATGCAGGCATGTCTGCTGTCCAAGTTGCACAACGAATGCATGTGCATCCCAGCACAATCTCTAGGCTTGTTAGACGGTACAATGCCACAGGAAGTGTTCAGGACCTGCCAAGACGTGGGCGACCTCGTGTGACGACCCAACGCCAGGATCGCCACATTGTACTGCAGCACCTGCGTCATCGGCAGCGGAATGCTCGTCAGACAGCCAGAGAGACACCTGGTATCCACAACAACAGAATTAGTGACCAGACCGTCAGAAACCGACTCCGTAATGCAGGACTCCGATCCCGCAGGCCTTACAGAGGTCCTTTTCTCACTGATGCAAGAAGGCAACGACGCCTGCAATGGGCCTATCAGCACCGTGACTGGACACAAAGAATGTGGAACCAAGTCCTCTTTTCTGACGAGTCTCGCTTCAGACTGTCCAATTCTGAGCGATACTCAGATGCTGCAGTAGTGGAGCATGACAGATGGGGAGGACCAAGTGTCATGGTTTGGGCAGGAATTGCCTTTGCTTCAAGAACTGAGCTGGTGGTTGTTGATGGCGCTCTGACTGCCCAGAGCTACAGGGATGAGATTCTTCACCCACATGTTCTTCCATTCATGAGGCAACATCCAGAATTGGTGCTCCTGCAACAGGACAATGCCAGACCTCATGCAGCCAGGATAGTGCAGGCGTACCTGCAGGGACAACAGGTGCAGACCTTACCATGGCCAGCCTTCAGCCCAGACATGTCACCGATAGAGCACGCATGGGATGAACTTGAACGGCGAGTTCGCAGACGTCAGCATCAGCCGCAGAACATCAGGGAACTGACCAATGCAATTATTGAAGAGTGGAGGGCCATCCCTGTTGCTTTCCTGCAGAGACTGTTGAGGTCGATGAGGGCCAGACTCCAAGCCTGCATTGTGGCTAGGAGTGGAAATACGCGTTATTGACTGTTTGTTATGTTAAAGAATCATTTACTATATACTGAGTCCTCATGTTTATTAATAAATCTCAAAAATTGCGTTTCTTTTTTTGACCAGTATATTTCTACATAATTAAACATTATTTTGGCGCAATTTTTACATATGTAAAGCCCCCCCCCCTCCGTTTCGAAAATTCTAGATCCGCTACTGTCAGCCTGCCCGCACGATAAACAATGTTCTCTATTTAGCCCGATTAACAAATGGAATAACTGCCCTTACAATTGCCGCGTCCCAAAGTTAGCAACCTTCCTTTGCACGTCCTTCCTGGCTGAGTATCTCAAGTGCCCTATACGCCGTAGTTCCGGGCATCAAGGGAAGTTTATAGAGTAGACGTATCTATGCGCCATTCTATAATGTTTTGATCCTTCGCTGCATTTTGGTTTCTTTCATATTGGCTGGCAATGTTCATTTCAATGACTATTTGAGAGACATTTAAGCATAGGAGCAGAGAAGATTTCACGTAATATATTAACGTTATATTTATGATTATATGTAAGTCATATTTAATTTTTAATGTTTGAAGATTGATAACTTAATATTTGTTTAGGCTTTTTTCTTTACTTTTCATACCTTTGGCACCTTCCTCATACATAGTAAAAGTACCTATAAACAAAGTTCTCAAATCTAAAATTCATTACAAGTGGGCTCAGCAGCGACCCCTTTATAGGTCCAAATATAGAAATTCCTTTGACTTTGTCTTAAACATCTTTTATTTTATAGATTTCTATTCTTTCTAATGTCTATATTTACATTTTAAGTAGTTTTTCTAATTAAAATAATTCTATGTGAAACCATTATAATTATTTTCAATATAGAAATTCTACTCGTACATCATAAGGACCATGAATACGGTATTCATAGTTTCAAATTTCGAAGTACGTTATAAGTCAAAAGACCCAAACTATAGAATTCCCTAAATTCAAATAATGTATTTTACTTTACTCTTTCTTATATAGATATACTGTATATGATCATTACTGCCCACTCAATGGCATTCCCATTCGCGGCTTACTCCCACTCAACGGGAAAGGCTGTGGATGAGAATGAGAATGCCCCGAATTGGGAATAGCCCAATCCTAAAATGTCTCCTTTCAGATTCTCACTTTCTCACTTTCCCATTCTTGGGCGCGAAATCGAATGGGAGTGACGGTGAATGAGCATAAAATATAATATATATATATATATATATATATATATATATATTATATATATATATATATGTGTGTGTGTGTGTGTGTGTGTGTGTGTGTGTATATATATGTGTGTGTGTATATATATATATATAATTTGTGAAAGTAAAATTGTTACTCACAAATTTTTATTTTCTTCCATATACTATTTACAGGAAAAAAAAATTGTGTATACGTACCACGCTCGTTAATCTATTTATTCACGATTAATTACTGTATATTATTATAATATTAAGATCCTTAAAAGCTAATTTAATGTTCATATTGAAAAAGTGAATGGAATTGAATGGAATTCAAAACTGAAATTGTCTTAGAAAAATGAAACTATAAAACGTACGCTGAAGTTTCATTGATCCATAATTGATTCTTACTCAGCACTGACTCTATAAAGTCACTGTTTTATGATATTTTATGATTATATATACTGTATTTTATATATATATATATATAGTTATAGTTATAACATTTACATAGTTGTTTAATTACTTTCTGTCGTAAAAGTAATTTTCGCTGACCTTTTATGAATATTAAAAGTACGTATAAACAGAGTTCTCAAGCCTTAAAATTCCTTACCATTTTCAATATATACCAATATATTATATATATATATATATATATATATATATATATATATCGCACGTAAATGTTATGGGAGCGATACGTTCAACTTCATTTTAATTGATATGTTGCACACCATTTGCGCGTAATTTAATTAAGCGCATCGAGAATGCAATGACGAGCAGAATATGAGAATTTCATCAACGTACAAAATTCTCTCATAAAAGTGGAGATAAAATTTGTGGAGTGACTTTTTTATCGCCTTCATCGTCTTTTCTTCTTGAATGGCTTCCAAATTGTGACGTAATTAACGCTTTATAATTATTATTCATTCTAAAGACATAATAATAATAATGTATTAAATAGCCAATACGTTTAAGTAACCTATTTACCGCGTTCGAGATTTTTAGCGTCTTAAAGCCAGTTTACTACGATGATCAAACTCGTCAAAACCGTTATCAGTAATTACACACACCCACACACTGAATATGTCTGAACGGAACCCAATTTGGAATTCTATGATCACAAATATTGTTTGCAGAAACTTTACCAAAATCGATGTACTAAATAATTAAAGTATTTTAAATAAGTTTTCTTGTTTTACTACTTAATAATGAACAATTTATGGGATTAAAGTATTTCTCAAAATAAATAAGTGTTCTTTAAAAAAAAAAAAATTAAAATTAAGAAGCAATTTCAATAGTTTATCACCATTAAATGCCCTCGAGAAAGTGCGGATTTTTCTCATTAATTTATAATAGAAAACTCACCACTATCTTCATTTTAGTGCACCTTTCATGTTACTTCAAAAGACTCTCTCTCTCTCTCTCTCCTCTCTCTCTCTCTCTCTCTCTCTCTCTCTCTCTCTCTCTCTCAGCCTTTCTCCAGTTATTTTATCTTCTTTTAATTAAGTAATAGTGAAGTTTTATATATATATATATATGTGAAGTGGTATTTGACTGCAATTAAAACAGTTATAAATTATTTTCTCAGAATCTCTTTTTCTGAGATCAGTGTTGAAGTAACTGGTCGAACTGAAGCCGTGCCCTCAGTTACACTGAATTGGTCACGACTGTATCGCGAGCGCAATGAAGGAAATCATTCCAAAAGAACGTCAATAGAAACAAACAAACAAACAAACAAAATTAATTAAAAAAAAATATAAAAAGAACACTTAAAGGTTCTAAACGAGAACAAAAGTAATGATTTCCTTTTTATAAGCTTTGATAATGCTAAAAAGTTAGAAAAAGAGACGAAACTCTTCATTTAGAATGAATTTGGCGGCGCTTTACTGACAAAATAAATAGGTTAAATAATACACCTAGAAAAGTGTTCAGGATTTAAATTCGTGCCAACAACAGCAACAACAACAACATAAGAAAATGAAAGAGGTTGTTAATCCTCTACACGTAAAAGGTAAGCGAATTAGTTGTATAAAACAAACTGTGTTAAAATTTAGTCCATGGCAAAACTGAACGGGGAGAAGATGTTCCATTCAAAATGGAATGACAGCGAGACGAAGAAGCGAAAAACAGTTTTGCCATCAGAAGACCGAATCTCTTTAATTCTCAGACACCGAAAGAAGCGAGCGAAATAGACAGCGTCGTAGCTCAGGACCAAGAGGAGATGGATGTGTTAGATTAAATGGAATGGACAGCGGCAAAACGGAATTAACTCCAACTTCTACCGAAGGCCTCGATGCCTTGACCGTGGTGGTGGTGGTTTCGCGCGGAATTTTCGACAAAGTGGAAGACGAGCATCGAAAAAGAACATCGTGAGAAACAGTTACCGTATATAGACGAGAGGAGAACGCGGGAAGGGAAACCTTTTCCTCCCGCGGGAATCGATTTAAAGTCTGGCGATGAGTCTCCTGATGCGACTGCTGATAAATAAGAATAATTACGTTCTCGAATACGAAGCGAATAAATAACGTTTCCGCGAACATATAATTTATTCAATGCGTGAATCAATATATTGAACACAGAGAAATTACTTTTACAAATAAATTTATTCCCTCAGGTTGTAAAGAAATTTATATACTTTTATTGATCTCTCTGTCTCTCTCTCTCTCTCTCTCTCTCTCTCTCTCTTTATATATATATATATATATATACTGTATAAAGCCAGGAGTTAAAGGGTCATCATTGCATAAATTATACAGTAATATTTTAACTAAAAAAAGAAATATAAATTCTTAATGATAAATGATAAACTTTTTAATTAAAAAAGTAATTTTTTTTAAATAGTGGCAGCCATAGAACGGAAAACATCCATTCTCTCTGGCTTCTTTGACTCCTGACTTTTGTGCCGCCCTGTATATATATATATGAGGAGATTGTAGACACCAATTGACCAGGGAGGTACTCCGGATGGGGGGGGGATGTTAGGCAGGAGACAAAGCGTGCTGGAACTCCCGTTTCTCCCGTCACTGTCCTCCTTAGCTGATCTTTTTCTGTCTCATCTACCTTGAGAGTAGTCCAGCATGCTCTGAAACACACGCTTCTCACTCTTTTCTTCACCACACACGCACACATTTTACACACTACACAATCTTTCCAAAATTTAAAAAAAAAAAGGGCATTGTGAAGTGAGGGTGACGGTGACGGGCCGGGCCGGGCGGGCGGCGGCCCAGAGCTGGGCACTTGCGTTTTTTTGCCCGTTTTTTTGCGGTACTGCGGTACTGCGGTACTACCGTGTTGGTCGGTACCGCGGAAAGTACCGCGGGAAATTTGAATGCGGTAGCGGTACTGCTGTACTTTCAGCGATCCTTTGCGGTACTGCGTTATGCGGTACCGGTTTGGTAGTGCGGTAGTAGTACCGCAGTACCGCACTACCGCAAAAAAACGGGCAAAAAAACGCAAGTGCCCAGCTAATAATAATAATGTGAACATCAGAGACGTTGATTTTGGCCCTCTCTTTCTTGTATTAGGGAGCATTTTTGCGGGCACCCGTCTTGGCCTCTCATTTCTACATAAAAAAAAATAAATACATATTTGGAGATACTTCTCCCAGCATTCATCTGTTGAGTGATCGATCGTGAGAGTTGGAAAGTTTTCATTTTTCATTTACAATAAATTAAGATTTCATTCTTTGGCTTCTTTATTATAAATAATTTAAACATGAATTTATCATTATTATTATTATATATATATGTATATATACACGAGGGCCACTCAATATATTTTGCCCCCACCTTTTTTTTTTCTTTCTAAGCTTCCTTGTAAGTTCCAGAAATTTTGTACACAAGTAGTTACATAACCTTTTTTACAAGTTTTTATTTTTACACATTGTCTCCATCCTTTTCTACGGCTTTCCCCCACCCCGAAACAAGGGCCTTTATTCCTTGCTGGTAAAAGTCCGCTGGGTTTCGCTGGAGCCACCTCTTAACCTCCTCAACAACCTCATCGTCACTCTGAAACTTTCTTCCACGAATAGCATCCTTCATTGGCCCAAACAAATGGAAGTCTGAAGGTGCCAGATCCGGGCTTTATGGAGGGTGGGGTAACGCAGTCAAACGCATTTTTGTGATGGCCTTTTTGTTTGCAAACTGTTGTGTAGTTTTGCGTTATCGTGCAAAAGAAGGACGTCTTCCAGTTTTGTCTCCGGTCGAACTTGCTTTATACGTCTCTGGAGTCTCTGTCGGGTAACAATATATGCCTCTGAGTTGATTGTTTGTCCTTTCTTCATAATGTCCACCAGAATCACCCCTTTCGTGTCCCAGAATATGGTGGCCATAACCTTTCCTGCAGAGGAAGCCATTTTGAACTTTTTCTTGCGTGGGGAGTCTGCGTGATGCCACTCCATAGATTGGCGTTTTGTTTCAGGTTCAAAGTGGTGAGATGTCACAGCCGATGCCGGGTGACCGTTGCGTGGCTCATCATCGAGGCTGGCTCTCCCTCTCTCCGATGATCTCACACGTTTACACCAGCGTCCAACTGTGCTTCGATCAACAACAGCATCTCCGTAAACGTTTTGTAGATGTTTGTGAATCCTTCCAACTGTTTCCTTCTCTGCGGTTAAGAACTCGATAGCAGCGCTCTGTTTACGACGCACATCACTGTCAGACGCCATTTTCGAAACTGCGTTAACCATCGGTTTCATACAAGGGTGTTTAAGAGCGGTTTTATACAAGGAGAGGAGGTTCAAACTGGAAAAATCTGGTTATGTGAACCGCAGAAAGTTCAAACTTACGGCCCAAAAGACATTTCAGCCCCATGGCCTATTATTTAGCTAAGAAAAAAGGGTGGGGCAAAATATATTGAGTACCCCCCTAGTGTATATATATATATATATATATATATATATATATATATATATATATATATCGCATTTCTCTCTTATTTTCCATTTATTATGAAAAAATCGAATTGGATTCATAATCTTGGCAACTACTGTACATATGTAATTTATTAACATTTATAAATATTTTACGTCAATTTTCATCATAATTTTCAGCCAATACGCATGAATGATGCTTTTTATTGCCTTAATATTCAAAGCGATGTTTGCATTACTTATGCTTTATTCTGATTACGCATAAACTTTGTTTTCAGTGCTTACATGTCAGCGGCTGGAATACTTCAATCATTTTGACATTTTCAAACAATTTGCGTGTAATATTCAAAAAATCGTTAAATTACCCGAGTCATTTTATAACCAGTTTTGAACAGTGAAGCCTTAATTATTTCAAAATTATTCATGAGGTTGATAAACGTAGCAAGAATATTTCCCTAAAGAAAGTGCGGATCACCTTCCGCGAAAAGTAAAAAGAGCACCTTCTTACTAAAATGCGAAATTGCGAATGAACATTATATATTATACAATCGCCAAGATTGCCAGCTTCTTCCTACCTCATAACTGAGTAACACCGTTTCGCTACGAGCGAAGACCGTGAGGTCGGTGGTTCAAACCCGGATAATGCTGGTAATAGAAATAAATAATACAGGAGTTAGAGTAATGGGCTACTTCAGTTGGTCTGAGCGCTGTACCAGTTTCTGGCCCTTTTGAATGGTTATTATTATTATTATTATTATCACCAAGCTCCATTTATAAGGAATCATCAAACTCTTTTTGGAAAAAAGTTAGCAAATGTGTAACAGTCCGAAAGTTATATAATTGAATAGAGAAAAAACAGATTTTCTTTCATTTATCCGGAGTCCCATCTGCAATTTATCATAATAACTCTGCCTTTGATATGTACATTTATCAAATGGAATGTGTTTTTCCTTTCTTAACAAACTCTACTTATTCTTTATGTTCTTAATTTAAAACTAACTGCATCTGGAATTATTGTAAACTTTACATTTTAAGGTCAAATGATCAAACTAATTTCTTACTTGGAGGAACTTCAAAAAGTTCTTTGATTCTTTTGAGCGAAGAAAAAAGTTCTTACAACTAAATTAGTCTTTATCCGAAACAACAAACAACTTGGAATAAAGTCATGACAATAATAATAATGGATTTATTATAAAATAATAAAATGGAAATTGAAATTGAAATTAGAAGTACAAATTTATTGCCTATTGTAATAGATACAAAACTTGCGCTTCTAATAAGTCTATTAATAATATTTTGGAGTTGTTTAGTCTCCTTCGTAACTGTGAAGGTCATGTTACACGTGACGGAGGAGACCCACGACTTTACGTGAGACCCGAACTACGGGTCGCTACATCATCTGGACGAGGAGGACGGTGACCCATCCAATTACTACCCAGATACAATGTCACTTCGCTGATCTACAAGAAACAGTGTTGGGACGTGACCAGTGACCACGTCGCAGCCCTAATAAATATTTTATTTATTGTGCTTTTGATAAATTAAATTCTGTTCCAGAATTACACAAAAGCCTTTTTAAATAAAAATCCGAGGAGAGTCTCTCGTCGTTCGACGAAACGTTGTAATTTTATTCCTTTATTCTACAAGCACTTATATCTCTAATAAAGTTTCATAGAAATATAAGGTTCTAACCGTCCAATAACTATATATATGAACATAGAAATATTTCCTATACACAAATATGAAACACGCCTTCCATAGCGATTCATAAAATTAGTGTAGTGAACTCGCAATACGTGACATACAAAGGATTGAACAGACTCTTGGTCAAATGCCAGTTTCTCGTTTTAATGGTTACCGTCACCGTGTGTCTGCAAAACCTTTTATATTGCAAACGTCTTTAGACGGAATGCATACTCTGAATGCAACACTTTGCGATACGAAAGATCAATATTGTGATTTAATTACCTGAATGGAGAAACATCTTCCTTTATTGAAGGGAACGAACGCTGTCGCAATGCTGTATCCTTAAAAAGCATTCGACATAATGCAAATGAAGGATGTGAACTTTAGCAAAATATGTAATTTCAGCCTTCAATTATACTTAATAAATTTTTAAAATTTCTTTTATTATTTGAAAGAATCCCTTTATTTCAGTATGTATGTATATATATATATATATATATATATATATATATATAACCTTTGGTTAACTTCCGCCCGAATTGTTCATTCTGACGAAAGTCAAGCTTTTCACTCCACCTTAGACCTACAGTTTAACTCGGAATCCGAACCACGCCCCACCAGCAGCCCAGCGTCTTAACCACTAGGCCACCTATGGTACCCATTTATCTACCAACCACTTTCTTTATTATGTGGAAGAATGAACAGCTGGGTTTTGCTGCGCGCTGGCTGCCGTCACCGGGTCTCGAACCCGGGGCCGATGGCTTCGTAGTCAGCGACGCTAACCACTACACCACCGAGTGTATATATATATATATATATATAGTCGATTCCACTTAATTGGGACTCGTGTGTTTTGTCCCAATAAAGGGACTGTCCCAATTAAATGTATTGTATATATACATATTACAAAGGACCGTAAAAATGAAGCGTGCACATATTTATTGCAAGAAAAAAATGCTATAAAGTGGATTGTTTCAAAGACTTTACTGATTATGAACAAACAAAATCACTGCATGCATCTAAAACAGATTAAGGATACCTGCCATTCCTTCTTGCATGACATAATTATGTAAGGCACTTACTTACGCGCGCTTTAACCCCTGCATGCGTTATTTTTTGAGGCTCATGTTCGTTGTCATCGTCGCTGTTTAGATCTGGATCTCTTTGAAGACGCTTTGATGCTACTTGTTCTATAATGCTCTCGTCACAATCGTCATAATCGGCGTAGCACCGTACGTCCTCGCCAATTGCGTCAGAAACTTCTTGATTAATAACACCTGGTATGTAGTCACAATTTCTACATTGTCTGTTGAATTTGTCACACTGTATTCGCATTCACATTGTATAACCAATTAAGATAAGAACGCACACTGTGTACATCATCCATACAACTCCACCATCAACCAATCGTGTTCACTGCTACCAAATAAGGTAACTGTGTGTGTGTGTGTGTGTGTGTGTGTGTGTGTGTGTGTGTGTGTGGTAGCGTCACAATTGACGTCAAAATGCGAACCATTAAAGCGGCTTGACTGTCTCTAATAAACGGATTTAAGAGTACGATAATTAAATTATTTGTTTTCTTTTTAGAAATTTGGCCCAATAATCCGGCTGGCCAAAGTTAACCGGCGGCCCCATTAACCGGACTCGACTGACTGTATATATATATATTATATATATATATATATATATATATTATATATATATATATATATATATATATATATATATATATATATATATACAGGGGTTAGGCAAAATAATATGAACACCCGCCGATTTCTCCGGTTATCTTTACGGACTGCTCAGACACAAAGTAAACGGTCAAATGACTGGCAAACCTATTTAAATGCGTAACAAAGAGTGTATACGTCATGTTATAACCCTCACGTTGTTTTTACAGATCTGAGTGAATTATGAATTAGCAGTTATGAAAGACCTGTCAGACTTCCAAAGAGGGCAAATTGTCGGAGCGCGGATGGCTGGTGCATCGGTGACGAAAACCGCTCAGATGTTCAATGTATCCAGAGGAACTGTCTCTATGGTCATGTCTGCATACCAAAACCATGGAAAGACAAGCACCGACAAATGCAATAGTGGACGCAAGAAGAAGCTGTGTGATCGAGACCGCCGGGTGCTAAAGCGCATTGTGACAAAGAACCATAAGACCACAGCTCCAAAAGTGACTGCAGAGCTTAACCAGCATCTTGCAAGCCCGGTATCGACCAGAACTGTACGTCGCGAGCTCCATGGAGCTGGATACCATGGGAGGGCTGCAATTGCCAAACCCTTCCTTTCGCACATCAACATTGAGCGGCGCAGAAAATGGTGTAATGACCATAAGAATTGGTCAATGGATCGGTGGAAGAATGTAGTCTACTCCGACGAATCCTCCTTTACGCTATTTCCATGTTCCGGTCGAGTTTACGTCTGGAGACAGCCTAAAGATGCTTATGACCCCGACTGCCTGACCCCAACCGTTAAGCATGGAGGCGGATCTGTGATGGTTTGGGCAGCAATATCGTGGAATACTCTTGGCCCAGCTGTAGTACTGCATGGTAGGGTTAACGCCCAGGTCTATCTGTCAATATTGGCTGACCAGGTCCATCCCATGGTCCAAACGCTGTTTTCCAATGGCGGCGCCGTCTTCCAGGATGATAATGCACCAATCCACACCGCTGGGGTCGTTAAAAACTGGTTTGAAGAGCATGTTAGTGAAGTAGAATGCTTGGAATGGCCTCCACAATCCCCGGATCTTAACATTATCGAGCATCTGTGGTGTCAGTTGGAGCAGCAGGTCAGAAGCCGATTCCCACCGCCGGCGTCTTTGGAGGAATTGGAGCAGGGTTTGCTCGAAGAATGGTTCAGGATTCCTCTAGCCACTGTCCAAAAGCTGTATGAATCAATTCCCCGACGCATTGCAGCTGTTATTGCCGCTAAAGGAGGACCAACTCCATATTAAGAATAAAAACCGCCATTTATCAAGATGTTCATATTATTTTGTCTAACCCCTGTGTATATGTATATATATATATTAGGGTGTGACAGTTGCCCCAACTTTGTCCTACAATGCTGTTCAAAATTTTGGTGTTGCATATTGACATAAAAAATACCCACGTGCAATTTTTTGAAGATTCATGCATATTCGAGTGAGCACCAGCAATTTGAAAAATAGCGATTTTGCTTATACGGCATACGCGCCTATATATGAGATTACACAACCATCATACGGGATATTAACACAAATCATTTGCCTGTCTTAATTAAAAGCTGTTATCACTAACACAAAAAAGTTAATCATTCTTATTCTCTCATGGTACATTAAGGGGTTTTATCATATATTCACAAGGTATTATTTCTCTAGAGCAAGAAACCATGATTTCTGTTCGGAAACAGATGATCGTTTGCGCTGATTAGGAACGCGGAGTCTGTCATTTTCAACTACTTGAAGGACTTCTTGAAAGCGCTCCTCATCCCTGGCAACATTAAGAAAGTCATGGCAAAGTTTTACACCACGCTCTGCAGCCTCATTGACGACCTGAAGCTTGTCCACAACCCGTTTCATGTTCAGGTAGTCGTCATGATCCGCCCATTCACTGGCTGGACTGTGGAGAAACTGATAGGGCATGCCTAAAATGGTGAAGAACCGGCTTGAGTCAGGCCCAATTAGGTCCACCAGGGCAGTGCCACTTTCTGGGACAGGGGGAAGATATGGCTTTCCATAGCCCCCATGATTGAGCCCCACTCTCTTAGTAACTTCAGTGCCTTCATGGCAAAGAAGGGCCTTCCTCATCTCCTCTTTTGTCCTTTCTTATACTTGGGAAGAGAACAAAGCCAGTGGGGCCAACTCCTCAGTTAGGTACCAAGTGTGTCTACCGAGTGCCACACGTGCTTTGTCAACTATTGTGACGTCATATGGGGCAAATTCAGCCAAGGTTTCGACCAAATTCAAGTCATTCAGTGGCGCACTTGCTGGAACGGGGCAAACAATCCACCATGGGACATAAACAGCGACTGTGAACACAGCAAACCGTTCTAACTTGCTGATTTGACTTTTAGTCACAACCTCGGCTTTGGGAAACTGCTCTTTGATCTGGCCTGACAAAAGAACAATCTTGAGGGTATAGAGCAGTTTAGCCATCCACCTTGCTTTGTGAAGTGCGCCGGGGTAGACCATTGTGAAGTTCACTGGCTCGGATCCTTTAGTTACAAGCAGCAGACAAAGCTCTACCAGCTCCTTGTAGTCGCCACGTGTAAATGGTTGGGCTAGAGATTCACGGAAGAAGTCAGCCATCTCCTGCTGGCGCTCCTCAAACACTCCAGGCATTGCGGGGTAGTAGTATTTCTTTTTTCATTGTACGCCAGTTGAGAGAAATGGTTCTTGAACCTAGAAATGCAATTATTGGGATTATTGTATTTCGTACTAATCTATAATATTGTTTTAGGGGTATTAAGATTGATATGATCGATCATTTGCTTGGTGTTAGTATATCTTATAAGTCTAATAAAAGAAATTCCACTAAATATGTTCATTAGATAATAATATTCCTTGTTATTTTGTAAAGCTTATGACTCACCTCTGGAAAACCATTATGTTTGGACTTGAAGAGCCCTCCACTTTCAAGCAATCCCAGCAAACACCTAGGATGACTTCGCCCACATGCCTGCGACAGGCGCACCAGAATAGGGCACGCTCTAATTCCTTTTGGAGGGAGACGCAAGCAGCTGTTTTTTGTCCTGAAAAAAAAATGTAATTGTAGTTTAAGGCCACCATTTCAGGCACGTGCTTTTTGCAGATTTCTGTTAAAGCATTCACTGTATTTTGGTATTAATGTCGTGATAAATTCACTTCACGCTGATGTTTGAAATAGGTTTACCTGTATTGGATGAAGTTGTGTCGAAAACCATACCAACGACATTCTGTTCACACTCCCAATCGACCAGAAGTTGTTTGGTTGCTGTTGATATCAAGTCTAATACGTGGAAAATTTGTGGGTCAGCGTTCCAGACCCGGAAATGAAAATCTGATAAAATGTGCTATTTTCACACTTATTTATGAAGTTCATAAGCTGAAATAGCAATACTTGCTGGTACGACGGTGCTAGCTCAAACATGCACCGATCTCCAAGAAAATTTACAGGGGTGTTTCCTAGATAAATACACAACACTAAAACGTTGAACAGCATTGTAGGACCATTTTTTGATTTTTGGAGGGCAACGGTCACACCCTAATATATATATATAATATATATATATAACCGGTCACACAATGCAATGATGTGTTTGAAGTATGTTAGTTTTTCGGCTGGAAAGATTTAAATTTATATTTCGGGTGAAAATGGTTTCAATTCAAAATTTGTTTCAAAGGTTTCATTGAAGCGTTTAGCGTGAAAACAAATAAAGCAACAAAATTTTTCCATGTTTTAAGGTAGGATGAACTTCAGAAGAATTCAAACACGCTCTGTTTACAGCAGTAGTATATGGGCAAATGATGCGAGGGGTTTGGGGCTACCAGTACCAGTCTCGAATGAGGGAAAAATAGGGGGGAAAAGCAAAACTTTTAATCTCTCAAAGGGAGTGGGGTGTGTGGGCGGTGATAAGATAGGCGACAGTGACCTAACCTAACCTAATGTTGGGGGAGGGGAGGAGGTAAATGGAAAAGAGTAAAAATGTGGAAAAGAATAAAACTTTCAATCTCTTAAAAGGGGGTTGGGTATGATAAAGAGGTGGATGGTAAAGGGGTGGATGATAAGATAAGAGGGTGAAGAGAGTTCCAAGGGGTAGCCTGATAAGAAAAAAAAAAAAAAATTAAAATGTGTGACGTCATACTATAAAATTTGGCGGCTACCATTTGTGGGTGGAGCCTAAAGAAAAGAATATATATATATATATATATATATATATATATATATATATATATATATACCCCTTATCACCTCATCAGGGTATGGTTTATATTTATACAGGTGCGATGGTCTCCGAGCTTTAAAAGGAGGAATGCCGAATGGGCCAAGCCATGCCAGCAAAAAAACGCATTTATATATATATATATATATATATATATATATATAGTGTGTGTGTGTGTGTGTGTGTGAGGCCACATATTCGTATCTGAGCAAGCCTTATATTTGTACAGCTGTCAAAAAAGAGATAAGCGGAGATGATAATCAGAGGATGCTTGGATGATTCATATATGTATATATATATATATATATATATATTATATATATATATATAACTATTTCCCAAAACATTTACTACAATCTCTAACTAGAAATTTTCTTAACATTTATCAACCCTCCACCCCCCTTAACCTTAAAGTCCCCACCGTTAAAAAAGATATACGATACTTTTATTTTCACTATTACGATTATATTAGTTACAAAATACAATCAGAACTTCGCCACCTACTCACCCCTCTTTACCCTCAAATTAACCTTCAATTTGTATTCACAATAATAACAGTATTGAATCGTATCTCAACCATAAAGAAAAAAAATCCAGCCCCCTTGTTTCGTCCACTATTTACTGTTTCAAATGTACTCGCTGCAAAGCGAGTTATATTGGCAGCACCATTCGCCAATATCAAACAAGAGTGGACGAACATCGCGGCATTTCTATCAGAACATCACAACCTTTAAACAAACCATCGAAATCAGCAATAAGATATCATTACCACCTCCACAATCACCCACTGCTTCCCATCCTCGAATCTCTATGTATCCTTAGTACAAAACCAACCCTCAACGACTATAGTTCTGCTTCCAACTTAAACAAAGCTAAATAATTCTTCTGCCCATCACTGAAAAAGAAATCCGCTACCACTCTTCGGCTTCTAGACAATTCTAACATGGACACTTCAACAGTCAAGTATTCCCAGCCTTTATACAATTAGATTAAACCTCCCCTGTAAAATAACCCGGTAAGATTTGTTTTCAATATTCGCTTCACCCTATAACCTTTGTATATTTTAGCTGTTGTCTTACCTCTCTACATTTTAATATACCTTTTTAGTTTTAAATTAATATCATATGACTGCATAAATATATTGAATAAAATTTTTTACTCATTATATTTGTTCACTTTTTTACTTTTCATTTTTTAGCACTGATGATGGAAATTGAATTTCAGAAACGTCTGATTAATAAACATGTACCACATGTACCACCTTCTCGTCCTCTTACTCCTCACTATATATATATATATATATATGTGTGTGTGTGTGTGTGTGTGTGTTGAGGCTTCACCCACAAATAGTGGCCGCTAAAGTTCATAGTATGACGTCACACTAAAAAATAAAAAAATCTTATCAAATTGCCCCTTGGCACTCCACCCCCTACCCCCCCTATCATCCCCCACCCCTATCATCCCCCACCCCTATTTGAGAGATTATTTTTTGCTTTTTCCCCGGGCCCAATTGACAATTATGTTTATAGATTGGTGGTCTAGGAGGAATCGAAAGAAAGTGATGATGTGAACATATACTGATATATATATATATATATATATATATATATATTCTCAATGAGAATTCAGATCTACAGTATGTGTAATTCTCATCCTTTCCTTTCAATCTTTTAGATGTTCCGTGTAATTTAGTTCTTTGCATCCATTGATCTTGGCTGTGAAGTTTCTCTGAATCCATTCTAAATGACTAATGTCTTCTTTCTTATATGGGGATGGTAAGACTGAGCAATACTCCAACTTGGGAATGATCAGTGTTTTCAACAGAAGGATCATTATGATGGGCATTCGCAAGATTTTTTTTTCTTGCTGGTGGGGGGGGGCAAAAGATTTTGGAAGTAAAGTCGGGCCTCTGAACTTTCTCTCACAGCGCCAAATTGTTTATTATTTGTTATATAAAACTAACAGTTATATTTACTGTATATATTTATAGAAAGAAATAGGGCGATTTTTCTGAATTTTAGTAAAAAATTGGTCCAATTTAGCTCCAATTTTGCTAAATATATATAAGAATTTCAAGAAGTTAATATAATCGTATATCTGGCGTTGTCACATATACGAGTATTATTGTACACACACCTTAGAATAGAATAGAATAGAATAACTTTTATCAATAATAATAAAATAAATAATTTTTTTTTCAATTTACAATGACATAAATAATTGAAAAGCTCGACTATTTATTTTATTTAATTTGGCCTTTAAGCTTTAGGCTTTACTGGGCTCTTATTAAAAATAAGCAGCTAGCTGTTATGAATTAATAATAATAAATAAATAAATAAGTAAATAAGTATTATTAATAGTTAAAACATGTATTACAATATTAAACAATGTTAGTGGACATTAATCCTAGATTTTTGTTAGTATGCCATTATTAATCGGGATTTCAACTTGGTTTTAAACAGATTTACATTCACAATATTTTTTATATCGGCATGCAAGTCATTCCATAGTTTCAATCCAATGAAAATGGGTAGTTTTTGAGATGAAGACAATCTAAATTGAGGTATAACAAGCTTTGATCTATTTCTGGTCTGATACGAGTGGATTTCTTGATGAGTTACAAAATATCTATTTATCATTGCAAATTAATGATTTTGTTCTTACACTCGTAAATAAAAATAAAATGTGCCAGTTTGGTTATATCGTTGAGCTTTAGTAGGTTTAGCTCTTTAAATAATGCACTAAAGTGATGAAGGAAATCAGCATCAGATAATAACTTTATTGCTCGTTTTTGGATGACAAAGATACCATTTAATGCGTTATTAGCGGAGTTTCCCCAAACAAGGGTGCAGTATGTTATATAAGGAAGAACAAGAGTATGATAAAGAGTCAATAAAACTTGTTTAGGGACTACATTTCTAAGTTTAAACATTATAGCAACGCTCCTTGAAATCTTTTTCGCGATATAATTTACATGATCACTCCATTGCAAATTCTTATCTAGCATTACACCAAGAAATTTTGTTACAGTACACTCCTTTATGGCGATTTCATTAACATTAAGTTCATCAAGATATACATTTCTTTTATTAGTAAAAATCATGAAATTTGTTTTACTGGTATTTAGGAAGAGTTTATTGGTGGTCAACCATTTCATTACACTGATGAATTCTGAATGAAATATATTCTTAGCTGTATTAACATCTTTGCAAGAAAAAGAGACAGTTGTATCATCTGCAAACATTATGAAGCTCAGTATATCAGATGAACGTGGAAGGTCATTTATATATAATAAAAATAACAGTGGACCCAGAACTGAGCCCTGTGGCACACCATGTTTGACAAGCGCTTTAGTTGAGCAAACCTTATTTACTGATACAAAATGATATCTATTGGACAAATAACTTTTAAACCAATCACTGATTGCTCCTCTAAAGCCGTAACAATATAATTTATTAAGTAGAATATTATGGTCTATTACATCAAACGCCTTACTCAAATCCATAAATATTGATATCATTATTTCTTTGTTCTCCTTAGCTGTATTTACATTTTCCATAAGATTTAAAATAGCCATTTCCGTTGTTTTATTATTACGGAAGCCATATTGATTTGGAGATAATAAATTGTAGGATTCTAAATTCTTTTAGCTCTGTTTACTGCTCTCTTATTTTGTGTTTCAAATTTCGTATCATCAGTCTTTACAACTCATAAATCTTTTGTTTTAGAGTTTCTTGGAATTTCCTCTCCATTTGGGATATAGTATTTCATGGATTTTAGGTCCTCCCTTCTTCCGTACTTTAATAGTTGAAAATTTTCACTGTTAAATTTCATATTATTGTCTTCAGACCAATTGTACATCCTGTTCATGTTTGTTTGTTTGTAGAGATCCTTTATCTTCTGGGCTTCTTGTTTTTCTACTAATTTTTGTCACCAGCAAAGGATGTTACTGTGCTGTCACTGGTAACTTCCTCATCTAAATCAGTTAGCATGATTATGAAGAGTAATGGAGCTAATACTGTTCCTTGTGGTTCTGAGCTAAGGACTTCTGATTCAGATGAAGATATTCCTTGAATTGTAACGACTTGCTGCCGCTCACTAAGGAAATTATATACTCATTTTCCTACTTTACCTATTATTTGCATATATTTCAGTTTACATGCTATGATTCCGTGGTCACATTTGTCGAACGCCTTGGCAAAGTCTGTGTATATTATATCATAGTTTTCATTACTTTCAACTGCATCAATAATGTTATGGTGTTCCATTAATTTTGATAGGCATGATCTTCCTGACCGGAATCCATGTTGGTTATCATTTAATTTTTCCTGAGTTTCCAAAAAGTCATAATTTTTTTCTCTAAATATTCTTTCAAATATTTTAGTGAGATGAGATGTAAGCGACACTGGCCTATAGCTTTTGGCCTCGGATCGATCTCCTCCTTTATACATTGGAACTATGTTCAGTGTTCACTCTCTTCAGGATGCTCGGGATTTCTCCCGCGTCTGGTAATTGTCTCCATATCCAATATAGTGTCGTGACGATTTCATTTTTGCAGTTTTTGATTAGTGTGGCATTCCATTTGTCCAGATGTTTTGCCGAGTGTGTTTTTAGTTTCCCTATAGTTCGTGTGATATCATCATCTGTTGTGAAGTTAAAGTTCGTGATTTTTCGTCTTCCTTTTTGCAAAATTATAGAAGTATTTAGAGTTAACCTCTATCGCTTCTATTGCGTCATCTTTCTCTGTATGGTTCTCAGTTAGACTCTGTATAACACAATCTATACTCTCCAGTTTATCATTTAGTATTTTTCTGATGTTGTTGTCTTTGCAGTTTCTTAATTTTTCAGTCACTCTTTTTCTGTTGCGGAACATTGACCTATTTTGTCTCTCGAACCTACTTCTCTTTCCTCTTTGTTGTTTTTTGGAACATGTTTTTCCACAGTTTCTAGCGTCATCTCTTCTAGGGTTATTATCATTTCTTCCGTTGTTTTGTCCTTAAAGGTGGTTCTCTAGTCTATTGCTTCCATGATGGATGCAACACCTTCCCAATTTATAGCCTTGGAGTTAAAAATTTTGAATTTGCCTCTTTCTGTAGCGCGTTTTCCTTCCTTCCCCGTTGTTTTTATATCGGTTGTTATTTCAGTAATGATGTGATCTGATATTATAGTTGGGAATATTTCTATGTTATTTGCTGTTATTTGCTGTTATTTGTGAATACCAAATCTAGGCAGTTGTTTTTTCTTGTATTTTCCATTATTTCTTGTATTTCCCATTATTTTTTGTTTACATAAATTCATTAGCTAGAGTTAACAGCATTTTTGCTTGCCCCTGGTCTTCTCGTGTGCCTCCCTTGTCTTCGTTTATACATACTGTATATTTCTTCCTATCCTTTTATATTTCATAACTGGAAAATTAAAATCACTGCAAAATCATATATGGGGTTGGGGAGTGTAGAGCTTTCATTCAATTCCTAACCTCCGCAATGGTATCTGAGAATTTTGTAGTTACAGTAGAATGCTCGGGGATCTATATGTTCCAATTAGTACCATGTTTAATTTTTCAACTTTTGCTGCTACTAATTCTACGTAGTTTTTTGAAGTAGACCCTACTTACAGTAATTTCTGCCATATGTTTTTCGTGTGTATACATAACACATCCTCCTTTTTGGCTTACAGTTCTGTTTGTTCGAAGTATGTTATAGTTGTCGATTTATATTTCTTTTTTGTCGATACAAAACTCACAGTTTTAACAGTTCGCCCGGCAGTCCTTCAGATGAATTTCCGCGAGGCATGTAAAGTCTGCTCTTGTTTCTTGCACGACTCCTTTCAGGTATGTAACTTTGTCCAAGGAATGGTTTGGTTTCAGGCCCTGTATGTTGGCTAGAATTAATTTTATTTTTTCGTTTTCAGTTTTTTCTTTACGTACTGTAGTTCAGATTCGTTATACCTTGGTGGTACATATTTCGTTGCGTTGTGATCCTACAAGAATTTTCCCTTCTTTATCCGTTTCGATACATGTTGCCCCGATATTGTATGTAATTTCTTTCTGCATTTATTCTGTATGGCTCTCGGATTCCCATATTTGTCAATTGTCTTTGTATTTGTTGAATGGTATTTAGTAGCTGAATTGTGTTGGCTACGTCTAAAAAATTGGTAACCCTGTTTGCTGATAGTTTTGGCTGCTCAAATGTCGTGTTCTTTGAGAGTGGTGGTAACGGCATTTTTGTTTGTACTTGCATCTCTCGTATCTTGCATAAATTTTGCAAATACCATGGTAGTAGAACTTGCAGTTTTTTCAAATTTACAATATCCATTTTTGTAATGGAAGTTACATAAAGTGGAATGTGCATAGATGCATTGCCTATCCCTGTACAGTATCCGCAATGCCCCTTTGCATAATATCTGCACACGATATTTTATGCATTTTTAGTTTTTATCGTCTTTTTATCATTATCTTTGTTTGGTAGTTTTACCACATCACAGATTGTACTTATTTCTTTTCTTTCTTCTACAATAGTGTCTTCTTTTCGTGTTATTTTTTCATTTGTTTCTCTCTCATCCACACCGTTTTCCTTCGGGACATTCTGGTCATCCTTTCCTCCCATTATTCTCTCTTTCTCTATCGCATTCGTATTTTCCATTTCTTTAAATACAGCAAACGAGTTTGCAATCTCCGTACATGAGTCACACAGAAATTTGATGCCTGTATTTGTTTCGCGTTCGATACAAGGGATATTTCCCTATCGTCCCAATTCATACAAAGTCGTACAATTTTTAACCAAAGTCACACCTGAGTGCTTCGTTTTCGACTGTTGTTAGATTACATAAGTTGCAAATTAGGTGAGAATTTGGACCCATGGTCATGTTATTTAATACCATTGCTCAGTATACGCATAGATACATAATTACTGTTATTAGTACACAATTATTTTCTTATAAGATTTACTACCAAGAATTGTTACTTTAGGAGATAAAATGTACGCATTTAATTATAAATACAAATATATTCTTTATAAAAGTGTTTAGAAAGTTAAAGTACCATGTGTACTTGTCAGCCAGCGTCCGTATCTCAGTGAGCAACACTGTTTAGATACCGTGGAGACACAAAGGTGAGGGTTCGATCCCCGATGGTGCTGGTAATAATACTCCTGGAGTTAGCGCAGTGAGTCGCATTAGTCTGGCCTGAACGCTGTGCCAGTTTCTAGCTTTACTCAATGTTATAATTATTATTATAGTGTATTTGTCTATTTCACGAGAGTTTTGAAGCCGTATTCTTCTCGAAAGATTTGAACCTTTGAAAGACAACTTTGACAATTTTGCAAAGTTTGATGTTATATTTCTAGAGATTAAACGTGTACAATATTTGCGGAGGCGTTTTTATAAATTTTAACCATTTCACTGACCGATGACTTAATTGAGTAATTAAATATTAAATATTAAAATATTAAATTGAGTAATTAAATATTAAATTTCTTTGTGATTGAGTCCTACGCTGCCACCAATTGCCATCAGCATCTCACGTAGGCGGTTTGTGCTGTGATTACATCAAATAATTCATACCAAATGTCGAAGGAATCTATTTAGTATTATTTTCCGTAGATTTTGTTCTTGAATATAATCAGAAGATGCTTATGTAACAAAGTTTGTTTTGTGCTGTATTATTTTGTCTAGATTTTTACATTTGAGTTTGGTCTGAAAATAGATATTTCTTTTGTGTAGATATAAAAAAATGTGTTAAAGAAATTATTTTTCTAAACTATCAGTGAATATGAATGAGTGCTAAGCGTAGTTTTACCGCCACCCAATTTTATTCGTGAGTGAAAGGGTTAATGTTTCTGAAGAGGAACATTCCCCTATCACAAATCTCTTCTCTGTTCTTTCATTATCTGTTACTTTTGATTATCCATGTAAACGATTTAGAAATGCATTAAGCTTTCTCTCTTTTACTTATTCTTTGAAGGGGTGTAGAAATATGCTAAAGTACTCGGAATAGTTCTCCTTTACCTAGTATATAAATATATATATATGGCATGAGTTTCGTGTATCGATCTCTCACAGCACGGAAGGAGAGGCTCTTAGCCCTACCTCCAAACATAATATTATATATACAGACACACACACACACACACAGTGTGTATATATATATATATATATATATATATATACTGTATGTGTGTGTGTGTGTGTGTGTGTGTGCGTGTGAACAAAGTATAACATAAGTAGAGATGCATTATTGTTGAAATGTTGAATGAAACCTAATATTTATATAAAATTTAGGTTTAAATATATTTGTAAAAGAAGCTAAAAGTAGATGAAACTTTTTTCCTCAACGAAATTGAGCTGTCGTTGGAGGCAAAACTTAAATTCATCTTTTTCATCTGCTTAGATTGAGTCTCTATTTGCCTTGGCGCTCCATCGGCCCTGAAAAGTAATGTTGGACGAAACGAACGAACATACGCGAAAGAGACACGTTCCGACACGTTCAGACAAGATCAAGGAGCCTGTTACCTACGACGAGTATTTCCCTTCTTATTCTCCTCGATCATTATCATCTTTGAGAGCTTTCTCGTATTAACTTTTAAACGCACGCAAAGAGATAGACAACAAAGACGCGCAAGATTTCTTGTAGGGTTCGTAAGGGGTGGGCGCTCGGAACCCTCTTTCTAGGTACATCCGGTCTGTTCTAAGTCAGGTAGGTTAGGTTTATTAAACTAACGATAAATTTCCATGTTTACATTTCTCTCCTTTTCAATTTTGTTTTTCCGAACTTTATTTTCGATCTCTTCCGTTGCTGCGGAAACGCTCATGTCTCTCTTGTTACTTCCTCTCTTCACTCAAATAAATATTAAATCATCTCATAGGTTGTTGTTGTCTCTTCTTTTCTGCGCATTTGGCTTCCTCTGTCATTCCTTCAGTCCCAATGTCTAGAACTGGTTGGAATTGTCATAGTCATGCATTTGCTCCTGTTTTCTTGAATATGTTTTCATTTTTGTGCTTTCGTCTCTCTCTCTCTCTCTCTCTCTCTCTCTCTCTCTCTCTCCTTAATGGAAGGACTATTTTTTCGATTTCTCTCACAGTGCACCTTCAGTGGTGAGTTTGCGACTTTCTGTTTCTGTCGGAATGAGGTGAGAGACACTCTATATTTGGACTCAAATGAAGAATTTTTCTCATCCGAACTGAACATCCAGTTTTTATATTTGGTTTAAATTTCTGACAAGAACCATTTTTGCACTCTTGAAAAAGATTGGTAAAGCTTTTAAAACCTCACTAATAAGTCTAGTTTTAGCAAACTTAGTTACAATTGAAGTATATTAATAATACACGGTATTAATCACACTTGTAAAACTACACTAAAAAAAATATACTTAACGAAATTGAGTAAAACTAAGTGGAATTCTTTTAGTTTTCATTACAAAAATTTGGATAGTGATTTCTCTTTTTGTTATAAAAACATAAAATTTTGCATTATTATTTTAATATCTAGTAAAAGTAACTAAAATTCTGGTAACAATAGCCAAAGTCTGTTTCATAAAAGTGAACCTTTTCTCAGCGGCGATGTGCACGATTGATTTTGTGTAGTTACCTAAAAACTTTAATGTAATTACCACTTATGCTTTAAAGCCAGTAAGTAATTTAACTAAAAAGCCCAAAGTAATTTTTAAATTATTCAAAACCAAACCACAAATGTATATTTTACTCTAATTTAATAGCAGACCGCCAAACTACTGCAACTAATTCGTTCAGTTTTACGAGCAATTGTAATGTTCCTTTTTAATATGTTAATTACTATTACTGTTCTATTTCTTTACGAGTATTTTCTATTATAAACAACGCCATTCCTACTCTAAAAGCACACTGCGTGGCCGAGCAAAGAATGAAGACATTCGCTTTCCTGAAAACGTTTTATTAATTTTGACTTTGTAATTTACGGGTTGAGCTTTTAATTTATTGTTAATGTAACCTACGAGAGAGAGAGAGAGAGAGAGAGAGAGAGAGAGAGAGAGAGAGAGAGAGAGAGAGAGAGAGAGAGAATAAATGAATGAATGAGAGAGAATGAATGAATGAACTTACTGTATAAGATCGATATTACATTTCTGGCTTATTATTTGTATAATTTCACATTAAAAAACAGATCTCTCAACAATGACAAGGAAGAAATCTGGTTGTTGGTATCAGGAGGAGATTGTAGACACCAATCGACCAGGGAAGTACTCCGGGGGGAACGTTAGACAGAAGATAGGGAGTACTGGAACTCCCGTTTCTCCTGTCAATGTCCTCCTTAGCTGATCTTTTCCGTGTCTCATCTACCCTGTGAACAGTCCAGCATGCTCTCAAACACAAGCTTCTCTCCCTATTCTTCACTACATACACATGCATCTTACACATTAAATAATCTGTTCAAAATTAAAAGACAAATGACATCAACTTCAAGAGCCTCGGAATCCCCTGGCGAGGGGACCATAAATGTCCCCACTTCTGGCTCCCCCCTGCTGATACTGGAAGCGCAGACCCGGCACGGCTGGATCTGTTATCACCGCCATTCGAGATGTTCTGGACCTCTATCTGATTCACTTTTCTCAAATTTTCAATCTGTTGAACACCACCTCACCTCTAAACCTCATCTTCTTTTCCTCACTGAAACTCAGGTGTCTGGGACGACTGACAGCAACCCCTTTTCTGTACCCTCATACTTTCTCTATACTCAATTTCACTCCAAAGGTAGATGTTGCAGATATGTACGCAATGACCGAACTTGTTCTCGTATTCCCGAACTCGAATCTTCCGAATTCTATACCCTCTGGCTAAGGCTTACATGCCAATATCAAACAAAATACATCTGCGCTGTCTACATTTCTCCTAATTCTACTGACTATTCAAAATTCTTTGATTATCTCACTTCCAAAGTGGAATACATTCTTTCCCGCTCTCCCTTTGCTGAAATCTCCATTTTATGAGATTTCAATGTTCACCACCACCTTTGGTGAACTAGCTTACAACTTTTCTATCCTAAATGACCTAGAGCAGATTGTACAGCACCCTACTCGTACCCCGATCGCCTTGGAGGTAGGCCCAACATTCTGGATTTATTTCTTACCTCTCATCCTTCTTACTCTGTGAAACTTTTCTCTCCGTTGGGCCCCTTCGATCACAATCTTTTATCTGTTTCCTGTCCTCTGGCTCGAATTCAGCCTTTGGATCCTCCCAAGAGGAGGCGCCTTTGGCACTTCGGCGCCGCTGATTTGGAGGCCCTTAGGCAATACTTCTGTGATTTCACAGGGAATGATTACTTCTTCCGTGGCCGGGGACCTTCTGGGTGTGCTGAGCGCATCACAGAGGTGATTCTCTCGGGCATGGAGGCGTACATTCCATATTCTATTCCTACTACTAATGCAAAAAAACCTTGGTTTAACTTTACTTGTTCTAATGCTATCCGTAACAGAGCGGAGGCTTTCAGAAGGTACCTTCGCCATCCAACTCCTGACTCTCATTCAGCTTATATTTCTGCCCGGAATCGTGCAAAATCTGTTCTTCGACTCTCCAAAAATTCCTTCATCTGACAAAAATGTGAAAATCTATCCAATTCTAATTCTTCTCGCTCTTTCTGGCATCTAGCTAAAAACCTCTTCAACAACTTGACTTCCTCTTCTTTCCCTCCTCTTTTCCATTCAGACGGCACAGTTGCCGTCTCTTCTCCTGACAAAGCTGAATTCTTCGCTCAAACTTTCGCCTCCAACTGAACCATGCACGATTCCGGTGTTGTTCCTCCATCTCCTCCCCCACTTCTGATTTTATTATGTCTGAAATTGAGAGCACGCAGTACCAGACTTTCTAAACTTTCTCATTCCTTTTCTGTCCAACTATCTAAGGCAAGGGTTAATCGGTATTTTCAGTCTTTCATCTTAACCGGTCAACTCTGGAACAATCTTTCTTAATCTATCTTTCCTCCTGTCTATGACCTCCCATCTTTCAAACGCAGTGTCTCTTGGCATCTCGAAAACCTTAGACGTTGATTTTGGCTCTCTTCTTGTTCTATGGGAGGGGCGCTTTAGCTGACATTTGCCCTTGGCCCCTCCTTCCTGCATAAAAAAAATCAAAGTGCCTCGAGAAAAGGCATTTAACCAAAACTGTTATACATTCTCTTATTGGTCTAAAGACAAGGCCGTACTGTAAGTTTTTACACGATTGCTTACCTTTTTAAAGCACCCATTTTCTCTCTCTCTCTCTCTCTCTCTCTCTTTCTCTCTCGTCTTTGTTTTGAAATAAGTAATCGTTATCCACAATGATCAAATTTTCAACCTTTAATCAACAATCAAATTAATGAACAAATCACATTAAATTCCGTCTACGACACAGTAAGTAAAGTTCACGCAAGTCGTTATATATATGTGAACCTAAAGTGATATGAATGTGCTTGTGATTAGAACACACTGTGTTGCCTTTGGGAGGAAATACAAACTCACGGTGGATCATGCTCCTGAAGAACCATGCACCCGAACCTATAGAAACGGGAGTGTCTGCAATGCAAACTAACGACATGGGCACGGAAATGGATATGCATCAGACTGTTCATATGATTATGATAACACAAGCATTGTTGATTCCAGTGGTGATGAGCCACGTACGGGAGTCACGTTAGTAAGTTCACTCTCTTTGCACCCTGCAATGATACTGCGAACTGATTGTACCCTGAACTTCAACTTCAAGGGGGAGTGAGTGAATAGGTGTACAAGCAGAGCCGTGCTTTGTGTAAAGCAGACACCTTTCTTCTGACTCATACTTAATCCATTAATATGTGGCTCTGTCATATATTAGTGAAAAATATCATGTATATGAAAATTATTTCATGAAAATAACACGTCAATAATATTTATGATGAAAATAACCACGAAGGAAAATAAAAAACGAGATAGTGCTCAAGCGCTTTCAGTGTTCCTAAGGATGTCATTAGACGAAAGCCCTTGAGCGCTATTTCGGGTTTTATTTTCTTTCGTGGTTATTTTCATATATATATATATATATATATATATATATATATATATATAAATATGATATATGATACACACAGACCGTGCATGGAACAAGGAATTCTTCTGGGAAAATTAAATTCACTATAGTCCGAATAAGTAAATAAGTAAATGACAAACACTATAGATTTTTCTTTTTCATGATGTTAGCCCGACGTGGGCAACGGGTCACTCGCAAAGAGGCCCCAAAAATACAGCTTCCCTCACCAGCTATCTGCAAAGCAGTTCAATCCTATCATGAAACGCACATGTTATGCGCCTTGAAAAGTAGACGCTCAATTTTGCTAGTTGAGGTTTAAGTTTTGGTTTTTGGCTAAAAATACAATAGTTACCCCTTTTTCTTTGATGTATTCAATCCGACGTGAATGCAACGAGTCTTTTGCTTATATTGAGATCTGAATATAATTGGGCTAGGATGCTTTAAACCAGGGATGGGAAACTAATAAATTTTTAAGTTTTCGATTTCAGTTTAAGTTTGCAAAAATATCGATTTCAGTTTCGATTTAAGTTTTTAAGTTTTTTTCGATTTGAGTTTATTTTTCGATTCAAGTTTTATATTTTTCAGTTCGTTAAATTTAAATTTCGATTCTTTTTTTTTCAGATTTCTTTAAGAATTTCTTTGTATTATTTTTATTATTTTTTGGGGAGTACCCTGTTGACAAATTTAGATTTAATTTTATATTTGTATTTGCATTCGATTTCTGTTTTTCAAAGAGAGAATTTGCTTCAGTAACTATCTTTAGTTTTGTATGATTAAACACGTAAGCATTTATAGCCAACTGAATCAGCATGAAACACTCATCTTCTTTTTTTTTTTTACTTATTCGTTTCATTTCTTTCACATAAAGTTTTATTTAACAAAAAACTTTCAATTCGAAATGTTTTATTAATTCGTACTTTTTAAATTTTAAAGCGCACGACACGTATAAAATATGTAAATAATAGATAATAGATTAGAGAAACATTCCAAAGGATTAACATTTGAGTTGAAGTTTGGTCATTCCCACGGATAATCTCACTCGCTTATGTAGATATAGATAGTACGTATAGCTGTTATCGAACTGAAAAATTTAATGATCAGAAAAAACTGAAGGTGTCCTTACCAAGTCATTAAACTTACTGTAGGTCAACGAAAGGAGCACAGTCATTATTGAAAAGTATTTTGATATGAGATAAAAATTTTCCTCCCTAATTCTTTTTCTCTCTTTTTAAAACCCTTGTCTCTAGTACTTTCAGCTACATTATTTTCTACATCGAATTAAAGGATAAATGGATATTTTAAATCCATACAAATGTTAAGTCTCAAAAAACAAAAAATAATTCACGTTATTTATATTTTTTTGCAATCGAAATGCTCCTCAAAACTGAAACGCAAAACTGTTATTTTTAATCTATTCGAATTCAGATTTCAGTTTTTGTTTGTTTTTCAATTTCATTTCGAATTTCGATTTTAGTTGTCAGAATTTTTGTCAGTTCGAGTTTTTTTTTATTTCAAGTCATAAAATAATATCGGTTTTATCAGTTTATCGATTCCAGTTCGATTCAGTTTCCCACCCCTGCTTTAAACCCTAGATCCTGTCCCAAAGCTGGATCCTATCTGCTTTGCAGATAGTTGGTAAGGAAAGCTATATTTTTGGGACCTCTTTGCGAGTGACCCGTTGTCCACGTCGGGCTAACATCATGAAAAAGAAAAAAATATAGGGTTTGTCATTTACCATTACTTATTCGGATTATACTGGATTTAATTTTCCCGGAAGAGTTCCTTTTTCCATACACGGTGTGTGTGTGTGTGTGTATCATGAAAAACCTCAGGGGACCATTCTGAGTTCAATCTTCCCCCCCCCCCATATATATATATATATATATATATATATATATATATATATATATAATATATATATATATATATATATATATATATATATATATATATATATATACACATTTTAACTACAAACAACACACAGTATAATTAATGTAAAGAATGACGCTTGTGTAGAAGAGCCTCAGCACAAGACGCTCTTCTACACAAGCGTCGTTCTTTACATTAATTATACTGTGTGTTGTTTGCAGTTAAAATGTATATATGTATGGCATGAGAAAGTGCCCCCTCAGGGCATTTGATTCCGCTCGTAAGTAGGAGAATTACGACTACGGTGTAGTGGTTAGCATGTCCGACTGGCAATTAGATGATCCCGTGTTCAATTCCTGGGAGGTACCTCATTTTTCATTTGTTCGTTCTTTCTCCTCGTCTTGTGCGGACTCTCTTCTACACAAGCGTCGTTCTTTACATTATATATATATATATATATATTATATATATATATAGGGTGAGTCAAAAGTCTGCAAACATAGGAACTATGCTTTTCAATGCAAATATATATATATATATATTATATATATATAATATATATATATATATAGGGTGAGTCAAAAGTCTGCAAACATAGGAACTATGCTTTTCAATGCAAATATATATATATATATATATATATAATATATATATAGGTTCTAGGACAGTTCATACCAGGACAGCTCATACCAGGACAACTTATACCCAGACAACTCATACCAGGACAACTCATACCTAGGACAACTCATACCTAGGACAACTCATACCTAGGACAACTCATACATAGGACAACTCATACATAGGACCAGAAAAAAAAATGAAAACATTTATTTTGTAAAATTAAAAATTAAATTTAAACATGTAGAATTCATGCAAGTTATTAATGAAAACATTTTGAAAATGAAAACATTTATTTTTAAAATTAATGAAAACATTTATTTTGTAAAATTAAAAATTAAATTTAAACATTTAAAATTCATGCAAGTTATATATATATATATATAATTATATATATATATGCCCAGTTAGGTTCATTGAATGCCCGGTTAGGTCAACTGAATACCCGGTTGGGTTCATTGAATGCCCAGTTAGGTCAACTGTACGCCCTTGACGATTGGTTAGGTTTAGTCGTGATATTTAGTTAAAACTAATGAAAATATCACGACTAAACCTAACCAATCGTCAAGGGAGTACAGTTGACCTAACCGGGCATTCAAATTTTATCCTATGTAAATAATGGTTCTCTACTTATTATATGTTTGCAATAAATAATAAATTTGTTGTTATTGTTTTCTTATCTTATTTTGGTTAATTTGCAGAGTTTAAACTTTCTGGGTGGATATAGATGAAAAGATCAACATTGGGGTGGTAATTGTTGAAGAGAGTATGAGTTGTCCTGGTATGAGTTGTCCTAGGTATGAGTTGTCCGGGTCTGAGTTGTCCGGGTCTGAGTTGTCCAGGTATGTGTTGTCCTGGTATGAGCTGTCCGGTCACGATATAGATATTATTATATATATATATATATATATATACAGGGTGTTATGAAGGGTAAAATTCAATAACAATATAATAGAAGGCATATTTAATGAATACGTAAGCATATGATTCTCCATGAGCACCATCAGTATCTCTACAGAGTTCGAAACTGTCAGCAGTATTGCAGAACACATTTTGGAGCATGACAGGGGTTATTTTTGTAACTGCTATTACGATACGAGCACGTAAATGTCCCAGCTTCACTCAGATGGCATTTTAAACACTATCGTCTTTCAACAAGATGGGGCACCTTGTCATTATGCAAACATTGTTCGGGAGTACCTAAATGAACAATTTCCAAATTGGTAGATTGGACGTGGAGGCAACAGGCCCTGGCCGGCTCGATCACCTGACTTGTTTAGGGACTACATTTCTAAGTTTAAACATTATAGCAACGCTCCTTGAAATCTTTTTCGCGATATAATTTACATGATCACTCCATTGCAAATTCTTATCTAGCATTACACCAAGAAATTTTGTTACAGTACACTCCTTTATGGCGATTTCATTAACATTAAGTTCATCAAGATATACATTTCTTTTATTAGTAAAAATCATGAAATTTGTTTTACTGGTATTTAGGAAGAGTTTATTGGTGGTCAACCATTTCATTACACTGATGAATTCTGAATGAAATATATTCTTAGCTGTATTAACATCTTTGCAAGTAAAAGAGACAGTTGTATCATCTGCAAACATTATGAAGCTCAGTATATCAGAGGAACGTGGAAGGTCATTTATATATAATAAAAATAACAGTGGACCCAGAACTGAGCCCTGTGGCACACCATGTTTGACAAGCGCTTTAGTTGAGCAAACCTTATTTACTGATACAAAATGATATCTATTGGACAAATAACTTTTAAACCAATCACTGATTGCTCCTCTAAAGCCGTAACAATATAATTTATTAAGTAGAATATTATGGTCTATTACATCAAACGCCTTACTCAAATCCATAAATATTGATATCATTATTTCTTTGTTCTCCTTAGCTATATTTACATTTTCCATAAGATTTAAAATAGCCATTTCCGTTGTTTTATTATTACGGAAGCCATATTGATTTGGAGATAATAAATTGTAGGATTCTAAATTCTTTTAGCTCTGTTTACTGCTCTCTTATTTTGTGTTTCAAATTCGTATCATCAGTCTTTACAACTCATAAATCTTTTGTTTTAGAGTTTCTTGGAATTTCCTCTCCATTTGGGATATAGTATTTCATGGATTTTAGGTCCTCCCTTCTTCCGTACTTTAATAGTTGAAAATTTTCACTGTTAAATTTCATATTATTGTATTCAGACCAATTGTACATCCTGTTCATGTTTGTTTGTTTGTAGAGATCCTTTATCTTCTGGGCTTCTTGTTTTTCTACTAATTTTTGTCACCAGCAAAGGATGTTACTGTGCTGTCACTGGTAACTTCCTCATCTAAATCAGTTAGCATGATTATGAAGAGTAATGGAGCTAATACTGTTCCTTGTGGTTCTGAGCTAAGGACTTCTGATTCAGATGAAGATATTCCTTGAATTGTAACGACTTGCTGCCGCTCACTAAGGAAATTATATACTCATTTTCCTACTTTACCTATTATTTGCATATATTTCAGTTTACATGCTATGATTCCGTGGTCACATTTGTCGAACGCCTTGGCAAAGTCTGTGTATATTACATATATCATAGTTTTCATTACTTTCAACTGCATCACTAATGTTATGGTGTTCCATTAATTTTGATAGGCATGATCTTCCTGACCGGAATCCATGTTGGTTATCATTTAATTTTTCCTGAGTTTCCAAAAAGTCATAATTTTTTTCTCTAAATATTCTTTCAAATATTTTAGTGAGATGAGATGTAAGCGACACTGGGCTATAGCTTTTGGCCTCGGATCGATCTCCTCCTCTATACATTGGAACTATGTTCAGTGTTCACTCTCTTCAAGATGCTCGGGATTTCTCCCGCGTCTAGTAATTGTCTCCATATCCAATATAGTGTCGTGACGATTTCATTTTTGCAGTTTTTGATTAGTGTGGCATTCCATTTGTCCAGACCTTTTGCCGAGTGTGTTTTTATTTTCCCTATAGTTCGTGTGATATCATCTGTTGTGAAGTTAAAGATCGTGATTTTTCGTCTTCCTTTTTGCAAAATTATAGAAGTATTTAGAGTTAACCTCTATCGCTTCTATTGCGTCATCTTTCTCTGTATGGTTCTCAGTTAGACTCTGTATAACACAATCTATACTCTCCAGTTTATCATTTAGTATTTTTCTGATGTTGTTGTCTTTGCAGTTTCTTAATTTTTCAGTCACTCTTTTTCTGTTGCGGAACATTGACCTATTTTGTCTCTCGAACCTACTTCTCTTTCCTCTTGTTGTGTTTTTGGAACATGTTTTTCCACAGTTTCTAGCGTCATCTCTTCTAGGGTTATTATCATTTCTTCCGTTGTTTTGTCCTTAAAGGTGGTTCTCTAGTCTATTGCTTCCATGATGGATGCAACACCTTCCCAATTTATAGCCTTGGAGTTAAAAATTTTGAATTTGCCTCTTTCTGTAGCGCGTTTTCCTTCCTTCCCCGTTGTTTTATATCGGTTGTTATTTCAGTAATGATGTGATCTGATATTATAGTTGGGAATATTTCTATGTTATTTGCTGTTATTTGCTGTTATTTGTGAATACCAAATCTAGGCAGTTGTTTTTCTTGTATTTTCCATTATTTCTTGTATTTCCATTATTTTTGTGTTTACATAAATTCATTAGCTAGAGCTAGAGTTAACAGCATTTTTGCTTGCCCCTGGTCTTCTCGTGTGCCTCTGTCTTCGTTTATACATACTGTATTTCTTCCTATCCTTTTATATTTCATAACTGGAAAATTAAAATCACTGCAAAATCATATATGGGGTTGGGGAGTGTAGAGCTTTCATTCAATTCCTAACCTCCGCAATGGTATCTGAGAATTTTGTAGTTAGAATGCTCGGGGATCTATATGTTCCAATTAGTACCATGTTTAATTTTTCAACTTTGCTGCTACTAATTCTACGTAGTTTTTTGAAGTAGGCCCTACTTACAGTCATTTCTGCCATATGTTTTTCGTGTGTATACATAGCACATCCTCCTTTTTGGCTTACAGTTCTGTTTGTTCGAAGTATGTTATAGTTGTCGATTTATATTTCTTTTTTGTCCATACAAAACTCACAGTTTTAACAGTTCGCCCGGCAGTCCTTCAGATGAGTTTCCGCGAGGCATGTAAAGTCTGCTCTTGTTTCTTGCACGAGTTCTTTCAGGTATGTAACTTTGTCCAAGGAATGGTTTGGTTTCAGGCCCTGTATGTTGGCTAGAATTAATTTTATTTTTTCGTTTTCAGTTTTTTTCTTTACGTACTGTAGTTCAGATTCGTTATACCTTGGTGGTACATATTTCGTTGCGTTGTGATTCTACAAGAATTTTCCCTTCTTTATCCGTTTCGATACATGTTGCCCCGATATTGTATGTAATTTCTTTCTGCATTTATTCTGTATGGCTCTCGGATTCCCATATTTGTCAATTGTCTTTGTATTTGTTGAATAGTATTTAGTAGCTGAATTGTGTTGGCTACGTCTACAAAATTGGTAACCCTGTTTGCTGATAGTTTTGGCTGCTCAAATGTCGTGTTCTTTGAGAGTGGTGGTAACGGCATTTTGTTTGTACTTGCATCTCCCGTATCTTGCATAAATTTTGCAAATACCATGGTAGTAGAACTTGCAGTTTTTCAAATTTACAATATCCATTTTTGTAATGGAAGTACATAAAGTGGAATGTGCATAGATGCATTGCTTATCCCTGTACAGTATCCGCAATGCCCCTTTGCATAATATCTGCACACGATATTTTATGCATTTTTAGTTTTTATCGTCTTTTATCATTATCTTTGTTTGGTAGTTTTACCACATCACAGATTGTACTTATTTCTTTTCTTTCTTCTACAATAGTGTCTTCTTTTCGTGTTATTTTTCATTTGTTTCTCTCTCATCCACACCGTTTTCCTTCGGGACATTCTTGTCATCCTTTCCTCCCATTATTCTCTCTTTCTCTATCGCATTCGTATTTTCCATTTCTTTAAATACAGCAAACGAGTTTGCAATCTCCGTACATGAGTCACACAGAAATTTGATGCCTGTATTTGTTTCGCGTTCGATACAAGGGATATTTCCCTATCGTCCCAATTCATACAAAGTCGTACAATTTTTAACCAAAGTCACACCTGAGTGCTTCGTTTTCGACTGTTGTTAGATTACATAAGTTGCAAATTAGGTGAGAATTTGGACCCATGGTCATGTTATTTAATACCAGAATTGCTCAGTATACGCATAGATACGCATAATTACTGTTATTAGTACACAATTATTTTCTTATAAGATTTACTACCAAGAATTGTTACTTTAGGAGATAAAATGTACGCATTTAATTATAAATACAAATATATTCTTTATAAAGGTGTTTAGAAAGTTAAAGTACCATGTGTACTTGTCAGCCAGCGTCCGTATCTCAGTGAGCAACACTGTTTAGATACCGTGGAGACACAAAGGTGAGGGTTCGATCCCCGATGGTGCTGGTAATAATACTCCTGGAGTTAGCGCAGTGAGTCGCATTAGTCTGGCCTGAACGCAGTGCCAGTTTCTAGCTTTACTCAATGTTATAATTATTATTACTGTATAGTGTATTTGTCTATTTCACGAGAGTTTTGAAGCCGTATTCTTCTCGAAAGATTTGAACCTTTGAAAGACAACTTTGACAATTTTGCAAAGTTTGATGTTATATTTCTAGAGATTAAACGTGTACAATATTTGCGGAGGCGTTTTATAAATTTTAACCATTTCACTCACCGATGACTTAATTGAGTAATTAAATATTAAATATTAAATATTAAAATATTAAATTGAGTAATTAAATATTAAATTCTTTGTGATTGAGTCCTACGCTGCCACCAATTGCCATCAGCATCTCACGTAGGCGGTTTGTGCTGTGATTACACTCAAATAATTTCATACCAAATGTCGAAGGAATTATTTATGTATTATTTTCCGTAGTATTTTGTTCTTGAATATAATCAGAAGATGCTTATGTAACAACAGTTTGGTTTTGTGCTGTATTATTTTGTCTAGATTTTACATTTGAGTTTGGTCTGAAAATAGATATTTCTTTTGTGTAGATATAAAAAAATGTGTTAAAGAAATTATTTTTCTAAACTATCAGTGAATATGAATGAGTGCTAAGCGTAGTTTACCGCCACCCAATTTTATTCGTGAGTGAAAGGGTAATGTTTCTGAAGAGGAACATTCCCCTATCACAAATCTCTTTCTGTTCATTCATTATCTGTTACTTTTGATTATCCATGTAAACGATTTAGAAATGCATTAAGCTTTCTCTCTTTTACTTATTCTTTGAAGGGGTGTAGAAATATGCTAAAGTACTCAGAATAGTTCTCCTTTACCTAGTATAAAATATATATATATGGCATGAGTTTCGTGTATCGATCTCTCACAGCACGGAAGGAGAGGCTCTTAGCCCTACCTCCAAACATATATATATATATATATATATATATATATACAGACACACACACACACAGTATATGTATATATATATATATATATATATACACACACACGTGTGTGTGTGGTGTGTGTGTGCGTGTGAACAAAGTATAACATAAGTAGAGATGCATTATTGTTGAAATGTTGAATGAAACCTAATATTTATATAAAATTTAGGTTTAAATATATTTGTAAAAGAAGCTAAAAGTAGATGAAACTTTTTTCCTCAACGAAATTGAGCTGTCGTTGGAGGCAAAACTTAAATTCATCTTTTTCATCTGCTTAGATTGAGTCTCTATTTGCCTTGGCGCTCCATCGGCCCTGAAAAGTAATGTTGGACGAAACGAACGAAACATACGCGAAAGAGACACGTTCCGACACGTTCAGACAAGATCAAGGAGCCTGTTACCTACGACGAGTATTTCCCTTCTTATTCTCCTCGATCATTATCATCTTTGAGAGCTTTCTCGTATTAACTTTTAAACGCACGCAAAGAGATAGACAACAAAGACGCGCAAGATTTCTTGTAGGGTTCGTAAGGGGTGGGCGCTCGGAACCCTCTTTCTAGGTACATCCGGTCTGTTCTAAGTCAGGTAGGTTAGGTTTATTAAAACTAACGATAAATTTCCATGTTTACATTTCTCTCCTTTTCAATTTGTTTTTCGAACTTTATTTTCGATCTCTTCCGTTGCTGCGGAAACGCTCATGTCTCTCTTGTTACTTCCTCTCTTCACTCAAATAAATATTAAATCATCTCATAGGTTGTTGTTGTCTCTTCTTTTCTGCGCATTTGGCTTCCTCTGTCATCCCTTCAGTCCCAATGTCTAGAACTGGTTGGAATTGTCATAGTCATGCATTTGCTCCTGTTTTCTTGAATATGTTTTCATTTTTGTGTTTTCGTCTCTCTCTCTCTCTCTCTCTCTCTCTCTCTTCTCTCTCTCTCTCTCTCCTTAATGGAAGGACTATTTTTTCGATTTCTCTTCACAGTGCACCTTCAGTGGTGAGTTTGCGACTTTCTGTTTCTGTCGGAATGAGGTGAGAGAGACACTCTATATTTGGACTCAAATGAAGAATTTTTCTCATCCAAACTGAACATCCAGTTTTTATATTTGGTTTAAATTTCTGACAAGAACCATTTTTGCACTCTTGAAAAAGATTGGTAAAGCTTTTAAAACCTCACTAATAAGTCTAGTTTTAGCAAACTTAGTTACAATTGAAGTATATTAATAATACACGGTATTAATCACACTTGTAAAACTACACTAAAAAAAATATACTTAACGAAATTGAGTAAAACTAAGTGGAATTCTTTTAGTTTTCATTACAAAAATTTGGATAGTGATTTCTCTTTTTGTTATAAAAACATAAAATTTTGCATTATTATTTTAATATCTAGTAAAAGTAACTAAAATTCTGGTAACAATAGTCAAAGTCTGTTTCATAAAAGTGAACCTTTTCTCAGCGGCGATGTGCACGATTGATTTTGTGTAGTTACCTAAAAACTTTAATGTAATTACCACTTATGCTTTAAAGCCAGTAAGTAATTTAACTAAAAAGCCCAAAGTAATTTTTAAATTATTCAAAACCAAACCACAAATGTATATTTTACTCTAATTTAATAGCAGACCGCCAAACTACTGCAACTAATTAGTTCAGTTTTACGAGCAATTGTAATGTTCCTTTAATATGTTAATTACTATTACTGTTCTATTTCTTACGAGTATTTTCTATTATAAACAACGCCATTCCTACTCTAAAAGCACACTGCGTGGCCGAGCAAAGAATGAAGACATTCGCTTTCCTGAAAACGTTTTATTAATTTTGACTTTGTAATTTACGGTTGAGCTTTAATTATTGTTAATGTAACCTACGAGAGAGAGAGAGAGAGAGAGAGAGAGAGAGAGAGAGACAGAGAGAGAGAGAGAGAGAGAGAGAGAGAATAAATGAATGAATGAGAGAGAATGAATGAATGAACTTACTGTATAAGATCGATATTACATTTCTGGCTTATTATTTGTATAATTTCACATTAAAATTTAACAGATCTCTCAACAATGACAAGGAAAAAATCTGGTTGTGGTATCAGGAGGAGATTGTAGACACAATCGACCAGGGAAGTACTCCGGGGGAACGTTAGACAGAAGATAGGGAGTGCTGGAACTCCCGTTCTCCTGTCAATGTCCTCCTTAGCTGATCTTTTCCGTGTCTCATCTACCCTGTGAACAGTCCAGCATGCTCTCAAACACAAGCTTCTCTCCCTATTCTTCACTACATACACATGCATCTTACACATTAAATAATCTTTTCAAAATTAAAAGAAAAATGACATCAACTTCAAGAGCCTCGGAATCCCCTGGCGAGGGACATAAATGTCCCACTTCTGGCTCCCCCCTGCTGATACGGAAGCGCAGACCCGGCAGGGACTGGATCTGTTACCGCCATTCGAGATGTTCTGGACCTCTATCTGATTCACTTTTCTCAAATTTTCAATCTGTTGAACACCGCCTCACCTCTAAACCTCATCTCTTTCCTCACTGAAACTCAGGTGTCTGGGACGACTGACAGCAACCCTTTTCTTACCCTACTTTCTCTATACTCAATTTCACCAAAGGAGATGTTGCAGATATGTACGCAATGACCGAACTTGTTCTCGTATTCCCGAACTCGAATCTTCCGAATTCTATACCTCTGGCTAGGCTTACATGCAATATCAAACAAATACATCTGCGCTGTCTACATTTCTCCTAATTCTACTGACTATTCAAAATTCTTTGATTATACTCACTTCCAAAGTGGAATACATTCTTTCCCGCTCTCCCTTTGCTGAAATCTCCATTTTATGAGATTCAATGTTCACACCACCTTGGTGAACTAGCTTACAACTTTTCTATCCTAAATGACCTAGAGCAGATTGTACAGCACCCTACTCGTACCCCGATCGCCTTGGAGGTAGGCCCAACATTCTGGATTTATTTCTACCTCTCATCTTCTTACTCTGTGAAACTTTCTCTCGTGGGCCCCTTCGATCACAATCTTTTATCTGTTTCCTGTCCTCTGGCTCGAATTCAGCCTTTGGATCCTCCCAAGAGGAGGCGCCTTTGGCACTCGGCGCCGCTGATTGGAGGCCCTTAGGCAATATCTGTGATTTCACATGGAATGATTACTTCTTCCGTGGCCGGGGACCTTCTGGGTGTGCTGAGCGCATCACAGAGGTTGATTCTCGGGCATGGAGGCGTACATTCCATATTCTATTCCTACTACTAATGCAAAAAAACCTTGGTTTAACTTTACTTGTTCTAATGCTATCGTAACAGAGCGGAGGCTTTCAGAAGGTACCTTCGCCATCCAACTCCTGACTCTCACTCAGCTTATATTTCTGCCCGAATCGTGCAAAATCTGTTCTTCCTTCGACTCTCAAAAATTCCTTCATCTGACAAAAATGTAAAAATCTATCCAATTCTAATTCTTCGCTCTTTCTGGCATCTAGCTAAAAACCTCTTCAACAACTTGACTTCCTCTTCTTCCCTCTCTTTTCCATTCAGCGGCACAGTTGCCGTCCTTCTCCTGACAAAGCTGAATTCTTCGCTCAAACTTTCGCCTCCAACTGAACCATGCACGATTCCGGTGTTGTTCCTCCATCTCCTCCCCCACTTCTGATTTTATTATGTCTGAAATTGAGAGCACGCAGTACCAGACTTTCTAAACTTTCTCATTCCTTTTCTGTCCAACTATCTAAGGCAAGGGTTAATCGGTATTTTCAGTCTTTCATCTTAACCGGTCAACTCTGGAACAATCTTTCTTAATCTATCTTTCCTCCTGTCTATGACCTCCCATCTTTCAAACGCAGTGTCTAGGCATCTCGAAAACCTCAGACGTTGATTTTGGCTCTCTTCTTGTTCTATGGGAGGGGCGCTTTTGCTGACATTTGCCCTTGGCCCCTCCTTCCTGCATAAAAAAAAATCAAAGTGCCTCGAGAAAAGGCATTTAACCCAAACTGTTATACATTCTCTTATTGGTCTAAAGACAAGGCCGTACTGTAAGTTTTTACACGATTGCTTACCTTTTTAAAGCACCCATTTTCTCTCTCTCTCTCTCTCTCTCGTCTTTGTTTTGAAATAAGTAATCGTTATCCACAATGATCAAATTTTCAACCTTTAATCAACAATCAAATTAATGAACAAATCACATTAAATTCCGTCTACGACACAGCAAGTAAAGTTCACGCAAGTCGTTATATATGTGAACCTAAAGTGATATGAATGTGCTTGTGATTAGAACACACTGTGTTGCCTTTGGGAGGAAATACAAACTCACGGTGGATCATGCTCCTGAAGAACCATGCACCCGAACCTATAGAAACGGGAGTGTCTGCAATGCAAACTAACGACATGGGCACGGAAATGGATATGCATCAGATTGTTCATATGATTATGATAACACAAGCATTGTTGATTCCAGTGGTGATGAGCCACGTACGGGAGTCACGTTAGTAAGTTCACTCTCTTTGCACCCTGCAATGATACTGCGAACTGATTGTACCCTGAACTTCAACTTCAAGGGGGAGTGAGTGAATAGGTGTACAAGCAGAGCCGTGCTTTGTGTAAAGCAGACACCTTTCTTCTGACTCATACTTAATCCATTAATATGTGGCTCTGTCATATATTAGTGAAAAATATCATGTATATGAAAATTATTTCATGAAAATAACACGTCAATAATATTTATGATGAAAATAACCACGAAGGAAAATAAAAAACGAGATAGTGCTCAAGCGCTTTCAGTGTTCCTAAGGATGTCATTAGACGAAAGCCCTTGAGCGCTATTTCGGGTTTTATTTTCTTTCGTGGTTATTTTCATATATATATATATATATATATATATATATATATATATATATGCCCCTATATGATACACACAGACCGTGCATGGAACAAGGAATTCTTCTGGGAAAATTAAATTCACTATAGTCCGAATAAGTAAATAAGTAAATGACAAACACTATAGATTTTTCTTTTTCATGATGTTAGCCCGACGTGGGCAACGGGTCACTCGCAAAGAGGCCCCAAAAATACAGCTTCCCTCACCAGCTATCTGCAAAGCAGTTCAATCCTATCATGAAACACATGTTATGCGCCTTGAAAAGTAGACGCTCAATTTTGCTAGTTGAGGTTTAAGTTTTGGTTTTTGGCTAAAAATACAATAGTTACCCCTTTTTCTTTGATGTATTCAATCCGACGTGAATGCAACGAGTCTTTTGCTTATATTGAGAATCTGAATATAATTGGGCTAGGATGCTTTAAACCAGGGATGGGAAACTAATAAATTTTTAAGTTTTCGATTTCAGTTTAAGTTTGCAAAAATATCGATTTCAGTTTCGATTTAAGTTTTTAATTTTTTTTCGATTTGAGTTTATTTTTCGATTCAAGTTTTATATTTTTCAGTTCGTTAAATTTAAATTTCGATTCTTTTTTTTTCAGATTTCTTTAAGAATTTCTTTGTATTATTTTTATTATTTTTTGGGGAGTACCCTGTTGACAAATTTAGATTTAATTTTATATTTGTATTTGCATTCGATTTCTGTTTTTCAAAGAGAGAATTTGCTTCAGTAATTATCTTTACTTTTGTATGATTAAACACGTAAGCATTTATAGCCAACTGAATCAGCATGAAACACTCATCTTCTTTTTTTTTTTTTACTTATTCGCTTCATTTCTTTCACATAAAGTTTTATTTAACAAAAAACTTTTAATTCGAAATGTTTTATTAATTCGTACACTTTTAAAATTTTAAAGCGCACGACACGTATAAAATATATAAATAATAGATAATAGATTAGAGAAACATTCCAAAGGATTAACATTTGAGTTGAAGTTTGGTCATTCCCACGGATAATCTCACTCGCTTACGTAGATATAGATAGTACGTATAGCTATTATCGAACTGAAAAATTTAATGATCAGAAAAAACTGAAGGTGTCCTTACCAAGTCATTAAACTTAGGTCAACGAAAGGAGCACAGTCATTATTGAAAAGTATTTTGATATGGGATAAAAAATTTCCTCCCTAATTCTTTTTCTTTAATTTTTAAAACCATTGTCTGTAGTACTTTCTGCCGCGTTATTTTCTACATCGAATTAAAGGATAAATGGATATTTTAAATCCATACAAATGTTAAGTCTCAAAAAACAAAAAATAATTCACGTTATTTATATTTTTTGGCAATCGAAATGCTCCTCAAAACTGAAACGCAAAACTGTTATTTTTAATCTATTCGAATTCAGATTTCAGTTTTTGATTGCAAATTGTTTTTCAATTTCAGTTCAAATTTCGATTTTAGTTGTCAGAATTTTTGTCAGTTCGAGTTTTTTTTTATTTCAAGTCATAAAATAATATCGGTTTTATCAGTTTATCGATTCCAGTTCGATTCAGTTTCCCACCCCTGCTTTAAACCCTAGATCCTGTCCCAAAGCTGGATCCTATCTGCTTTGCAGATAGTTGGTAAGGAAAGCTATATTTTTGGGACCTCTTTGCGAGTGACCCGTTGTCCACGTCGGGCTAACATCATGAAAAAGAAAAAAATATAGGGTTTGTCATTTACCATTACTTATTCGGATTATACTGGATTTAATTTTCCCGGAAGAGTTCCTTGTTCCATACAAGGTGTGTGTGTGTGTGTGTGTGTGTGTCATGAAGAACCTCAGGGGACCATTCTGAGTTCAATCTCCCCCCCCCACATATATATATATATATATACACACATTTTAACTGCAAACAACACACAGTATAATTAATGTAAAGAACGACGCTTGTGTAGAAGAGCCTCCGCACAAGACGCTCTTCTACACAAGCGTCGTTCTTTACATTAATTATACTGTGTGTTGTTTGCAGTTAAATGTATATATGTACGGCATGAGAAAGTGCCCTCAGGGCATTTGATTCCGCTCGTAAGAGGAGAATTACGACTACGGTGTAGTGGTTAGCATGTCTACTGGCAATTAGATGATCCCGTGTTCAATTCCTGGGAGGTACCTCATTTTTCATTTGTTCGTTCTTTCTCCTCGTCTTGTGCGGACTCTCTTCTACACAAGCGTCGTTGTTTACATTATTTTTTTTTTTTTTTTTTTTTTTTTAGTTCGGGAAGAACGATTCGCCTCTATTTAAAGGGCATATCTCAGCGGAAAAACAAAGAAAAAGTGAGAGGAAAGACAGAGGAAAAAGAAAGGGTGGAGGGGACAGTCGAAGTGGAAAAAGACCAAGGATGACAAGGACTGCAGGGTCGAGCCCCATCATCCTTGGGTGCTAGGGCCGGGAGGGCGCACGTGAAACCTCCAGGAACAAGCACGTACAAACGAGCACAAAGAGCACTCAAGAGCACGAGCTTAGAACCCCCTTGCGGGGTTGTTTACATTATATATATAATATATATATATAGGGTGAGTCAAAAGTCTGCAAACATAGGAACTATGCTTTTCAATGCAAATATATATATATATATATATATATATATATATATATATATACAGGGTGTTTATAAAGGGTAAAATTCAATAACAATATAATAGAAGGCATACATTTAATGAATACGTAAGCATATGATTCTCCATGAGCACCATCAGTATCTCTACAGAGTTCGAATCTGTCAGCAGTATTGCAGAACACATTTTGGAGCATGACAGGGGTTATTTTTGTAACTGCTATTACGATACGAGCACGTAAATGTCCCAGCTTCATTCAGATGGCATTTTAAACACTATCATCTTTCAACAAGATGGGGCACCTTGTCATTATGCAAACATTGTTCGGGAGTACCTAAATGAACAATTTCCAAATTGGTAGATTGGACGTGGAGGCAACAGGCCCTGGCCGGCTCGATCACCTGACTTGTTTAGGGACTACATTTCTAAGTTTAAACATTATAGCAACGCTCCTTGAAATCTTTTTCGCGATATAATTTACATGATCACTCCATTGCAAATTCTTATCTAGCATTACACCAAGAAATTTTGTTACAGTACACTCCTTTATGGCGATTTCATTAACATTAAGTTCATCAGATATACATTTCTTTATTAGTAAAAATCATGAAATTTGTTTTACTGGTATTTAGGAAGAGTTTATTGGTGGTCAACCATTTCATTACACTGATGAATTCTGAATGAAATATATTCTTAGCTGTATTAACATCTTTGCAAGAAAAGAGACAGTTGTATCATCTGCAAACATTATGAAGCTCAGTATATCAAAGGAACGTGGAAGGTCATTTATATATAAAAAATAACAGTGGACCCAGAACTGAGCCCTGTGGCACACCATGTTTGACAAGCGCTTTAGTTGAGCAAACCTTATTTACTGATACAAAATGATATCTATTGGACAAATAACTTTTAAACCAATCACTGATTGCTTCTCTAAAGCCGTAACAATATAATTTATTAAGTAGAATATTATGGTCTATTACATCAAACGCCTTACTCAAATCCATAAATATTGATATCATTATTTCTTTGTTCTCCTTAGCTGTATTTACATTTTCCATAAGATTTAAAATAGCCATTTCCGTTGTTTTATTATTACGGAAGCCATATTGATTTGGAGATAATAAATTGTAGGATTCTAAATTCTTTTAGCTCTGTTTACTGCTCTCTTATTTTGTGTTTCAAATTTCGTATCATCAGTCTTTACAACTCATAAATCTTTTGTTTTAGAGTTTCTTGGAATTTCCTCTCCATTTGGGATATAGTATTTCATGGATTTTAGGTCCTCCCTTCTTCCGTACTTTAATAGTTGAAAATTTTCACTGTTAAATTTCATATTATTGTCTTCAGACCAATTGTACATCCTGTTCATGTTTGTTTGTTTGTAGAGATCCTTTATCTTCTGGGCTTCTTGTTTTTCTACTAATTTTTGTCACCAGCAAAGGATGTTACTGTGCTGTCACTGGTAACTTCCTCATCTAAATCAGTTAGCATGATTATGAAGAGTAATGGAGCTAATACTGTTCCTTGTGGTTCTGAGCTAAGGACTTCTGATTCAGATGAAGATATTCCTTGAATTGTAACGACTTGCTGCCGCTCACTAAGGAAATTATATACTCATTTTCCTACTTTACCTATTATTTGCATATATTTCAGTTTACATGCTATGATTCCGTGTCACATTTGTCGAACGCCTTGGCAAAGTCTGTGTATATTATATCATAGTTTTCATTACTTTCAACTGCATCAATAATGTTATGGTGTTCCATTAATTTTGATAGGCATGATCTTCCTGACCGGAATCCATGTTGGTTATCATTTAATTTTTCCTGAGTTTCCAAAAAGTCATAATTTTTTTCTCTAAATATTCTTTCAAATATTTTAGTGAGATGAGATGTAAGCGACACTGGCCTATAGCTTTTGGCCTCGGATCGATCTCCTCCTTTATACATTGGAACTATGTTCAGTGTTCACTCTCTTCAGGATGCTCGGGATTTCTCCCGCGTCTAGTAATTGTCTCCATATCCAATATAGTGTCGTGACGATTTCATTTTTGCAGTTTTTGATTAGTGTGGCATTCCATTTGTCCAGACCTTTTGCCGAGTGTGTTTTTAGTTTCCCTATAGTTCGTGTGATATCATCATCTGTTGTGAAGTTAAAGTTCGTGATTTTTCGTCTTCCTTTTTGCAAAATTATAGAAGTATTTAGAGTTAACCTCTATCGCTTCTATTGCGTCATCTTTCTCTGTATGGTTCTCAGTTAGACTCTGTATAACACAATCTATACTCTCCAGTTTATCATTTAGTATTTTTCTGATGTTGTTGTCTTTGCAGTTTCTTAATTTTTCAGTCACTCTTTTTCTGTTGCGGAACATTGACCTATTTTGTCTCTCGAACCTACTTCTCTTTCCTCTTTGTTGTTTTTTGGAACATGTTTTTCCACAGTTTCTAGCGTCATCTCTTCTAGGGTTATTATCATTTCTTCCGTTGTTTTGTCCTTAAAGGTGGTTCTCTAGTCTATTGCTTCCATAATGGATGCAACACCTTCCCAATTTATAGCCTTGGAGTTAAAAATTTTGAATTTGCCTCTTTCTGTAGCGCGTTTTCCTTCCTTCCCCGTTGTTTTTATATCGGTTGTTATTTCAGTAATGATGTGATCTGATATTATAGTTGGGAATATTTCTATGTTATTTGCTGTTATTTGCTGTTATTTGTGAATACCAAATCTAGGCAGTTGTTTTTTCTTGTATTTTCCATTATTTCTTGTATTTTCCATTATTTTTTGTGTTTACATAAATTCATTAGCTAGAGCTAACAGCATTTTTGCCTGCCCCTGGTCTTCTCGTGTGCCTCCCTTGTCTTCGTTTATACATACTGTATGTTTCTTCCTATCCTTTTATATTTCATAAATGGAAAATTAAAATCACTGCAAAATCATATATGGGGTTGGGGAGTGTAGAGCTTTCATTCAATTCCTAACCTCCGCAATGGTATCTGAGAATTTTGTAGTTAGAATGCTCGGGGATCTATATGTTCCAATTAGTACCATGTTTAATTTTTCAACTTTTGCTGCTACTAATTCTACGTAGTTTTTTGAAGTAGGCCCTACTTACAGTCATTTCTGCCATATGTTTTTCGTGTGTATACATAGCACATCCTCCTTTTTGGCTTACAGTTCTGTTTGTTCGAAGTATGTTATAGTTGTCGATTTATATTTCTTTTTTGTCCATACAAAACTCACAGTTTTAACAGTTCGCCCAGCAGTCCTTCAGATGAGTTTCCGCGAGGCATGTAAAGTCTGCTCTTGTTTCTTGCACGAGTCCTTTCAGGTATGTAACTTTGTCCAAGGAATGGTTTGGTTTCAGGCCCTGTATGTTGGCTAGAATTAATTTTAGTTTTTCGTTTTCAGTTTTTTCTTTACGTACTGTAGTTCAGATTCGTTATACCTTGGTGGTACATATTTCGTTGCGTTGTGATCCTACAAGAATTTTCCCTTCTTTATCCGTTTCGATACATGTTGCCCCGATATTGTATGTAATTTCTTTCTGCATTTATTCTGTATGGCTCTCGGATTCCCATATTTGTCAATTGTCTTTGTATTTGTTGAATGGTATTTAGTAGCTGAATTGTGTTGGCTACGTCTAAAAAATTGGTAACCCTGTTTGCTGATAGTTTTGGCTGCTCAAATGTCGTGTTCTTTGAGAGTGGTGGTAACGGCATTTTTGTTTGTACTTGCATCTCCCGTATCTTGCATAAATTTTGCAAATACCATGGTAGTAGAACTTGCAGTTTTTCAAATTTACAATATCCATTTTTGTAATGGAAGTTACATAAAGTGGAATGTGCATAGATGCATTGCCTATCCCTGTACAGTATCCGCAATGCCCCTTTGCATAATATCTGCACACGATATTTTATGCATTTTTAGTTTTTATCGTCTTTTTATCATTATCTTTGTTTGGTAGTTTTACCACATCACAGATTGTACTTATTTCTTTTCTTTCTTCTACAATAGTGTCTTCTTTTCGTGTTATTTTTCCATTTGTTTCTCTCTCATCCACACCGTTTTCCTTCGGGACATTCTGGTCATCCTTTCCTCCCATTATTCTCTCTTTCTCTATCGCATTCGTATTTTCCATTTCTTTAAATACAGCAAACGAGTTTGCAATCTCCGTACATGAGTCACACAGAAATTTGATGCCTGTATTTGTTTCGCGTTCGATACAAGGGATATTTCCCTATCGTCCCAATTCATACAAAGTCGTACAATTTTTAACCAAAGTCACACCTGAGTGCTTCGTTTTCGACTGTTGTTAGATTACATAAGTTGCAAATTAGGTGAGAATTTGGACCCATGGTCATGTTATTTAATACCATAATTGCTCAGTGTACGCATAGATACACATAATTACTGTTATTAGTACACAATTATTTTCTTATAAGATTTACTACCAAGAATTGTTACTTTAGGAGATAAAATGTACGCATTTAATTATAAATACAAATATATTCTTTATAAAAGTGTTTAGAAAGTTAAAGTACCATGTGTACTTGTCAGCCAGCGTCCGTATCTCAGTGAGCAACACTGTTTAGATACCGTGGAGACACAAAGGTGAGGGTTCGATCCCCGATGGTGCTGGTAATAATACTCCTGGAGTTAGCGCAGTGAGTCGCATTAGTCTGGCCTGAACGCTGTGCCAGTTTCTAGCTTTACTCAATGTTATAATTATTATTATAGTGTATTTGTCTATTTCACGAGAGTTTTGAAGCCGTATTCTTCTCGAAAGATTTGAACCTTTGAAAGACAACTTTGACAATTTTGCAAAGTTTGATGTTATATTTCTAGAGATTAAACGTGTACAATATTTGCGGAGGCGTTTTTATAAATTTTAATCATTTCACTCACCGATGACTTAATTGAGTAATTAAATATTAAATATTAAATATTAAAATATTAAATTGAGTAATTAAATATTAAATTTCTTTGTGATTGAGTCCTACGCTGCCACCAATTGCCATCAGCATCTCACGTAGGCGGTTTGTGCTGTGATTACACTCAAATAATTTCATACCAAATGTCGAAGGAATTTATTTATGTATTATTTTCCGTAGTATTTTGTTCTTGAATATAATCAGAAGATGCTTATGTAACAACAGTTTGGTTTTGTGCTGTATTATTTTGTCTAGATTTTTACATTTGAGTTTGGTCTGAAAATAGATATTTCTTTTGTGTAGATATAAAAAAATGTGTTAAAGAAATTATTTTTCTAAACTATCAGTGAATATGAATGAGTGCTAAGCGTAGTTTTACCGCCACCCAATTTTATTCGTGAGTGAAAGGGTTAATGTTTCTGAAGAGGAACATTCCCCTATCACAAATCTCTTCTCTGTTCTTTCATTATCTGTTACTTTTGATTATCCATGTAAACGATTTAGAAATGCATTAAGCTTTCTCTCTTTTACTTATTCTTTGAAGGGGTGTAGAAATATGCTAAAGTACTCGGAATAGTTCTCCTTTACCTAGTATATAAATATATATATATATGGCATGAGTTTCGTGTATCGATCTCTCACAGCACGGAAGGAGAGGCTCTTAGCCCTACCTCCAAACATATATATATATACAGACACACACACACACACACAGTGTGTATATATATATATATATATATTTATACGTGTGTGTGTGTGTGTGTGTGCGCGCGTGTGAACAAAGTATAACATAAGTAGAGATGCATTATTGTTGAAATGTTGAATGAAACCTAATATTTATATAAAATTTAGGTTTAAATATATTTGTAAAAGAAGCTAAAAGTAGATGAAACTTTTTTCCTCAACGAAATTGAGCTGTCGTTGGAGGCAAAACTTAAATTCATCTTTTTCATCTGCTTAGATTGAGTCTCTATTTGCCTTGGCGCTCCATCGGCCCTGAAAAGTAATGTTGGACGAAACGAACGAACATACGCGAAAGAGACACGTTCCGACACGTTCAGACAAGATCAAGGAGCCTGTTACCTACGACGAGTATTTCCCTTCTTATTCTCCTCGATCATTATCATCTTTGAGAGCTTTCTCGTATTAACTTTTAAACGCACGCAAAGAGATAGACAACAAAGACGCGCAAGATTTCTTATAGGGTTCGTAAGGGGTGGGCGCTCGGAACCCTCTTTCTAGGTACATCCGGTCTGTTCTAAGTCAGGTAGGTTAGGTTTATTAAACTAACGATAAATTTCCATGTTTACATTTCTCTCCTTTTCAATTTTGTTTTTCCGAACTTTATTTTCGATCTCTTCCGTTGCTGCGGAAACGCTCATGTCTCTCTTGTTACTTCCTCTCTTCACTCAAATAAATATTAAATCATCTCATAGGTTGTTGTTGTCTCTTCTTTTCTGCGCATTTCGCTTCCTCTGTCATTCCTTCAGTCCCAATGTCTAGAACTGGTTGGAATTGTCATAGGTAGTCATGCATTTGGTCCTGTTTTCTTGAATATGTTTTCATTTTTGTGCTTTCGTCTCTCTCTCTCTCTCTCTCTCTCTCTCTCTCTCTCCTTAATGGAAGGACTATTTTTTCGATTTCTCTTCACAGTGCACCTTCAGTGGTGAGTTTGCGACTTTCTGTTTCTGTCGGAATGAGGTGAGAGAGACACTCTATATTTGGACTCAAATGAAGAATTTTTCTCATCCGAACGAACATCCAGTTTTTATATTTGGTTTAAATTTCTGACAAGAACCATTTTTGCACTCTTGAAAAAGATTGGTAAAGCTTTTAAAACCTCACTAATAAGTCTAGTTTTAGCAAACTTAGTTACAATTGAAGTATATTAATAATACACGGTATTAATCACACTTGTAAAACTACACTAAAAAAAATATACTTAACGAAATTGAGTAAAACTAAGTGGAATTCTTTTAGTTTTCATTACAAAAATTTGGATAGTGATTTCTCTTTTTGTTATAAAAACATAAAATTTTGCATTATTATTTTAATATCTAGTAAAAGTAACTAAAATTCTGGTAACAATAGCCAAAGTCTGTTTCATAAAAGTGAACCTTTTCTCAGCGGCGATGTGCACGATTGATTTTGTGTGGTTACCTAAAAACTTTAATGTAATTACCACTTATGCTTTAAAGCCAATAAGTAATTTAACTAAAAAGCCCAAAGTAATTTGTAAATTATTCAAAACCAAACCACAAATGTATATTTTACTCTAATTTAATAGCAGACCGCCAAACTACTGCAACTAATTCGTTCAGTTTTACGAGCAATTGTAATGTTCCTTTTTAATATGTTAATTACTATTACTGTTCTATTTCTTTACGAGTATTTTTCTATATAAACAACGCCATTCCTACTCTAAAAGCACACTGCGTGGCCGAGCAAAGAATGAAGACATTCGCTTTCCTGAAAACGTTTTATTAATTTTGACTTTGTAATTTACGGGTTGAGCTTTTAATTTATTGTTAATGTAACCTGAGAGAGACGATACGAGAGAGAGAGAGAGAGAGAGAGAGAGAGAATAAATGAATGAATGAGATGAGAATAGAGAATGAATGAATGAACTTACTGTATAAGATCGATATTACATTTCTGGCTTATTATTTGTATAATTTCACATTAAAATTTAACAGATCTCTCAACAATGACAAGGAAGAAATCTGGTTGTTGGTATCAGGAGGAGATTGTAGACACCAATCGACCAGGGAAGTACTCCGGGGGGAACGTTAGACAGAAGATAGGGAGTGCTGGAACTCCCGTTTCTCCTGTCAATGTCCTCCTTAGCTGATCTTTTCCGTGTCTCATCTACCCTGTGAACAGTCCAGCATGCTCTCAAACACAAGCTTCTCTCCCTATTCTTCACTACATACACATGCATCTTACACATTAAATAATCTTTTCAAAATTAAAAGAAAAATGACATCAACTTCAAGAGCCTCGGAATCCCCTGGCGAGGGGACCATAAATGTCCCACTTCTGGCTCCCCCCTGCTGATACTGGAAGCGCAGACCCGGCAGCGGGACTGGATCTGTTACCGCCCATTCGAGATGTTCTGGACCTCTATCTGATTCACTTTTCTCAAATTTTCAATCTGTTGAACACCACCTCACCTCTAAACCTCATCTTCTTTTCCTCACTGAAACTCAGGTGTCTGGGACGACTGACAGCAACCCCTTTTCTGTACCCTCTTACTTTCTCTGTACTCAATTTCACTCCAAAGGTGGATGTTGCATTTATGAACGCAATGACCTAACTTGTTCTCGTATTCCCGAACTCGAATCTTCCGAATTCTATACCCTCTGGCTACGGCTTACATGCCAATCTCAAACAAAATACATCTGCGCTGTCTACATTTCTCCTAATTCTACTGACTATTCAAAATTCTTTGATTATCTCACTTCCAAAGTGGAATACATTCTTTCCCGCTCTCCCTTTGCTGAAATCTCCATTTTATGAGATTTCAATGTTCGCCTCCACCTTTGGTGAACTAGCTTCCAACTTTTCTATCCTAAATGACCTAGAGCAGATTGTACAGCACCCTACTCGTACCCCGATCGCCTTGGAGGTAGGCCCAACATTCCGGATTTATTTCTTACCTCTCATCCTTCTTCTTACTCTGTGAAACTTTTCTCTCCGTTGGGCCCCTTCGATCACAATCTTTTATCTGTTTCCTGTCCTCTGGCTCGAATTCAGCCTTTGGATCCTCCCAAGAGGAGGCGCCTTTGGCACTTCGGCGCCGCTGATTTGGAGGCCCTTAGGCAATACTTCTGTGATTTCACATGGAATGATTACTTCTTCCGTGGCCGGGGACCTTCTGGGTGTGCTGAGCGCATCACAGAGGTGATTCTCTCGGGCATGGAGGCGTACATTCCATATTCTATTCCTACTACTAATGCAAAAAAACCTTGGTTTAACTTTACTTGTTCTAATGCTATCCGTAACAGAGAGGAGGCTTTCAGAAGGTACCTTCGCCATCCAACTCCTGACTCTCACTCAGCTTATATTTCTGCCCGGAATCGTGCAAAATCTGTTCTTCCTTCGACTCTCCAAAAATTCCTTCATCTGACAAAAATGTAAAAATCTATCCAATTCTAATTCTTCTCGCTCTTTCTGGCATCTAGCTAAAAACCTCTTCAACAACTTGACTTCCTCTTCTTTCCCTCCTCTTTTCCATTCAGACGGCACAGTTGCCGTCTCTTCTCCTGACAAAGCTGAATTCTTCGCTCAAACTTTCGCCTCCAACTGAACCATGCACGATTCCGGTGTTGTTCCTCCATCTCCTCCCCCACTTCTGATTTTATTATGTCTGAAATTGAGAGCACGCAGTACCAGACTTTCTAAACTTTCTCATTCCTTTTCTGTCCAACTATCTAAGGCAAGGGTTAATCGGTATTTTCAGTCTTTCATCTTAACCGGTCAACTCTGGAACAATCTTTCTTAATCTATCTTTCCTCCTGTCTATGACCTCCCATCTTTCAAACGCAGTGTCTAGGCATCTCGAAAACCTTAGACGTTGATTTTGGCTCTCTTCTTGTTCTATGGGAGGGGCGCTTTAGCTGACATTTGCCCTTGGCCCCTCCTTCCTGCATAAAAAAAAATCAAAGTGCCTCGAGAAAAGGCATTTAACCAAACTGTTATACATTCTCTTATTGGTCTAAAGACAAGGCCGTACTGTAAGTTTTTACACGATTGCTTACCTTTTTAAAGCACCCATTTTCTCTCTCTCTCTCTCTCTCTCTCTCTTTCTCTCGTCTTTGTTTTGAAATAAGTAATCGTTATCCACAATGATCAAATTTTCAACCTTTAATCAACAATCAAATTAATGAACAAATCACATTAAATTCCGTCTACGACACAGCAAGTAAAGTTCACGCAAGTCGTTATATATGTGAACCTAAAGTGATATGAATGTGCTTGTGATTAGAACACACTGTGTTGCCTTTGGGAGGAAATACAAACTCACGGTGGATCATGCTCCTGAAGAACCATGCACCCGAACCTATAGAAACGGGAGTGTCTGCAATGCAAACTAACGACATGGGCACGGAAATGGATATGCATCAGACTGTTCATATGATTATGATAACACAAGCATTGTTGATTCCAGTGGTGATGAGCCACGTACGGGAGTCACGTTAGTAAGTTCACTCTCTTTGCACCCTGCAATGATACTGCGAACTGATTGTACCCTGAATAGGTGTACAAGCAGAGCCGTGCTTTGTGTAAAGCAGACACCTTTCTTCTGACTCATACTTAATCCATTAATATGTGGCTCTGTCATATATTAGTGAAAAATATCATGTATATGAAAATTATTTCATGAAAATAACACGTCAATAATATTTATGATGAAAATAACCACGAAGGAAAATAAAAAACGAGATAGTGCTCAAGCGCTTTCAGTGTTCCTAAGGATGTCATTAGACGAAAGCCCTTGAGCGCTATTTCGGGTTTTATTTTCTTTCGTGGTTATTTTCATATATATATATATATATATATATATATATATATATGATACACACAGACCGTGCATGGAACAAGGAATTCTTCTGGGAAAATTAAATTCACTATAGTCCGAATAAGTAAATAAGTAAATGACAAACTATAGATTTTTCTTTTTCATGATGTTAGCCCGACGTGGGCAACGGGTCACTCGCAAAGAGGCCCCAAAAATACAGCTTCCCTCACCAGCTATCTGCAAAGCAGTTCAATCCTATCATGAAACGCACATGTTATGCGCCTTGAAAAGTAGACGCTCAATTTTGCTAGTTGAGGTTTAAGTTTTGGTTTTTGGCTAAAAATACAATAGTTACCCCTTTTTCTTTGATGTATTCAATCCGACGTGAATGCAACGAGTCTTTTGCTTATATTGAGAATCTGAATATAATTGGGCTAGGATGCTTTAAACCAGGGATGGGAAACTAATAAATTTTTAAGTTTTCGATTTCAGTTTAAGTTTGCAAAAATATCGATTTCAGTTTCGATTTAAGTTTTTAAGTTTTTTTCGATTTGAGTTTATTTTTCGATTCAAGTTTTATATTTTTCAGTTCGTTAAATTTAAATTTCGATTCTTTTTTTTTCAGATTTCTTTAAGAATTTCTTTGTATATTTTTATTATTTTTTGGGGAGTACCCTGTTGACAAATTTAGATTTAATTTTATATTTGTATTTGCATTCGATTTCTGTTTTTCAAAGAGAGAATTTGCTTCAGTAATTATCTTTACTTTTGTATGATTAAACACGTAAGCATTTATAGCCAACTGAATCAGCATGAAACACTCATCTTCTTTTTTTTTTTTTACTTATTCGCTTCATTTCTTTCACATAAAGTTTTATTTAACAAAAAACTTTTAATTCGAAATGTTTTATTAATTCGTACACTTTTAAAATTTTAAAGCGCACGACACGTATAAAATATATAAATAATAGATAATAGATTAGAGAAACATTCCAAAGGATTAACATTTGAGTTGAAGTTTGGTCATTCCCACGGATAATCTCACTCGCTTACGTAGATATAGATAGTACGTATAGCTATTATCGAACTGAAAAATTTAATGATCAGAAAAAACTGAAGGTGTCCTTACCAAGTCATTAAACTTAGGTCAACGAAAGGAGCACAGTCATTATTGAAAAGTATTTTGATATGGGATAAAAATTTTCCTCCCTAATTCTTTTTCTTTCATTTTTAAAACCATTGTTTCTAGTACTTTCAGCCGCGTTATTTTCTACATCGAATTAAAGGATAAATGGATATTTTAAATCCATACAAATGTTAAGTCTCAAAAAACAAAAAATAATTCACGTTATTTATATTTTTTGGCAATCGAAATGCTCCTCAAAACTGAAACGCAAAACTCTTATTTTTAATCTATTCGAATTCAGATTTCAGTTTTTGTTTGTTTTTCAATTTCATTTCGAATTTCGATTTTAGTTGTCAGAATTTTTTTCAGTTCGATTTTTTTTTTTATTTCAGGTCATAAAATAATATCGGTTTTATCAGTTTATCGATTCCAATTCGATTCAGTTTCCCATCCCTGCTTTAAACCCTAGATCCTGTCCCAAAGCTGGATCCTATCTGCTTTGCAGATAGTTGGTAAGGAAAGCTATATTTTTGGGACCTCTTTGCGAGTGACCCGTTGTCCACGTCGGGCTAACATCATGAAAAAGAAAAAAATATAGGGTTTGTCATTTACCATTACTTATTCGGATTATACTGGATTTAATTTTCCCGGAAGAGTTCCTTGTTCCATACACGGTGTGTGTGTGTGTGTGTGTGTGTGTGTGTGTATCATGAAAAACCTCAGGGGACCATTCTGAGTTCAATCTCACCCCCCCCATATATATATATATATATATATATATAATATATATATATATATATATATACACATTTTAACTGCAAACAACAGTATAATTAATGTAAAGAATGACGCTTGTGTAGAAGAGCCTCAGCACAAGACGCTCTTCTACACAAGCGTCGTTCTTTACATTAATTATACTGTGTGTTGTTTGCAGTTAAAATGTATATATGTACGGCATGAGAAAGTGCTTCCTCAGGGCATTTGATTCCGCTCGTAAGTAGGAGAATTACGACTACGGTGTAGTGGTTAGCATGTCTAACTGGCAATTAGATGATCCCGTGTTCAATTCCTGGGAGGTACCTCATTTTTCATTTGTTCGTTCTTTCTCCTCGTCTTGTGCGGACGCTCTTCTATACAAGCGTCGTTCTTTACATTATATATATATATATATATATAGGGTGAGTCAAAAGTCTGGAAACATAGGAACTATGCTTTTCACTGCAAATATATATATATATATATATATACACACACACAGGGTGTTTATAAAGGGTAAAATTCAATAACAATATAATAGAAGGCATACATTTAATGAATACGTAAGCATATGATTCTCCATGAGCACCATCAGTATCTTTACAGAGTTCGAATCTGTCAGCAGTATTGCAGAACACATTTTGGAGCATGACAGGGGTTATTTTTGTAACTGCTGTTACGATACGAGCACGTAAATGTCCCAGCTTCATTCAGATGGCGTTTTAAACACTATCGTCTTTCAACAAGATGGGGCACCTTGTCATTACGCAAACATTGTTCGGGAGTACCTAAATGAACGATTTCCAAATCGGTAGATTGAACGTGGAGGCAACAGGAACTGGGCGGCTCGATCACCTGACCTAACGCCCTTGGATTTCTTTGCATGGGGCTTTATCAAATCAAACGTCTATCAAACGAGGGTTACAGATCTGCAAGAATTACGTGCTCGTATCGTAACAGCAGTTACAAAAATAACCCATGTCATGCCCCAAAATGTGTTCCGCAATACTGCTGACAGATTCGAATTCTGTAGAGATACTGATGGTGTTCATGTAGAATCATATGCTTAAGTATTCATTAAATGTATGCCTTCTGTTATATTGTTATTGAATTTTACCCTTTTTGCTGCATTTTCACTGAAATAGGGACTTTATAAACACCCTGTATATATTTATTTATTTATTTATTGTAGTGAAGTCATGTTTATTATCTAATTTTCTTTACTCTTGTGTTATTATCACTCTTATCACACTGATTTCTGAATTGTGTAGCGAGGGAGTGGGGAAATGACGACAATTTATCATTATTTTCTGATTTTTATTTAAACTGAAACAATGAACACGAAGGGAATGGCGAGCCGGAACTTATCACTATAATTTGACCGTGGAGAGAGATTCACTTAAGTAAATTTAAAATCACAATTACATTTTTTTCACCAAACTAACCTCCCTTAAACACCACGCCCGAAGACTAGCCTCTGGTCTCAGCGCATTTTGAGTGTTGCCAAGTGGTATTTTATATTTCAAACAATTTCCTTTTACATATCTAAATTTCATACAATTTAATCAGTTTATTATACTCTAAAAAATACTTTAATCAGTTTATTAAAATTCTTATTAAAAAATTATTATATTTCGTATTAAAAAAAAAAAACAATACACGACAATATATATATATATATATATATATATACAGTATATATATTATATATATTATATATATATATATATATATATATTATATATATATATATATATATATATATATATGTAGAGAGAGAGAGAGAAAAGTCCTTCAGGATTTTATACATACGGTACAAATAATTTGTTAATAATAAATAAATTCCAATGATATCACTGCAGTGCACACGATACTTTTCAGAGCAACTATACAAGCCCAGGCTAGAAGAGGAAGGCCCTAGGCGCTAGTCCCAGTCAGCGCCATGTTAGTAAGGATGGAATACAGCAATGAAGAAAGCGTGTATCTTGTATCGTGGGATATTTCTTATAATAATTGTGAAGAAAGTTTGCGTTTATTTCAACAAAATTATAATAAATCACCACCAAATGCAACCACTCTTCGATACTGGAATCTCAAACTTTTGGAAACAGGGAGCCTTGTAAAAGATCGTCCAAGAAGCGGAAGGCCAGTAACGGCGATAGGGGACAACAACAAAGAAAATGTCTTGGCCAGTTTTCAAGTCGATCCAACAACTTCAACGAGAAAAGTCGCACAGGAATTGGGTATTTCCAAATTTTCAGTAGCTAAATATTGAATCACAGGGGTACCACCATTACAAACCCATTTACTCTCAGCTCATATACAACGATGATTCTAATAGATGGCTGGAGTTTGCTGAAACAATGAGACAAAAGTTCAACAGTGATCCACATTTCCTTCGAAAGATCAGATTTTCAGATAACGAGTAAAGGAAACAAACGCAACGTTCACTTCTGAGCGAAAAAAATCCCAAAATGTGATTGGGTAAACCCGTTAAAACGGTTACACTAACAGTTTGGGTGTGCATTGGTTATTCACGACTCGTTTTCTTTGACATAGCGAGAGATACGATGGATGGAAAACGTTATTGCCAGGTATTGAGAGACAGTTTTGCCACAGTTTACTGATGGCGTTGGCAGGAATTGGCTTTCTCAATATGATGGAGCGCCGACACATTACTCTGCAGCTGCCCGTGAGATTTTGGACACCAACCTTAAAGGAAGATGGCGGCTTGGGCAGCGACGTCCCATCGAGTGGGCAGCCAAATCATCTGATTTAACCCCATGTGATTTCTGGTTTTGGGCTTATTTGACTGACAAACTCTACACTCCTGGTTTTATCTATCCAAATATGAATGTCTTTGACCGCAGAATAGATGAAGAACTGAAAAGGATCCTACTCGATATGTTCAGAAGAACAATGAAGAATTTCACAGAGAGAATCCACAAATGTATCATAGCGAATGGAGAACTCTTTGAAGATTAAATTACAATTTAACAAAATATCTGTATGAATAAAATCTGTATAGACGTCTTGTTTGATTTGTTTCATCATTTGAACATTTATCTGTATAATGTTGTTACCTAAATAGTTGTATGTATAAAATTCTTAAAGACTTTTTTTCTACCGGGTGATTACAAATGATCTTCCCGATGTTAAACATTTATTATGAAAAACTAAGAAAGCTACAGCGAAAAGCAAGAGATACAAATAAAGAACTAAAAAAGTTTTGTTTACAAGCTATTGAAGTTCAATATGAGCTCCTTTTGTGGCTCTGCAGACATCAAAGCGGTATTCTGTTTTCCTTCATACATTTTGTAGCATATCATACTGAACTTTTCTAATAGCGTCACGTATCCTTTCCTTCAAATGTTTCAAAGTTGTTGCCATTGATGGAACAAAACCTCCATTTTTGACAGCCCCAGAGGAAAAAGTCAAAAAGGGATAGATCGGGCGAACAAACCGGCCAAAGAATGAAAGAATGGGCCCCCTCCCCCCACGCCCGATCCAACGATCAGGCAATTGCTCAGTCAGGAATGTTATAACCTCATTGTGGAAATGGGGTGGCGCATGACCGTGCTGAAACCACACATCAACTTTGTCACCTAGCAACTGGGGCATCAGCCACAGCTGTCGCATATCGCGGTAAATGATACCGTTAATCGTTTGTTCAGCAGGGAAGAAGAATGGACCGTACATTCTCTCAGCGGTAAGAGCACAAAACACGTTAACTTTAGGACTATCTCTGACGCGTTCAATATTACAAATAAAAATTCCCTGAAATATTCTTTATTTGTATATCTTGCTTCTCGCTGTAGCTTTGTTAGTTTTTTCATAATAAATGCTTAAAATTGGGAAGGTCATTTGTAATCACCCAGTATATATCAGAGGCAACGCTACAGGTCAGGCTGCTCGGGCTGAGCCCGAGTTAAGTTCCCAACCATATTAATTATCCAATGAACATTTTCATTGAATTACAAAAATTTCCATGAATTAAAATTATTTATATTTTAATTTACTTTTGAAGATTGTATTTTATAAATACAAAAACGATAAATTTCCTATACACATATCAATTTCCGTGTAAGAGTCACGCTGCCGTGTATACAGTGAAACTAATCCAATGACATATCGAGTCATCGACTGAAGAATTTCCTCCAGCAGTGAGTGAGTGAGTTGACGTTATAAGAGGTTAAATTAGAGTTGTAGGAGTGATGTCAGAAAGTGGGGAAATGGGAAATATAGATGAAGAGTTGATAGGTCCTCGGGCTCACCAAGGATGCGCAGGTTTTTGGGGGGGGTTAAGGTGTGGTGATAGGTGTTTCACCTTCCTTGCGCGTTCAAGCTTTTGTGGGGTGCTTGACTTGTTAGCTTATAGTTTGGGTTTTCTACCTCTTTTATTTAATTTTTATTTTTTATTTTATATTTTATTTTATTTTATTTTTATTTATTTTTTTATTTATATATATATATATTTTTTTTATAGGGTACAAAAAGTGCCGTTTGTTGGGGGTTTCTGCTGCGGGGTAGACTTCTCTTGAAGAAGGAGTACTCTCTCCCGCGCTGAGGTCCACTATCGAGTTCTTCATTGGTCTGTGGAGAGGTGTTTCGACCTTCCTCCAAGTTTTCTCCGCCCTTCTGTGCAGAAGCACATTGAGGGCGGGTAAGTTGGCTTGTTGGTGCAGTGCCTGGGTTGAGATCCTGTCGCTGAGTCGTTTCTCCAGGATGAATCTTGTTTCAGCGTTCTGTATTCTTTGTAGCAACTCGGGCTACAGCAAATGCCCAATGAACATAGAAAATTGATTTGTAAACGTACAACGGGGCAGCGATATTTGCTGGTCAATTAAACGGTGTCCAGATTAAGCTGAAAGAAGGTGGTTTTAAATATGAGCATTTTATCCACTGTTATGCGCATAAATTGAACCTTGAACCACATCTTTCAGCTTAAAACGCAAAAGAGTTTATATAAACTCCAAAATTAGCATCTCAAGTTTATGTGATAGGAGGTGGTGCTACAGATCAAGAACTGTATCTGCTGTTAAAACGCAAGGTGAAAGAATCAAAGATGCACTTCAAAGTATCTTAGATGATATTACACCATAGAATGAGGATGCCATTAATCAAGCTGAAAACCTACTTCTAAAATTAGATGACTTTAATTTTGTTTTTTATCAATTGTTTTGAAAGCCTTTTATCACAGGCACGTAAACTATCCCATGTATTGCAATGCTGACAACTTGACATGGAATTTTCCCGAAGAAAGATAGATGACTTTATTAGCTTTGTAATTAGTAAACATGCTAATGCTTCCTATAATGATATTTCACAAGAAACTTTCAGAAATATAGGAGAATCGGAAAATGTAGAGTCCCCGAGAAGACGAACACGGGCTACTAAAATAAACTACAGTATAGAGCAACATATTTTGTAATAATTGGCAACACATTCGAATCTTTGAATCGAATACATACAGGAATTTGCATTTTTTGGAGTTGAGACAATTTAATGACAACTTTCTCTCGTAGCATTTAGCTTGCTCACAGTTAAAGTATCCACATATATTTGAAGTGAAATCGTTAGCATGTGAGTTAAAGTATGCCTACGAAGATGCTGAATTTAGTAAATGTGAATCTGCTAACGATATTTTACAACTGTTTCATGAACTACACTTACTGAACGCATTTTCTGAAGCTGTGAAGCTCATTGAGCTACTTCATACAATTCCTGTGACTTCCGCATCAACTGAAAGAAGCTTCTCTACCCTCTATAGAGTGAAGACATATTTGAGAAGTACACTGTGTCATGAAAGACTCTCATCCCTCGCTTGAATCTTAATCGAAAAAGAGTTAGTTATTAATTTAGAGCGAAGAAGAGATATTTACAAAAGAATAGTAGACGAATTCGCCAGAAAACCAAGACGTTTGGAATTCGCGTACAAATGTACAAATTAGGTAAATTTTGCATTAGTTTATTTTTCCTTCAAGTATTTAATGCTACATTCATATTTTATAAAATATATACTTTTATTACGACAGTTAAGTAATAAACAGTCGAAATCAGCTATACAGTATCTTATAAATTGTGTCTATATTTTGTTAAATACCTTCAATTTGCCCGATCTATGTATAGTTATGGAATTCAAACCGACTGACCAAAATACCCTGGCGTTGCCACTGTTTATATATATATATATATATATATATATATATATATATAAAATCTTGGTTAACCTTGGTTTGGCTTCTTACCGAATTGTTTATTCTGACGGTCAAGCTTGTTGCTCCACCTTAGACCTACAGCTTAACGTGGAATCCGAACCACGAACCACCACGGGTGGTCAGAAATTGCAAAGTCCTCGTTCGAACTCGATCTCACGACCTCTCAATCAGCAACCCAGCGTCTTCACCACAAGCCTACCCAGGGTACCCATTTATCTACTAACCAATTTTTATGTATGGAAGGATGAACAGCTGGGTTTGCTGCGCGCCTACTGCCGTCATAGAGAAGCGAAACCGAGGCCGGTGGATTCGTAGTCACTGATGCTAACCACTACACTACCGAGGCGCATATATATATATATATATATATATATATATATATATATATATGTTACTCTATACTTACTTTATGTTACTTAAATAAATAATAATAATAATAATTCAGAGCTGGGCACTTGCGGTATTTTTTGCGGTACTGCGGTACTGCGGTACTACCGTGTTGGTCGGTACCGCGGAAAGTACCGCGGGAAATTTGAATGCGGTAGCGGTACTGCTGTACTTTCAGCGATCCTTTGCGGTACTGCGTTATGCGGTATCGGTTTGGTAGTGCGGTAGTAGTACCGCAGTACCGCAGTACCGCAAAAAAACGCAAAAAAAAACCGCAACCGCCTTACTTTATGTGAGTTCGAACGACGGACCTACGGTCGACCCCTCTGCAGCATCCCGCCTCATTTGCGGGATTTAGTGAAGGAGGGAATTGCTGTCTGATCTCCTCCTGCCCTCGTAGCCAGCCACGCATGGCTGGTCAGGGACTTTGCAAAGGAATCTGTCCAGCTGGTTCTTCAAGTTATTCAGGTCGGTGTGCTGGAGATTCCTCACTTCTTTTGGAAGGACATTGAAAAACTTTGGGCCCCGTATTCTGAGTGTATTTTCCATCCTCGTTTTCATGGCCCTTGTCCCATCGCAACTGGGACAGTACAAAATTTGTCTCTTCTCTCATTCCATTTTGTTTCTATTTCATTTTTAAGGTTAGGGACATATACACACACACACACACACACACACACAGTATATATATATATATATATTATATATATATATATATATATATATATAATATATACACATAATGTATAATGTAAAGAACGAACAAATGAAAAATGAGAACGAAGAAATGAAAAATGTGGTACCACCCGGTACCTCATTTTTCATTTGTTCGTTCTCCCTCCTCATCTTGTTCGGAACGCTCTTCTACACAAGCGTCGTTCTTTACATATATATATATATATATATATATATATATATATATATATATATCCAGGTAGTGCTTATATTGCTATAATGCTAAAGAAATATTGATGAATCAACTTCTCATGGTTGTAGCGATAGTGACCTGGCAACTTCGAATTAGTAATCTAAATGACACAAATTTCGACATCGCTATGAACGCGACGAAACAGTATATTCCAAACATAACTGAAACATTTTGCTACCATCACTTTAAGAAGTTGTAAAAATAATGCAGTTTTAATAATGAAACATTAAACAATTGAAAATATTGATCAGTTAATATAAAGTTAATATAAAGAAGACTAGACACCAATCGACCGGGGAAACACTTCGGTTGGGGGGACGTTAGGCAGGAGACGGAGCGCTGGAACTCCCGTTTCTCCCGTCACTCTCCTCTTTAGCTGATCTTTTTCCGTGTCTCATCTACCCCGTGAGTAGTCCAGCATGCTCTCAGAAACGCGCTTCTCCGTCTATTCCTCACTACACATACATACACTTTACACACTACACAATAGTTTCAAAATTACAAAAAAAATGACATCGTGAGCCTTGGAGACCTTGATTTCGGCTCTCTTGTTTATATTGGTGGAGCATTTTTACGAACGCTCACCCTTGGCCCCTCCTTCCTGCATTAAAAAGTAATCCAAAATTTCGAAAGAAATTCATTCTTATTGTACTGACCATACTTTTTTTAATCAACCTCATTCTCTAGATCATCAAAACTTGGGGAAACAAACAATTTATAAAGAAAACAAACTTCGGAGAAAATGTTTACAGCTAATCCTAACCGTTAAATATGTCATCTCGTTTCTTCGTGTTTCTCAAATTTTTAAAACGCGGTTGCAAATTATCGTACAATATATGGTAATTGCGATATGACGTTATGTACGAGTACATTAAATTATAATTTTGTTTCGTCTATTCTCCACATTTTTATATAGGTAGGTAACTGCGAATAGTCCAGCATGCTCTCAAACACACACTTCTCTCCCTAATCTTCACTACACATACATGCATCTTACACACTACATAATCTTTTCAAAATTTAAAAAAAAAAAACAACTTCGAGAGTTTCGGAGTCCCCTGGGGAAAGGACCATAAATGTCCCCACTTCTAGCTCCCCTGCTGCCGGTACCGGGAAAGCAGACCCGGGCAGCGGGGTTGGTTCCGCTACTACTCATTCGAGATGTCCTGGACCTCTGCCTGATTCTTTTTTCATAAACTTCTGCAACACTCTGGCCTTTCCTCAAATTTATAATCTCTTGAAAACCACCTCTCCTCCTCTAAACCTCACTTTCTCTTGCTCAGTGAAACTCGGGTGTCTTAGACAACTGACGGCAACACCATTTCTATAACCTCCTACTTTCTCTACACTCAATTTCTTCCCAAAGGTGGATGTTGCGTATATGTACGCAACGACCTTACTTGCTCTCGTATTCCGAACTTGAATCCTCCGAATTTTACACCCTCTGGCTACGGCCTACATGCCAATCTCAAACTAAATACATCTACGCTCTCTACCTTTCTTCTAATTCTACTGAATATACAGAACACTTTGACTACCTCACTTTCAAAGTGAAGTACATTTTATCCCACTTTCCTTTCGCTGAAATCTCCATTTTAGATTTCATTTCAGGAAATTTCCTCCCATTTCACTAACATCCCTGGTGAACTAGCTTGCAACTTTTCTATCCTGAATGACCGAGAGTAGATTGTACAGCATTCTACTAGTACCCCCCGATCGCCTTGGAGATAGGCCCAACATTCTGGATTTATTTCACACCACTCATCCTTCTTACTCTGTCAAACTTTTATTTCCGGTGGGCTCCACGACCACAATCTTATATCTGTTTCCTGACCTATGGCTCCAGTTTGGCCTTTGGATCCTTGGCGCTGCTGACTGGGAGACCCTTAGGCAACACTTTTTTGATTTCCCCTGCAATGATTACTGCTTTCGAGGTCGGGGCCCCTTCGAGTGCGTTGAGCGCATCATGGAGGTGATTCTCTTGGGCATGGTGGCGTACATTCCATATTTTAATCCTACTACTAATACGTAAAAACCTTGGTTTAACTATGCTTGCTCTAATACCATCCGCAACAAAGAGGAGGCTTTCAGAAGGTACCGTCGCCATTCAACTCCTGACTCTCACTCGGCTTATATTTCTGCCCGGAATCATGCAAAATCTGTTCTTCGACTCGGGATTGTAAACGGCCACTGTTCTTCTCTTAAAGCTATTAATAGTGGTGTTCTTCAGGGCTCTGTCCTGTCACCCATTCTTTTCCTTTTATTTATCAATGATCTATTAAGTCACACTTCCTGTCCTATCCACTCCTATGCCGGTGATTCCACTCTTCACTTCTCCACCCGCTTCACAAAGTATCCCTCTCAACAGTTACTCTATGATTCGCGTAGGACGGCTATAGTGTACCTGACCTCTGATCTTTCTACTATCTCTGATTGCGGCAGAGAAAACCTTGTGGCTTTCAATACATCAAAAACTCAGTTCCTCCATCTGTCTACTCGTCGCACTCTTCTACACAACTATCCCCTTACCTTCAACAACACACAACTCAATCCTTCCTCTTCTCTTAACGTTCTTAGTTTCCTTTTATCGTGATCTTTCCAGCAAAGATCACCTATACCTAACTGTATACCTCCTCCTTTAAGAAGAGCACGTAGTACCCGACTTTCTACACATTGTCATTCCTTTTCTGGCTAACTCTCTAATGCAAGAGTTTATCGGTATTTTCAATCTTTCATTTACCCAACTGGTCAACTCTGGAACAATCTTCCTCAATCCATCTCTCTCCGTGTCTATGACCTCCAATCTTTCAAACTATATTTTGGCTCTCTTCTTCCTCCATAAAAGGTGGGGGGGGCGTTTTCGCGGGCGTTCGACCTTGACTCCTCCTTCCTGTATTAAAAAAAAACCTATTTTATTTTGTAAAGAACGTGAGACAGCCACACTGCGGTATAAATGACGCACGCATAATTAATTATTCATAGAATATTATAACGAATGAAAAAAAAAAGACCTAATTTTAATATACTTTGTGATATAATGCATTTTAAGTCTATTTATAAGCAACAACGGCTTCCTAATCTGAAAAATTCTCTGGATATATTCATGTTTTAAACGAAAGACAGAACTTTCAAGAAAAGCATTTTGAAATTCTCTCCTTTGAAATATCTGATAAGATTTTAGTGTTCTTCGATGGCACTTCAAAATTTACGTGACAATAAAAGGAAAACTAAGTAGAATGAGAATAATTCATTGCTATGCAGACAATCAAAGGACAATTTTTTAGAGCGCACTGCAATAATAATCAGGGTTGAAATGGAGTGCTGATGAAAATTCAGTATTCCGTTATTATTGAAAGAGCAGGTATACTGTAGTTCCAACTTTTATAAAACAATATTTTGTAAATACTGATTGCACTTTATTTTATCAACATATTATTGCATCGACATTACATCAATATTAATTTGCGAACTGAGAGTAATATCACCCTCATTTCAACCGTATCAACCATATCAGCCATCAACCGTGCTAACTCAGTGTGTGTGTGTGTGTGTTTATATATATACTATATACTATATATATATATATATATATATATATATATATATATATATATACACCTTTGGTTAGCTTCCGCCCGAATTGTTCATTCTGACGAAGGTCAAGCTTTTCACTCCACCTTAGACCTACAGTTTAACGTGGAATCCGAACCACGCCAGAGTGGTATATATATATATATATTATATATATATATATGTGTGTGTGTGTGTGCTAATCAATAAAATTTTACCAATTTTCTTTAAGAAGCAAATGATAAAGAGAGACATTCTTGTCTGTAAATTCTTGTCATCATCGCCGTATGATAAAAAATAATGTCAGATTCCTAAACCTAAAAAATCTGTTTAAAAAAAAAACACTTTTATACCCAAAGGTATTAAGGCAGCGAGTAACACTATACGCTTTAAAATTTTCTATGTTGATGGTTAGGCAGATAACGATAAATATAGAAAGGAAAACTATAAAATTTCTATACTCGTAAACTTTTATTATGAGAGAAGATTTATGACGCCGCCACCGTTGCCTGTTGCGTTTATTTGTACTGCGTCAGCATTCCGTTTCAACATTACTTCATCCCTTCCTTATCCGTCACTCCCGCTCACCCCCCTCACCCCCGTTCGCACTCTTCCCTCTTCACGCGTTCCTTATCGCGTTGTGGGGCGTTTCACCCCACTGTTATCGAGCGGCCATCTTTATTTGTCATTTTTCTATAATTTTATGGCGTTCATGTTGTGGTTCGCTATCTTTTATCTGGACCATTCGCTAATTGACAGTAAACTGAGACGCCGTTTTCATTATCATTTCCGTGTTTCCATTAATGCATCGACGAGGGAAAAATTTAGCGAAAGTAACCTAACGGCGAATAACGGAGTAAGCTACAAAATAAACACTTATTTTCGCTTTTTGTACGGAGCTCAGAATCACCCTGAAAGAAAATTATATATATATATATATATATATATATATATATATATCTGGCGCAGTTTTAGTATTGCTGCTATTACGATTTGAAGATTCTGAAATCCGTTCCGAAATTTGGTTGAAATTCAAACTGGTATCGTAATCAAATGATTGCGATTGGATCTAGAATTGTATTCCGGATCCATGTTTTTTCTTGCGTAGAAAGTTTTTTTTTTCTATATGGACATTGAATAAAAATTTTATACTGAGCCACGACTCCAACGGAAATTATTTCGGCCACTAGATATATATATATATATCAATCAATCTTGTCCGCAATGATTATTTTACTATCTGATCATGCGGCCGGAATGCACGAATACACTTTATAGTCTAACATTAGTCACATTGAGTGCGGAATGTTGAATTTGGGCTATCTGAATTAGATTTCACTGAAGTATTAAAGAAGGAGCGTCCCGAAGTAAGGGGCGGGGTGAACCCCTACATTTTAAACAGAAAGAGTTAAGGGAAAACTCTAAGTGGGTGTCATTAATTAATTTCTTTGCACCATTTTCAGAGAGAAGAAAGGGGTGGTGAGGCCTTTCCAAAAACAAAACTTTTGGCCAACGGAACAAATTCTTGGGACGTCAAGAAATTTTTCGCAAATATCAAAATTTTCAACGAAAGTTTTCCGACAAATACCATGAAACAAAGTAAACTAATCTAATCTATAACAAAATGATCTAATCTAACTTACCTTTACCTAAACTAAACTAACCTAACCTAGAGTAACCCAACCTAGCATAACTATATACATTTACAAAGACTGCAATTAGAAATTTTCAAGACAGTAAAGAATCGAATTAAATATTTCTCCGAGACATTTCCAGAAAAAAATCAAAATCTAGTTTTTATTTTTTGTCTTTTAAACTTTATTACTTTTAATGGAAAGCAATTAAGGGGAAAAGTCGCCGTGAAGCTTGTGTCAGAAAACGTCGCTGACCGAAATTTTAACTTGGATTCAGATTTGAATGTAGATGTGAGCTATATTTTTATTCGGAATCAAATTCGACGGTCGGAATCGGAATTGAAATCAATGTCAAAATTAGTCATAAGTTCGAATGAAAAAGTTCCGTGTTTTATATTAAAATTGTCAATATTTTTTATAATAAAGTATTCAACAGGTTTTCTTTTATCATTATTATTAATGTTTAAAAATAATTGAACGTTATTAATATCAAAGTTATGTTCGCTAATTAAACTATGTCTGTACAAGGCTGAATTTTCGTCGGCTGTATTTAAACTACATTTATGTTGATATTGGCGTCTTTTTAAACCAATAGTTTGGCAACAGCCTCTACTGAAATCTTACATTAAAAGAAGGGTTAGATAATTTGTTTGTAAGAGACTATGAGTAGAACAAGAGATCTGTGATACCAGAACATGAAACTTTTGGCTTTTAAAATCTCCTGCTTTTCGGGAACAATTTGCGCCGTTTTGAGCTGCCTGAAGTATGACGTTTTAAGTCTTTATTTTTTAAAATTTTGAATCACTGATTCAGTTAGTTTTAGTTTTGCTGTCAGGAGGAAGAGAGAAAGTTCTCTCAAAAAGCCTAGCGGTTTTTAGTGTTTTTTCCTCCTTTTAACCTTTGTAATTTTATCTGTTTCATCTAATTTTTACAGGGTTATTGTGTTTTTAGTAATTATGGTCCTCGGTTAGTTAATCAAGGCCCATGAAAAAGGATGGGACTTTTTCTTTAAAAATGTCTCATTAATAAAGTTATTCCTAATTCCTTTTGTTCCGAACGGGTTCGTACAAAAATGAAAAAACACCCTTTCCCTCATTTTTATGAGAAAACGTTGCATAATTTGGTTAATATTCGTTTTAACGTCCCTTTCGTTTTCGATAAAGAGTTAATTTTCTGCTATTTTCAACCAAAACAAGAATACTTTATTCTATACTAATTTTGGCGGTAATTCCTATTTATCGAGATATTTATTTTCGAAATTATTAAATTTTGGCGCCATTATTCACTAGTCAAACCATCTCGTTCCGTGACGTATGTAGTCGTTATTATCATTAGCCAATCAGCGGCTGCCCCTGCCCCATGTCACGAGATTCTCCCGCGCAGGTCCGGCGGCTGAAATTTGAATTCAACAGTCGCTTTAGAATGGCTGTCTGTGGTGGAAGCTTCCAGTCCGAGTGGAACGTCATATATGCCTAGGTTAGGTTAGGGGTACTACTTACCTTTCCGAGTCCCGAATTCATCATGGGGTATCCATGCCCGGTTAGGTTAATTGAATGCCCGGTTAGGTTAACTGTATGCAGAGATGGGCAGTATCGCGATACATGTATCGACGTTACGTATCGAGCGATAGTTTTGTATCGGTATCGATATCGCTTTCGCCATCTATAAAGTATCGATGTATTGGTATCGCCTTAGGGATTTTTTCGTGTATCGATGCCCATCACTGACTGTATGCCCTTGACAGTTGGTTAGGTTAAGTTGTTATTTTCGTTAGTTTTAACTGTACACTTTTAACGATTGGTTAGGTTAGGCTACTTTTGCCGTGAATATTACTGATGAAAATAGGTTTTTCTGGTGTATTTCATGCGGAAAACATATTTTTCTGGTGTATTTTTGTGTAGGGTTGCCAGATTTTTCAAATGCCCGTGTGGGACAAAATTTTTTCTGAGGTTTTTTAAGACCAAATTTTTTTTCGAATTGAAACGATTTCTTCAACGGTTACAACAAACAAAATTAGAAAAATTTTATTACAATAATATTTAACAATTAAACATCGTAAATAAATTGAAATTATTATACATAATATTGAAATTCTAAATCAATTCATCCCTAAAAAATTTGCTTAAAAAATACTTTTTGTGGGACATTTTGAACGCGGGATTTTTGGATCAAATGCGGGACTGTCTGGCAATCCTATTTTTGTGTTTTCTTCAAATCTGACCTTCATTTTCCAATAAAACTCGTCATTTTCGGTCCTTTTGGAAGATATGTTAGATCGTCATTTCCTCAAAAATGAGGATTTTCCCGAGAACATGAAGGTCAGATTTGAACAAAATACACCAGAAAAATATGTTTTCGTGTCAGAAACGAGGGGGAAGTTAAAACAAATCTTTACCCATAATTTTGTCGATTCTCTTCAGTCTACCATAGACTATAAATTTTTATGACCTGGCATCGTTTTAATGATTTTTTTTAACCTTGCTTAACGCTCTTAATTTAAATGACTTTGTTCTCACGAGAATTTTTTTACTATAGCCACACTTCTGTATAGCACAGACTATCGCTCTTGAAACAAGAACTGGACAATAATGCACTTTTTAGAGAGTCCTTGAGTTACATTTTCTAATCCCAACATTGTCACTAATCTTTCTTCACATAACTTATCACTCTTTGAGAAGACTGCGTTAGGTTATGGTTTCTCTCTTGGTATTAATCGCTTGAGAGATTCGGTCTCTGATTTTATTAGTTCCTTCAAAAGTTTAGCTCGCACTCAACATTATCTTCTGAGGATTTATCCCGTTTAAAAGACTTTATTTTAGGTGAACTCTTTAATAATTTAAAACAGAGCTTAACTATTTAAAAAATACTATGGTCTGCCTTATTAGATCTCAGACTTAATAACGATAACATTTTTATTACAAAAAACTTATAGTTCGTTATGGATAAGGATAATTGGTTAATTTTTAGTATAACCTGCCACCTGAATCCAGAGTAATCCATAATCCATAAGGTTCCTCATGATCTGGAATGCACAAAGCTGTATCTCAAAGCCTGTGAAATGCATTATTATGAAGTTCCAAGCCCCAATAAGAATCTCCAGAAATTACACATTTATTAACACCGCCATGACAGGAGAGAGGAGTGAGGAGTTTCACATACGACAATCGTGGAGAGGCTGGTGCTAAGCTCGGGGGACTAAAGGGGGAGGGGGTCAGAGCCCATTTGAATAAGGTTACCTAGGTAAGGTTAGGTTAATTTGTTTCTAGTAGTTTTGAGTGTGTTTTATTCTAATCTGATGTTCTAATGTAAATAGGCCAAACTGTGCGTCAGTTTTAACCTTAAAAAAACGCACATTGGCTCATTTGCACAAACATATGAACAGATTTGAATAAAGCAAACCAAAAACTACTTGAAATATGTATTTTTATATGAAAATCGAGGTAGCAGGTTATACTAAAAATTTATCGCGTAATTATTTCGAAAAAATTAACTCTTTTATCGGACGACGTGACTTACGAGAAACTCAACGCTAACCATCTTCAAATCTCCCAGCGGAATTTTAATAGACCTTAAACGTTTGCTTATGGATTTTCCTCGGTTTGCCAAGCAATTCTCCGCCTATTCTCCTAAGTTGCCTTCCTTTTACGACTTGCCGAGGGTTCATAAACCTAATATCTCATTACGACCTGTTATTTCTAACCTTAGCAGTGTCAATTACAAATTGGCCGAATGGCTCTCCGAGAACTTCTCGTTTTTCGTGGGCAATATTCATAATGCCCATATAAAAAACTGCCCATTTCCTAGATAAAGTAGGCAATGTAAGTTTGACCAACAAGAGAATAGTTAGCTTTGATGTTGTTTCCCTTTTTACTAAAGTTCCTGTCAAAAAAACTTTGTCCTATTTAGAAGAGTTTCTGGTGCTCTTCCAATATGTGCTCTACCGCGAAACTGTGATCTACCATATTCCAATACGTGCTCTACCGTGAAACTAGCCTTATAAGGCTAACTAACGAAAATATCATGACTTAACCTAACCAATCGTTAGGTCAACTATACGCCCTTGACGACTGGTTAGGTTAAGTCGTGATATTTTCGTTAGTTAGCTTTATAAGGCTAACTAACGTACCTGCTGCTAATCCGAATAATCTAAGGTAGATCACGTATTGGAATGTAAATTTTAAGGTAGAGCACATATTGGAAGAGCACCGAGTTTCTTTTGAAAAATTATGTACCTTTGGCTTTGCATATCCCTCTCTTTTTTTAAGATTAATTCGTTTATGTTTGACGCATTCCTTTTCTACAGTTAATAATTTATTTTTTAGACAGAAGTACGGTCTCAGTATGGATTCTTCTCTGTCTGCTACGCTGAGTAATTTATATATATGGAACGTTTCGGAATAAAGTATCTTGAAATCCTTACTCCACAGGTTCCTTGGTGCAGATATTCTGACATTTTTGGTCTGCTTCCGCTAAAATTGGATCATAATTATATAGTGGGCAGAATAAACAGTTTTACCTTCTATCAAGTTTATCGTTGAATTGGGACACAATTTAATTATTTCGTTACTTGACGCTCAAATTACACTGCTCTACAAATTTTGAAAAAGTTTGTGCTTCGGAGATAAAATGTGATTCCTATTATGGATTTTGTGATGCTGAAAACGAATATAACCATAAAAACAGTCGATTGGCTACAATTTCCAAGAAAATTTAAGTTACACATTTTGCATATACAGTATGTGTACCATATATTAGTAACATACCTGTATAATGCAGTCACTTATATTGATTCAACCCGTCGCTTCTTCGCTTGTCTCTTGTATTCAAATTCTGGAGCATCTCTTGTTATTGTCCAGCAGTAGTCTGCTAACAATGATGGACTCCATTTCCCCTGGTAGCGTTTCTCCATCGCTGAGATATCCTGGTGGAAACGTTCACCATGTTCATCGCTGACTGCTCCGCAGTTGGCCGGAAAAAATTCCAGGTGCGAATGGAGGAAATGTATCTTTAAATATATATTGCAGCCCATTTTTTGATAGGACAACAGCAGGTTTTCCACCAGCTCCCTGTAATTGTCAGCTTTGGTATTTCCGAGAAAATTGGTTGCTACTAACCGGAAAGCATTCCACGCTGTCTTCTCCTCACCACCTAGGATACGGTCGAACTCCTCATCTCTAAAAACTCGCTGATCTGTGGACCAACAAATATACCCTCCTTGATTTTTGCTTCACTGAGCTTTTGGAATTTACCACCGAGATACTTAAAAACTGCCCTCGTTTTATCCATAGCCTTAACCAAATTTTTCATGACGCCCAGTTTGATGTGTAAGGGTGGTAACAAAATCTTGCTCGATTCGACAAGTGGAGGATATTGAACATTTTTTGTTCCAGGTTCCAATGAGTGTCGGAGTGGCCAATCCTTCTTGATGTAATGAGAAGTCCTAGCCCGACTATCCCATTCACACAGAAAACAGCAATACTTAGTGTAGCCCGGCTGCAGTCCAAGCACGATAGCAACAACTTTCAAGTCACCACAAACCTGCCACTGATGTTTGTCATAGTTTATGCAGTTCAAAAGTTGCTTCATGTTGTCATATGTTTCCTTCATGTGGACTGCATGACCAACTGGAATTGATGGCAATACGTTGCCAACATGCAACAAAACAGCTTTTTGACTAAACTTCGATGAATCAATGAACAGTCTCCACTCATCAGGATTGTGAATAATGTTGAGAGCTGCCATCAGACCATCGATGTCGTTGCAAGCTACAAGGTCACCTTCCATGATGAAGAATGGGACAAAATCTTTTTGACGGTCACGAAACTTACACACACTAACATTTTCAGCGAGGAGATTCCACTGCTGCAATCTGGAGCCCAACAGCTCTGCCTTACTCTTTGGCAGTTCTAAATCTCTGATAAGGTCGTTTAATTCATTCTGAGTTATCATGTGCGGTTTAGAAGATGTCAAGTTATAAACAAATTCCGGGTCTTGTGAAGTTGAAGGCTCACAAGTTTCGCAGGTTCCTTCATTCTCCTCGTCCTCTGACTCCAGGGAGAATGAGTGTGTGGGCTCAGGAACGGGTAGTCCTTCGCCGTGAGGTACCGGGCGTATAGCAGAGGGTATATTCGGATATTGTAAAATCCACTTTTTCTTCTTGCAAATACCTTTCTTGACTGGAGGCACCATGCAGAAGCAACAATTGCTGACATGATCTGTTGGTTCCCTCCACACCATTGGCACTGCAAAAGGCATAGATTTCCTTTTCCGATTCAACCACTGGCGAAGGTTTGTTGCACAAGTATTGCAGCATATGTGTGGAGCCCAGCTCTTGTCCTGATCTCCAATCTTACAGCCAAAATAAAGGTGATAGGCTTTCCTAATCACGGCGGTTATAGCACGCTTTTGTGATGCAAAAGTCAATTCTCCACAAACATAACAGAAGTTATCTACACTGTTCACGCAATTACGAGGCATCTTTGTTCAAATTAGGCTAAAAAAATTCAGTTTCAAAAGCAAACACTAAAAAGAGTTTGACAAGGGTGCACTGTATGACTTCCGCGAATGAACTGATGCTGTGGCTTAATATGTAGACGCCTGTGACACATCGACGCCTTGACTCTACTGCGCATGCGCGTAGTTATATTTTTTTTATTTTAATAAATTAATGTAATTACATTGCATTTTAATAATTTTAAATTAGGTAAGGTTAAGTTAGGTTAGTATTCTATTTATATTAATATCAAAAACATTATGGGAAGCAATATGTTAAAATGATCCAATCTATTTTTGATAAGTAATTTACAAATACATAATGTAATAGATAAATTTAAAATTACATTTTATTGTATATACATGTATATATTTACATTAATTTATTAAAATAAAAAATATAACTACGCGCATGCGAGGTAGAGTCGATGTGTCACAGGCGTCTACATACTACGCGACAGATGCAGTCCAGTTAGTAGGGTGCAGGGTTGCCTGATATCTTTATAAATAGAGCCAATTGGCAATTTTAGGCATCATTTTCGTATTCAGTGACCCAAAATTAGTAAAGATTGACTACTTTTATTTCCGAAGCATTTTGGCTGTAGACCAGTGATTATCAAAACTTTTAATAATAAACCCGTCTTTACCGTTTTCAGAAAGGCCATCAATTCTACCCATTCTAACGTTTATGTCCATTGGGTTTCCTCCCATAGTTTATTTACATAAAACTGTATCCTTATAGGAGTGTTTTTTAGAGCCCTTAGGATATGTAGCCCATCGTAACCCCACACGTAGCCCCTCTTATCTTCACTCCAAATTTTATTATATCAAGAATTTCTTTACAAAATTGGGTTATTCTCGCATTTTTATTAGCAAAGCCTTACGAGCTGCCAAAACGAAGTTCTATAGTAATGCTACTAAGAATAAGTCTTTATGGGATCTTCTGGTGGTACCTTTTAATGCGAAGCCACTGCGGGGCGTCGTTCCTCTTCAACTTAATCTGGTATCACAGATATCTTGTTCCACTCGTAGTCTCTTACAAAAAAAAAATAAAAAATCGGATCACCTGAAGATCAGGGTCCCGAGCCTTCTTTAGTTAGCTTTATAAGGCTAACTAACAAAATTATCACGACCTAACCTAACCAATCTTCAAGGGCGTACAGTTGACTTAACGATTGTTTAAGTTAGGTCGTAATATTTTCGTTAGTTAGCCTTATAAGGCTAACTAGAGAAGGCTAGGGGCCCTGATCTTCAGGTGATCCAAAAACTCGATTATCTACTTCTTTTAATGCTGGAGTATATAAGATTCCACTTGGAGTATGTTCCAACTTTTGTCTTTTAAAATCTTTGTTTTTCGGGACATTTTACGCCGATTTGAGCTCTCTGAAGCATGACATTTTTAGCTTTTATTTTTTTTTTAAATTTTGACTGTCAGTTTTAGTCTTACCGCCTGAATAACAACGCTTTAAAACAGTATCTTTATCATCCATAAACGAGCAATAAGGTTATTATCTGCTGCTGATTGTCATGATCATTCTAGGGCATTATCAAAGAGCTAAAACTACTAAAGCTCAAAGATGCAATGAAACTGGCACATTTTATTTTTATTTACCTTAGACCTACAGTTTAACGTGGAATCCAAACCACGCTCCACCAGCAGCCCAGCATCTTAACCACTAGGCCACACAGGGTACCCATTTATCTACCAACCACTTTCTTTTTTATTGTGTGGAAGGATGAACAGCTGGGTTTTGCTGCGCGCCGGTTGCCGTCACCGGGTCTCGAACCCGGGGACGATGGCTTCGTAGTCAGCGACGCTAACCACTACACCACCGAGGCGCATCGTCAACATTTTATTCTGATAGACAAATTAAATGAAAAATTGAAAAATTAAGGGATCTTTTAAATTATTTTCCCCCAACATAATCTTTTCAACAATCACCACCGCAATTTCGAAAGACGCCAATATCAACATAAATATAGTTTAAATGCGGTTCCGCACAAACCTCGTTTAATTAGCTAACATAACTTTGATATTAACACATTCACCGCCAAAGTCGAGAAATCTCGTCTTGAACGTATACAGGGTGGGCCGTAAGTTTCCATACATAGGAAAAATAAACATTTTTTTATGGACAACCATTTTTATTTATATAATATGCTCTACATGGTTGCCATTGTTTTGAAAACACATTTCAATACGTGTTCCCCACTGTTGATGAACACGCATTAGCACAGTTGACGTTATGCTTGTAATGGCGTTGGTGATACGTTCCTTTAGATGATTTATGTCTCGTATCTTTTCCTGATACACCATGGCCTTCAAGTGCCCCCAAAGATAGAAATCAAGGGGGGTGAGATCTGGGGATCTGGGAGGCCACTCCACAGGACCACGCCGACCAATCCAAGCATCCGGAAACTGCTGATCCAAATACCGACGCACGTGAAGACCATAAGTTTAAATTTTCCTATGTATGGAAACTTACGGCCCACCCTGTACATTATAAGCTTTATTTTGGTATATTTTGTTTAGATATCTTTAGTTTTAAATTTTTGGTGAGACCTTGTTTGTAGTTAGATAAAAACTCGCAAAAGTGCTGGCGGTTGCTAGTTACCCTCTTAAGTGCTGGCGGTAAATGTGTTAATAACTGTTATTTTTAAAAATTAATAATAATGATAAACGAAAACACGTTGAATCGTTTATTATAAAAATCCCGCGACAGTTTTAATATAAAACGAAACTTTTCAGTCGATCGTTATGACCAACTTTTGTCTTTTAAAATCTTTGTTTTTCGGAACATTTTACGCCGACTTGAGCTCTCTGAAGCATGACATTTTTAGCTTTTATTTTTTTTTTAAATTTTGACTGTCAGTTTTAGTCTTACCGCCTGAATAACAACGCTTTAAAACAGTATCTTTATCATCCATAAACGAGCAATAAGGTTATTATCTGCTGCTGATTGTCATGATCATTCTAGGGCATTATCAAAGAGCTAAAACTACTAAAGCTCAAAGATGCAATGAAACTGGCACATTTTATTTTTATTTACCTTAGACCTACAGTTTAACGTGGAATCCAAACCACGCTCCACCAGCAGCCCAGCATCTTAACCACTAGGCCACACAGGGTACCCATTTATCTACCAACCACTTTCTTTTTTATTGTGTGGAAGGATGAACAGCTGGGTTTTGCTGCGCGCCGGTTGCCGTCACCGGGTCTCGAACCCGGGGACGATGGCTTCGTAGTCAGCGACGCTAACCACTACACCACCGAGGCGCATCGTCAACATTTTATTCTGATAGACAAATTAAATGAAAAATTGAAAAATTAAGGGATCTTTTAAATTATTTTCCCCCAACATAATCTTTTCAACAATCACCACCGCAATTTCGAAAGACGCCAATATCAACATAAATATAGTTTAAATGCGGTTCCGCACAAACCTCGTTTAATTAGCTAACATAACTTTGATATTAACACATTCACCGCCAAAGTCGAGAAATCTCGTCTTGAACGTATACAGGGTGGGCCGTAAGTTTCCATACATAGGAAAAATAAACATTTTTTTATGGACAACCATTTTTATTTATATAATATGCTCTACATGGTTGCCATTGTTTTGAAAACACATTTCAATACGTGTTCCCCACTGTTGATGAACACGCATTAGCACAGTTGACGTTATGCTTGTAATGGCGTTGGTGATACGTTCCTTTAGATGATTTATGTCTCGTATCTTTTCCTGATACACCATGGCCTTCAAGTGCCCCCAAAGATAGAAATCAAGGGGGTGAGATCTGGGGATCTGGGAGGCCACTCCACAGGACCACGCCGACCAATCCAAGCATCCGGAAACTGCTGATCCAAATACCGACGCACGTGAAGACCATAAGTTTAAATTTTCCTATGTATGGAAACTTACGGCCCACCCTGTACATTATAAGCTTTATTTTGGTATATTTTGTTTAGATATCTTTAGTTTTAAATTTTTGGTGAGACCTTGTTTGTAGTTAGATAAAAACTCGCAAAAGTGCTGGCGGTTGCTAGTTACCCTCTTAAGTGCTGGCGGTAAATGTGTTAATAACTGTTATTTTTAAAAATTAATAATAATGATAAACGAAAACACGTTGAATCGTTTATTATAAAAATCCCGCGACAGTTTTAATATAAAACGAAACTTTTCAGTCGATCGTTATGACCAACTTTTGTCTTTTAAAATCTTTGTTTTTCGGAACATTTTACGCCGACTTGAGCTCTCTGAAGCATGACATTTTTAGCTTTTATTTTTTTTTTAAATTTTGACTGTCAGTTTTAGTCTTACCGCCTGAATAACAACGCTTTAAAACAGTATCTTTATCATCCATAAACGAGCAATAAGGTTATTATCTGCTGCTGATTGTCATGATCATTCTAGGGCATTATCAAAGAGCTAAAACTACTAAAGCTCAAAGATGCAATGAAACTGGCACATTTTATTTTATTTACCTTAGACCTACAGTTTAACGTGGAATCCAAACCACGCTCCACCAGCAGCCCAGCATCTTAACCACTAGGCCACACAGGGTACCCATTTATCTACCAACCACTTTCTTTTTTATTGTGTGGAAGGATGAACAGCTGGGTTTTGCTGCGCGCCGGTTGCCGTCACCTGGTCTCGAACCCGGGGACGATGGCTTCGTAGTCAGCGACGCTAACCACTACACCACCGAGGCGCATCGTCAACATTTTATTCTGATAGACAAATTAAATGAAAAATTGAAAAATTAAGGGATCTTTTAAATTATTTTCCCCCAACATAATCTTTTCAACAATCACCACCGCAATGTTGATCTTTTCAATTATATCCACCCCAAAGTTTAAACTCTGTAAATTAACCAAAATAAGATAAGAAAACAATGACAACAAATTTATTACTTATTGCAAACATATAATAAATAGAGAACCATTATTTACGTAGGATAAAATTTGAATGCCCGGTTAGGTCAACTGTACGCCCTTGACGATTGGTTAGGTTTAGTCGTGATATTTTCGTTAAAACTAATGAAAATATCACGACTAAACCTAACCAATCGTCAAGGGCGTACAGTTGACCTAACCGGGCATTCAAATTTTATCCTATGTAAATAATGGTTCTCTATAAACCGGAAATATGATAGAATATAATATAATTTTCAAAATATGTATCTTATCGAATCAGGCGAGTTTGTCTAAAACAATTCCTCTAAAATACAATTTGTCTAAATCAATTTGTCTAAAACAATTTGTCTAAAATAGTTTGTCTAAAATCAATTTGTCTAATAACAATTTGTCTAAAATACAATTTGTCTAAAAATAATTTGTCTAAAATACAATTTGTCTAAACAAACAATTTAATATAATATGGCATACAAATTGTTGCCTGATGTACAATGCTATTTATTACTTGCCACGCCCTATCTTAAAAGGTTACCTCTTGTGCGGAATAGTACATCGAAATCAGTTATCCTGGAACCCATAACCCGGTTAGGTTAGGTTAGGTTAGGTATATTATGAAATAAAATCAACCCATTTTCAATCTTTTCATCCTCACTCCAAATTTATCAAGCAGACAAATGCATTTCTAGTTATCTTCAGTTATTAGTCAAATTGTATTTTAGACAAATTATTTTTAGACAAACTATTTTAGACAAACTATTTCGATGTACTATTCCGCACAAGAGGTAACCTTTTAAGATGGGGCGTGGCAAGTAATAAATAGCATTGTACATCAGGCAACAATTTGTATGCCATATTATATTAAATTGTTTTTAGACAAATTGTATTTTAGACAAATTATTTTTAGACAAATTGTATTTTAGACAAATTGTTATTAGACAAATTGATTTTAGACAAACTATTTTAGACAAATTGTTTTAGACAAATTGATTTAGACAAATTGTAATTTAGACGAATTGTTTTAGACAAATTCTCCTAGACGCGTATCTTATATACATATCTTAAAAATTCTATTATGTAAATAAGATAAGTAAAACCTGTTAAATTATCTCTTCCCTAATATTGACCTTTTAAACTGTCCCCCCTTCTCTGAAGCTGGGGGGTGAAATAGTTTAAAAGATCCACATTAAGAAATAAGAATAAATAAAAATAAGATTGAAGGCCAAAAATAAGAAAAAAATCTTAGAAATAAGGACACTTGAGAACCCTGTTTGTTCCTCATCAAGAAATCTATTAATATCAGACCAGAAATAGATGAAAGCACGTTACATCTCAATTTAGATTGTGTTCATAAAAAATTACCTATTTTCATTGGATTGAAACTATGAAATGATTTAAATACTGATGTAAAAAATATTGTGACTGTAAATTCGCTTAAAACGAAGTTGAAATCTCGATTAAGAATGGAATACTGAAAAATCTAGACTTAAATGTGCATTACTATTACTTATTCATTTCTCGTGTGTAATCTAGGATTAAATATACGATACATTACTTGTTATTGTTCATCTCTTATCTCTCGTGTATAATATTGATTTCTTTGTGCAGGGTGTTTACAAAGTCCCTATCTATTGCAGTGAAAACGTAGCAAAAAGGGTAAAATTCAATAACAATATAATAGAAGGCATATATTCAATGAATACTTAAGCATATGATTCTACATGAGCACCATCAGTATCTCTACAGAGTTCGAATCTGTCAGCAGCATTGCGGAACACATTTTGGAGCATGACAGGGGTTATTTTTGTAACTGCTATTACGATACGAGCACGTAAATGTCCCAGCTTCATTCAGATGACATTTTAAACTCAGTCGTCTTTCAAGAAGATGGGGCATCTTGTCATTACGCAAACATTGTTCGGGAGTACCTACTGTAAATGAACGATTTCCAAATCGGTGGATCGGACGTGGAGGCAACAGGCCCTGGGCGGCTCGATCTCCTGACCTAACGCCGTTGGATTTCTTTGCATGGAGCTTTATCAAATCGAACGTCTATCAAACGAGGGTTACAAATCTGCAAGATTTACGTGATCGTATCGTAACAGCAGTTATAAAAATAACCCCTATCATGCTCCAAAATGTGTTTCGCAATGCTGCTGACAGATTTGAACTCTGAAGAGATACTGATGGTGCTCATGTAGAATCATATACTTAAGTATTCATTAAATGTATGTCTTCTATTATATTGTTATTGAATTTTACCCTTTTTGCTACGTTTTCACTGAAATAGATAGGGACTTTATAAACACCCTGTATAGTATGTTATTCCTTCAAAAATGACTTTATATTTGTTTTATATCGATAATAATAATAATAATAATAATAATAATAATAATAATTTAAGAATAATACATACCCTAATTAATTATTCTTATTCATGATTTATGTGTTAATAATAATAATAACTTTTATTTTTATTAAGAGCCCGATAAAGCCTAAAGTTTAAGGGCCAAATTAAATAAAATAAATAGTCCAGTTTCACAATTATTTATGTCAATGTAAATTGTAAAACCAATGTATTTATTTTATCAATAAAGGTTATTCAGTTTTCTCAAAGTTCTCTCGAAAAGTTTCACGGATTTTAGTGCTTTTATTTCTTTTTAACTTCAAAAATTTTATGTTTTATATATATATAAATTTCAGTGGTGTGCCGTGACCTTCGAACCTAGGTATGCAATGTGTACGTGAGCCTTTGCCTCGATCAGAAAATCAAATATAATTTCGAGGAACTTCCTAATATAAGAATAAGCATAAAAAATATATCTTACAAATTACAGAAATTGAAAACTTTTTTTGTAATGATTTCCAATACACAAATGCATAAACGCAACTTCGAATATTTTTCTTTAATAATTTAATATGATGAAAGCCTTGAGGTTTCGTTGGCAACTGGACTGTAATGCGTAACGTTGCCAGTGTTCACCATCCCAGCCTTTCTAAAATAAACTACATATAATAAAATACTTAAAAATTACCGATTTTGAAGTTGATCTACTACTCGCACTTAATACTTAAATTACAATTATATACGAGCCATACCTGTAACTAAAGTAATCATACTTGAAAAATATTTAACTTTATATGGACTGCTTAGAGCTAAAACGCAAATTGAAAGTTGCGTACATTGTGGCTTTTTCAGCCAGTCTTAGCCAGGGAAATATATCCTAGCCAATAGCCATGATTTTGTACTCGTCCACATAAGAACCAAATTAGCTCACAGGGCACTCGAGCGTCGCACGACTTGAATATGTCCGTGCAGAACAGAAGAGAGTAGGATCTTTTATTAGTATGGTTTAAATTTTATATCATAATCTTTTTGATTCACAATGGGAAGGACTTGAAGGAAAAAAGTAGAATAAAAGTTTAATTACGTTAATTTTATCTTATGACAAGTTTTCTTTGGGTACGCTAAGCGTATCTGGCGGACCCTGATTGCACACTACTTACATATACCTTACCTTACCTTACAAAGGTTCCGCGCGATGATTTCTCATTTCGCGAAGGTCAAGCTTGTCGCCCCTCCTCTCGAGTTGGCCTGGTGAAGTAGTGAGTTGGATTCTTGCGCTCTCCACCTCACATAGCCAGGTACGCCCGGCTTATATATTACAGTAAGATTATAAAACTAGTGATTTCATGAAGTCCTTGAAATTTTCAGTAATTTTACGTAATTACTGTTTCACTCAGGGACTTCAGGAAGTTACTGACATAATTAAGAATTTCACGAAATTCCTGCAATAAGCTACCAGGGATTAGGTTAGGTCCCTGAGTGAAACTAATTACGCGAAATTACTAAAAATTTAAGGGATTTCATGAAATCACCAGTTTCACAATCTTACTCTAATATATATACACATATATATATATATATATATATGACGACATCATATATTCTGTAGATACCAATCAACTAGGGAAGTACTCTCGGGGGGAACGTTAGGCAGGGAGTGCTAGAACTCTCGTTTCTCCTGTCACTGTCTTCCTTGGCTGATTTTTTGGTCTCCTCTACCCTGTGAGCAGTCCAGCATGCTCTCAAACATACGCTTCTCACTTTATTCTTCTTTACACATACATACGCTACACACTTTTCAAAATTAAAAATAAAATGGTATCGTTCTGTGCCTTGATTTCGATTCTCTTGGCGCGGGCAGCATTTTTGCGGGCACTCGCCCTTGATCATTCTTTCCTGCATTAATAATATATATTAATAATATATATATATATATATATACACCGTATGTGTGTGCGTGTTTTTCTAGAAAAAAGGTTCCGGAACTTTACTATAAATTTCCTACAACTTTTGCAAGTTGTTACTACATCCGAGTCAAAAGAAAATCTTTTTCCCACTCTAAAAATGTTTTCATGGAACAAAAAAAAAAAATCAATAATTTCAAATTTTCATCTGCATTTTGAAAATAAAAGGTACCGGAACGCCGTTCTGGCCGTTCCGCCAGAAAAAAGCTATACTGTATAGTGACGGTCGGCTTCTTAATGAATGCAAGGCATGCACTGCATGCGTAAATAATATACTCAATGAATTTAAAATTATTATTTAAGTTAAAAAAATAAAGTTAAAATTATTATTAATATTATTAATATAATATTGGTCCTATCCTCGGTTACTACATAACTCATAAGAATACCATAAAAGACAAAATACAGCTTATCTAATATGTACTACACTGTAATGCATGTGACTGCATGCGTAAGTAAAATTACCACGAGCCGCCACTGCGTCGGAGTCGGAGTGTATACTCTATGTATAGCGTTCATATGCGCGTAAATACCTTAATATTTTAATCCACTAGTAAAGAGAAAAGACTTATTTTGAGTACTTTAGTATGTTTACATTTATTTCCTGAACAGAGATGTAGAAATACACAAACTTATCGAAACAATTCTTTGCTTTTTACTTGTGGAGAGAGAGTGAGTGAGTAGGGAGGGGTTCATATACAATAGAAACGCAGAGAAAAGCCATGACCAACAGACCTGTTGGTCTCGACCTATTGGATGTCTGATAGAGCGCCTCCGTGTTCAGCCATGTTTTTTTAAGATGAGTTTCATACGAATACTGTAACTTCATCCATTTTTAGTTCCATATACTATTTTGCATACACGCTAATACCTCATTAAATTAAGCGCGAGGAATTGAAGGAAAGACAGATAATATTCTATGAAAGAAAAATGATGACAGAATGACTATATGATTGAAAATGATTGAAATGAATCATTAAATCGGATATAGAAGATGGAACCGATAAAACACGGACTGAAAATGGCATCAGAAACTAATGAAAAACTTCATATGCATTCAGAAGGAGAGAAGCGTAAAACCGAGATTGGGAACAAATGAGCCGAACTTGGGGTGAAATCAAACGCATGTTGTGTACAACGTTAAAGATGCGTAGCCACTCACTGTTTTCAAGACGGGTAGAGAAGAAGTCTTAGGAACTGTTAACAAATGTCACTAAGAACGAATGGCTCCTAAAATTTATCTGTATTTCTCCTTTCAAACTGAATGTTTTTTCTTATGATACTTAATGCAGTTTGTGTTGTACAGTGCTGGCACGAGACCTAAGATTGAGAGTAATAGTAATGAGGGACGAGGGCCAGAAACTGGCACACCGCTCAGATCATCTAATGCGGCCCATTGCGCTAACTCACGAATAGTATTACCAGCACCATCGAGAATCGAATCCCTGATCTCAGTGTCTTCGCTTCGGAAAAATTGCGAGTAACAGCTGCATCCAAATGCGACCAACATTAGTCATAGGATTTATTATTATATAAAACCATTTAATACACCTTTCTTCTACTACTTCTTTCACCACCTTTCTCTACAAAAAAAAAAAAATGGTGTCAATAATCCAGCAGGGTTGAAAGCACCTTAAACAGAAAAAACAACAAACAACATTTGTGATGTGAGACTGCCGCGTAATCAACAGTCGCTGACGATCACCATATCAGCCAGAATTGTGTGATTTAAGGGTTTTCAGAATCCTTTCCACCCGGTGACGCCTGTACGTAAAACCTTTGTGGAAACCATACTTCTAATAAAGGTACTTATAGATGTTTTAAATAAAATGAGGAAACTGTGCAGATTTTAACCCAAAATATCTAATCTCTTTAAAGAACGTTACTATTAATGGCTACTAATTTTTTTTCATTTTTGCTATCTCGTTTTATATTTATATAAATATCTTACCTTCTGAGTAGCTACACCAAGACTCCGAGTGATCTTTTTATCTTTCCAGTATTTGCATTTAGATTAGTTATTTGGATTGGCAGTTACTGAAAAGAAGCAATCTTGTCATAACTCATGAGGAACTAATACAGATTCTTCTTAACCTTATTTTTGGGTGAAATGCTTCGTTGTTTACGATAGGCTGATGAAAATATTCTGCTGTTTAATTATTCTCTTATTTGTTTGGTTCTACTGCTCAGATTTGTATTGGTACAATATAGTCGTCTTTTCGTTATATGATACCGAATTCTCAGCATCTCGATAGAGAACTGTTTTGGTTTTTGAAAAGTCACTCCCTTTATAAGCTCCACCGTTCGACATACCATTGTTACGTTTCAAAATGTGGACCGTGTTGAGCCTTAAAAGAATGTATATAAATTCGAATAAATTGCTGTTAATTTACGTCGTCTTCAGAATCCCCACAGACTGTTACTCTTTAAATTTGGAGGCAAAGCAATTCATTTCAAACTGGAAGAGCGCATTTAATGGCAACATTGGTCTCCATAGATACAACATGTAACTCTCTCCTGCAATTTTAGAAAATTACACTTATTTTTCACCTTATTTGTGCCAGTTCAGGCTTTTATCTGAGAGTATATAAAAACAGAATGAGTATATAAAGGATTTTTGTGCATTTCTCCTTACAATTAAGGCTACGTACTTTCAGTAATTAGGTCCACTTATTAGGAAACTGATGTTAGTTTAATACTTTTATTATTCGCAGTTCTAAGCTCGTTTAATTTGAAGCGTTTCGTCTTTGGACACATTTATTCACAAGGTGCCAGTCTTAATTGTTTTGCTTTTGACAGGACAGTGGTGGTGCCATTTTCTTCTGATTTTCTCAAGTTCCCTTCTCATGAGTGTAGGTTTCCTAGTATATACCAAAACGCATCCCATTAGCGCAGTGGTGGGCAACCTGCGGCCCATCAGGTTTCTGAGTGTGGCCCAAGAGACATTTTAGGAACCATTGTCCACATGAATGAAAATTTTGGAATTTATATTAATATTTCCATAATCTACTGATAATTTTGTTTGATTTAACAAAATTTCTTTATATTAATCTTTCCCTAATCTTTGACTCCTAATCTGAGGAAGCTTATGGAGGAAAGATCCAACCAGACGTCGCACTGATTATGATGCATTGTAAGGTAAGCATAAAAAAAATGTTTCTTTTGCTTTACTATTTGAAGTTGATCACAATTCAATTAATATATAAATAACAATTTTCTCTAATTCTTTATGAAATTTTCGGGCTCTATTAAATGTATTTAAGCATATTCGTAGGGCCATGTTTAGCGCAAATGCACATTTTTAATCTTGCGGCCCACTGAGATGAAGGAAGGACACTCATGCCGCCCACTCACTAGCCTAAGTTGCACATCACTGCATTAGTGGATGTCCAAGTTTCATAGATGCGCGATTGCTATTCTTACCGTAGGGATATTCAACTGAAATGTCACCAAAACACACGCAACTATTTTGGTTCTTTTGAGTTATTCATATATTTATAACTGCGAAGAGAGGGTTTACTTTTTATAATTTGAATAGAGCGAAAATAACTGTTTAGGCGTTATCAGTAGTTAATGTAAAAGGATACATACTGTAATATTTTATGTAAAAGAATATATACTGAAATATTGTACTTTTAACAAGACTGAAGAGAGCGCCACATTTCATGGTACACAATACATTAGAATCCACTCTGACTTCATTCCTAAACCTCAAAGTAAATTTTCGAAACAAATATTTGGCACACTGAAACAGGATTATAACATTTGATCGACTAGACATTCTATCGACAAGTAGATTGTGGGTTAAATTGAGTTAGGTTAGGTTAGTTTTTTTTAGTGTCGATCCGATGGGTATAGGCCCCCTGAAAATGTCACTCTTCACTCAGTCGCCAGTAGTCACTGGTATTCTGTGCATTATATATATATATATATATATATATATATATATATATATATATATATAGAACCTTGGTTTTGCTTCCGCCCGAATTGTTCATTCTGGCAAAGGTCAAGCTTGTCACTCCACCTTAGACCTACAGTTTAACGTGGAATCCAAACTACGACCCACCACGGGCGGTCAGAAATTACAAAGTCCAAACTCGATCTCACGATCATCAACCCAGCATCTTACCCACTAGGCTACCCAGGGTACCCATTTATCTACCAACCAATTTTTTTTGTGTGTGGAAAGTTAAACAGCTGGGTTTTGCTGCGCGCCGCCTGCCGTCACCGGGTTTCGATCCCGGGCCCGATGGATTCGTGGTCAGCGATGCTGCTAATCACTACACCACCGAGGATATATATATATATATATTCTGCTCATTGCAAACCTTGCATCAATGTTATCGGCACTGAATCAACTTACTCTCATATCAGTGGTGCTATATAGAGGCCTATATATATATACCGTGTATATATATAAAGAATTCTAAATGAACATTCTCTAAATGAGAATGATAAAATGTACAAATTTGTTAAGGAATATTAAGAAAATTCGATGATTGCAAATACTGGAAACCGTTTCAGATTAACTAATGACACTTCATATTTTCTAAAATGTAAATATATGAGAAAACACGAGCATCAGTGCCGTCGTGTGCCAGTTTAAGAAGTGCCACACTGCGCGATTTTTTCATACAGTCGTAACAGAAAGTATGAACACACAAACGCCTTTCCTTTGATCTCAAATTCTGCTTGTTTATATGTTTGCCAGCGAAGACGGTTTAAGGCTCAAAAAGACGATTTGTCGGTCTCAAAATGTCGCTTTTAATGGGATTTCGCTTTCAAAATTTGCTCGAAAACCTTTTCAAAGAAACAGCGTTATGGGAATCGTTGTAACTCGTTCGACTCCCTTCAAAGAGTTTTATTGACGTTTTTTTTGCAGCAACATCGCTCTCCAGATTAAATAAAAAGCGATTTTCCTACGACCTTTTTATGTTAAGGTGCGGCTTTGTTTTAAGGCAAATTATGTACGGCGTTATATTTGCTTAATGACCTGTAGTAAAATGCGTGGCATTTAATTCTTAGAGTAATCTCGATATAGATTCGGGGTGGTTTGATATAAAATCATGATTTTGTATACAAAATCAGCTACATTTATAGGGCCCTACCTAGAGGAGCATCTTGCTCCTGATGAATAATGTTTTAAAAACATAATACTCATTACTCAATGTCTGTGATTCAAACTATGGAAATGCGTGTGCAAAGGACGATGAATAGCACTCGCTTTGAACGCGAGTATATGTCTTTCAATAGTGATGAGCAACGCACGATTTCTATATTTATACGTTGACCCTCCATATACTTGGCAATAATGCTGCGAGCTGCTCGCGCTTACACGCCTACACGAGTGTGCGGGTTAGAAGTTTTGCAAAATAGATATGAATTTTTCTTTTCTACAGAAATGTAATGGACACAATTATTAATTAATAAGAAAGATAGAGAGAGAATCTTTGAAGCCCTTTTCCAATTAAAACAGGTGACCCTTGACACGTTGAATAATATCGGAGTAGAAAAAAACGGGCAAAATTAGAAGAAAAAAATTAGGAGTGAAGTAATGACCATCGTTTTCATTTTAGATTTATCAGATAAAAGTTTTACTTCCAATTTCTTCTACAAATGAGTCGGTGAAGCAGACTTTTTTTTTTAAATTTGTTTATCGTTTCTCGATTGAATGTTTACAATAAAGCGTTCACGTGTAGTGGAAGTTGATCAGTTGGGAATGTTTGTCCTCAAGGTCACATTGAAAATAAGACACGACTGAACCGGAACTAATTTTAGGTCATTTATACGCATATACATTTAAACTTCTCACCGACTTAAATCTACTTTCAATCCTTATTTCATAAACTGGGTGGAATATACCATTCGTATAATTTACCATGGCTATGAAATAAGGATTATATATATATATATATATATATATATATATATACAGGGTGGGCCGTAAGTTTCCATACATAGGAAAAATAAACATTTTTTTATGGACAACCATTTTTATTTATATAATATGCTCTACATGGTTGCCATTGTTTTGAAAACACATTTCAATACGTGTTCCCCACTGTTGATGAACACGCATTAGCACAGTTGACGTTATGCTTGTAATGGCGTTGGTGATACGTTCCTTTAGATGATTTATGTCTCGTATCTTTTCCTGATACACCATGGCCTTCAAGTGCCCCCAAAGATAGAAATCAAGGGGGTGAGATCTGGGATCTGGGAGGCCACTCCACAGGACCACGCCGACCAATCCAAGCATCCGGAAACTGCTGCTGCTGATCCAAATACCGACGCACGTGAAGACCATAATGAGGTGGAGCTCCATCTTGCTGGAAGTAAACTGGGAAGTTACCTTCCTCGTTTAGCAGGGATGGGAAAATCTCTTCTTGCAACATGTTAAGATACCTTTCGGCATTAAGATTTCCACTGACAAAAATTGGTCCAATAATTCTGTCACCCCATATCCCGGCCCACACCATCACTTTACCGGCACCTTGCATCTTCGTCGGACTCAGCCAGTTAGGGTTAGCATTACTCCAATGTATGTTTTGCCGATTAACCTCTCCATTGACGTAAAAATTTGCTTCAATTCGTTGCTCTTTCGTCAAACGCATATTCTTAGGGTATCTAAAACAAAAACAAACGTTTAATTTTTCCTATGTATGGAAACTTACGGCCCACCCTGTATATATATATATATATACAGGGTGTCCCGTAAGTCTGGACCCATAGGGAAAAATAAAAAATTACAAAATAGTCCAAAAATTTATTTATAATATATTTTTTATTATTTTTATTATTATTTTTATTATTTTTTTATTATGATCTTACTCCGCTGGAGTTTTATTTGTGGGCCACTTGAAAGCCAAAGTGTACGAGGTCAAACTTCAGAACATTTTCCACCTTAAAGCACGCATTGTGGAGGCGTGTCAAGAAATTTCTGCGACTGTGATTCAGAAAGTGCTGTCGCAGTGGAGATTGCGTCTCAACTATGTGTGCGACACAACGGCGGACACTTTGAACAGATTATGTAATAAATTTTTGGACTATTTTGTAATTTTATTATTTTTCCCTATGGGTCCAGACTTACGGGACACCCTGTATATATATACCTTGGTTAACCTTGGTTTTGCTCCCGCCCGAATTGTTCATTCTGACGAAGGTCAAGCTTGTTGCTCCACCTTAGACCTACATCTTAACGTGGAATCTGAAGTACGACCCACCACGAGCGGTCATAAATTACTAAGTCCTTGCCCGGACTCTTGTCTTACGACCTCCCACTTAGCAGCACAGCGTCTTAACCACTAGGCTACCCATGGTACCCATTTATCTACCAACCAAATTTTATTGTGTGGAAGGATCTGAGTTAGCTGCGCGCTGCCTGCCGTCACCAGGAATCGAACCGGGGTCGATGGATTCGTAGTCAGCGATGATGCTAACCACAACACCACCGAGGCGTGTGTGTGTGTGTGTGTGTATATATATATATATATATATATATATATATATATTAGTGTGCACCGATTAATCGGCATCGGCAGAATCGGCCTTTTGGGGTCATCGGCATCGGTCAAATTTAGCCGATTAGCTCACCGATTCTTTGACATTTTAAAATTTTCATTACAAAACAAAATCTTTATTTACAGAAAATTGAACAGACAAAAAAAAACCCAATGTTTAAGATAATGTATAATCATTTCAAAGTGTAATTATATAAAAATATTTTGCAATCACGGATAAGACAAAGCTTAATAAATTAAGTTGTCCATAAATTTGCATTTTCTCTAACTAGCTAATCTCTAAATATTATAAACTCTCGTAATCTATTCTATATTAATAATAATTCTGTATTAAGTTGTACTTTATAATTTATATATTAAACCATCTTATTATGTTGACTTTATTTTAAATATTTTAATAATTTTGTAAACCCAAATTATATATCCACTTTTTTTTTATTCAAATTGGCCAACAGGGACTTGAAATTTTAATGAAAAATTTTGTTGTTGATGACATTGTTGAAGAAAAATACCTTTAATATAAAGAAAAACAATTACTTTAAATATTGGTGTTCAATTTATGAAACTAAAAGTTTTATGAACTGTAAAAATTTTAAATAAAAATACATTTTTCTAGTTTGAAATAAAATTATTTTATCATTTTACTGAGTAATAAAACTTTTTAACACCATTTTTGCTACGGTATACGAGTAATAAATTCTGGTGGTGTATATTGTGGAGTGAGCTAAGGGAAAATATTTAAACAAATTTGAAATGCAAAAATATGAAAATTGAAAGTTTTCACATTAGATTAATAAAAATTATGAAGGGAATTGATTTTTTAAAATATAGGCAAAGAATCGGCATCGGTATCAGTAGTTTTTAATGAAATCGGCATCGGCTAAATTTTGGAATCGGTACATCACTAATATATATATATATATATATATATATATATATTGCGCCATCTTAGATCACGTCACAACACACGAAATAAAAGTTTTATACGCGAGCATGAAAAATATGAGGAATAGTCCCCAATTTTTAATGCTCATTCGTCTGTCAGACGTAGGTTTTTTCGCGTCTTCATCTAAGCCAGTGCCGCTTGCAAAACTGGTTGGTTAAAGTTACGACGGTTGCGCTACAGTGACGGACAAAAATGGTGTAAATAAACGTATCAGTATCCTAAAGCTTTGTTTCATCATTGTGTTAGTCAGAATTTAAATCTTGTGAATGATTTAAACGAAGTTAAGCAAATATATTTCTTGGTACTTGTAGGTTATCTTCCCCACCAACCCCACCACCAATTTTGACAGAATATTTTCGTTAAAACGAACGAAAATATCACGACTTAACCTAACCAATTATCAAGGGCGTACAGTTGATCTATTATTAATTATAACATTGTTCGTTTCTGGAATAGTATTTACTATTTACTAATAGATCAACTGTACGCCCTTGATAATTAATTGGTCAGGTTAAGTCGTGATATTTTTGTTAGTTTTAACGAAAATATTGTCAAAATTCTGTAAAAAAAGTAGGTAAAGTTAAACAAAAAGTGGGTTAGTTTACGCTACGAGCTACATCTACGTTCGTGTTAGTCTAATTTTTTTTTTTTTTTTTTAATTTTTTTTTTTATAATTTTATTGCTGGCATCACACGCTGGCATGTCACAAGCTGGCATTCATCGTCAACAGACTCATCCTCGAGTACCACCACCAGAGCTCCTGTTGCTAACTTGTTTTCTTATATTAAACAACGTTAATACTTTTAAAATGTCTGTCAAGACGGTTCTTAAACATATTAACGCTGGTAGAATGAACGACTGACGCGGGAAGATTATTCCATTTATCAATTACTTTAAACGTAAAGAAGTTTTTAGCGATATTAGTAATGAAACGTCTGCCACGCAACTTAAATTTGTCAAAATTTACGTTATCGATGTTATTAACGATTTTGAAAACTTCAATAAGCTCCCCCCTTAATCTCTTAATTTCGAGTGAATACAGGTCTAACTCTTTAATCCTATCTTCATAAGGCTTATTGCGCAATGACGGAATCAGTTTCGTGGCACGACGTTGAACCCTTTCTAACCTATCAATATCCTCACGCAAGTACGGGCACCAAAACTGAACTGCATATTCTAAATGAGGCCTGACTAGGGACTTGTAATGGGGCAATATAATATCCTTCGATTTAAATTCGAAATTACGCGCTATGAAGCCTAACATCCTATTAGCTTTTGCGCAAGACTCCAGGCACTGGTTCCTAACCTTTAAATCCTTAGATACGCGTACGCCTAAATCTACTTCCTCGTCAACGCTCGCTAACTCCCTGTCATCCATCGTGTACGTGTAATTATTGTTGCGAGAACCTGTATGCAAAACTTTACATTTGTCTACGTTAAATTGCATCTGCCACTTATCTGTCCACTCCATAATCCTATTTACATCGTCTTGGCGCCTATTTCTATCGTCCTCGTTAACAACCTTACCGCCTATTTTAGTATCGTCCGCGAATTTTGACACGTTACTAGTCAAACCTACATCTATGTCGTTAATGTAAATTACGAATAGCAATGGGCTTAACACTGAACCCTGTGGGACACCGCTACCTACATCTACATCTAACCACCCCGATTCACTACCATTAACTACGACCCTCTGTCTCCTAGCACGAAGCCATTCTTCTAACCAGTTAGCTACCTGACCGCGTGTACCGTGCGCTTTGACCTTCGCAATTAGTCTCCTATGCGGAACTGTATCGAACGCCTTTTTAAAATCTAAATAAATAACGTCAGCTGCTCTATGCCTATCGTATTCGCGCACTATTTCGTTACAAAATTCTAACAAATTAGTTAAACAAGACCTATGGCGTCGAAACCCATGCTGACTATTATTAATCAAATCTCTACTTTCTAAGTGATCGATAGTAGTATAGCCGCAAAAGGGGAGAGTGCAAGAATGTTGCAGGTTATTATGTAATGTTGCAAAGGGGGGAGGGGATTGTTGCAAAGGGGGTTGGGGTTGTTGCAAAGTGGGGGAGGGGGTTGTTGCAAAGGGGGGTGGGGGGAAAACTTGGAGGCGGCGTTATCCCCCAAGAGAAAGGAGAGAAAGGAGGAGAGGTGTTCACCTGGCAGGAGCCAAGTGCACATTAAGACTTCAGCCGAGTAGGCGTTGTTTTATAGGCTCCTAATCAGCCAGTTGGCGTAAATGGCTTGAGTTGCCAGATACCGCGATACCATTGTATACATTATTATAGACTCCTAATCAGCCAGTTGGCTGTAAATGGCTTGAGTTGTCAGATACCTCTTTTTAGCAGTATTATTGTATACATTATTATTATATACGTCTAATCAGCCAGTTGGCTGTAAATGGCTTGAGTTGCCAGATAGCGCCATGTATTCATTTAATCGAAGACTGAGTTGCCAGATACCATTGTATACACTATTATAGACTCCTAATTAGCCAGTTGGCTTAGAAGGCTTAAATATTGCCAGATACCGCAATACCGTTGTATTCATTATTATATTTGAATACCGGTAATAGAAGGCATAACAATTAAGTAAAACAACATTGCATCATTCTGTTTATTATAAATATATAGAAAATAAATATACATTTGAGGAATATGCATATAACAGTACAGGAAATATATACACACAATTATGGATATATATAAAATAAAATATACATTTCAAATAAATATACACTTCAATAGAAATATGTACATAACAGTACAGGAGAAATATCACGCAAATATATATATATATATAAACACAAATCAATAGAAATATGCGTATAATCAGTACAGGAGAAATGTCAAGCAAAATATAAATACAATTCACTTTTTTTTCAAAATACTAAACTCGGTCTTAATCGAGTTTACAATTACATCATTATTGCTCTGCATTACGCAGTATATGCGGCTTAATAATATTTCACCGCTTAAAGTATAGGGAAACCTGTATTCGATATGAAGGGCTTTCATATCGTTCAGTACTATTTTTGTTCCCACTTTACAACCGGTTGGTAAGTCATCTTTAAATACGTCTAGAATACAATCAAAAGCACGCACAAAGAGTTCATCGTTAGCTACATTATTAAACACAAGTTTATAAGAACGCTTTTCCAATCGAGGGTTTATTTCTACCGACTCGAGCTTTTCAATCGTGAACTCACTCAACATAGCGGCAATTGAAATAATCTTCTAAATCGTTACGACAACTGCGCGTTATATAAAGAAATAGTTCTTCAGGTGAACGGTGTAGGTGAGCTCAGCCTTGTACCGATCAACTGCTTTGTACCAAAGTTCATGGTATTTCAAAGAGTCTAAACTTTTTAAATAAACATCCAGCACTAGACCATTCTCACCAGCCCTACACTCGGTAAACCCATCGAGCAGAGCAGTGTATGCGTATTCAAGTACTGTATCAAAATAAAACATATCCGTAACACGCGCGTCTAATATAGGTTTCAGTTACGGAATCCGACGATTTCAAACATTCTGTCGAGGATGAAACGGTTTCGCGTAGGAATAAGAGCGTTATTATCAGAAGCATTCTTCCACATCAACCGTATATCAATGCACGGCCGATCGTTATTTATACACAACGTACATACAACGGCGTATGAGGGTGCGTCACTAATCTGCTCTCTTCTTGTACCTACGTTAGCAGGTATTTTATAACGATCTTCACTCCACTTCTCAACTATCACAAAGATTCTATTCATCTCCTCGATACTTAAATAAACCCGTTTGTTTGTCGGTCTACATTCCGTTTCCAGTACATAGCTAATGGTACCGGAATTACGCCTGAACACGCGCAACGATTTCGTCACGGACACATCGTACGAGGCGTTGAGAATGCTGCTCAAAGGAAGTTCCATCGTATTCGAGGAGCGCACGTCCACTCGGCTCAAGCTCTGAGATAACTATGAGCCGTGTGAGGCACGCAGGTAGGCAGGAATGGTTCGACGGGCGGCTGGCTCGATGATACGTGAATGGTCTTGTTCCGCGAGTCGAATTGTTGTACCGGTACAAGAATATCACTACCAGCCTACGCTGGTAAAAATACTTAAGATTGTCCATGATCACGAGATTCACATTTCCAGTCGTAGGGTATGAGTAATCGACATGGTGTAGCATGACGTAATACCGCTTGTCACACCACCCATCAGCAAGACTCATTATCCATACCTGCTGCTTCTCTTCTGCACGCGTTGTTTCTTTTACTTCACGGTGTATGTGAGACTTTATAAAGTTTAGCTCTGCAGTATACTTCAGCACATCGTCTGTGCAACGAAAGCCTTCAACGGTCTCACCAGAACATCCGTAAGTATTGTACATCTTGGAAATTCGCACAATCCAATGTGTTTTTAAAAGAGGCATAGGAGGGAGGTATAGGAAGTTTTTCGGTATCCACCACATCCTGGCACTTTACTGAATACCATTTCGTAAACGTTGTACAAGCAATATTAAAGGTAGCCATTTGAATACACGTCTGATCTGAATACACGTCTGATCTCTCGGGCTTACTGCGGTCGACTGACCACGCAGGGACTCCCAGATAGTAGCATGACTCACGGTCTTACAGTGGGCGGAGCTTAGAACTTTCACCTGCACACACACACACACACACACACACACACAAAGGAGAAAGTGAAACGCTATTTGAAACATGATTTATTTAACAAACGAGATATTCAAGTTATATATATTTACAAATACGATTTAATAAACGAGATATTCAAGTTATATATATTTACAAATACGATTTAATAAACGAGATATTCAAGTTATATATATATATATATATATATATATATATATATATATACAAATAGATACGATTATATACAAGACGTGTGAGTTAGAAGCATCATTGGTATCCAAAGGGTACGGTATCATAGGTACCACTGCAGAGCTGGGCACGCGTTTTTTTGCGCGTTTTTTTGCGGTACTGCGGTACTGCGGTACTACTACCGCACTACCAAACCGGTACCGCATAACGCAGTACCGCAAAGGATCGCTGAAAGTACAGCAGTACCGCTACCGCATTCAAATTTCCCGCGGTACTTTCCGCGGTACCGACCAACACGGTAGTACCGCAGTACCGCAAAAAAACCGCAAGTGCCCAGCTCTGGGTACCAGGTATCTGGTAACGTTTCCTATAGGTGTTACGGCACACCATCGTACCCCTAAGTTCCTTCACGCCCCCCAGCTTCTGCGCCCGAAAATTGTGGGTGCCTACAATTAGTTGGGGGGGTTGTTCATCCAAACATACTAGATCCTTCAACGACTCAAAGTTAACAACCTCCCGATTCGCATGGTTGAGCGTAATACCCTTTGCCTTCACGATATATTTCATTTCCTCCCCCACCCTGACCCGTACCCCATAAGTCTTAGGTCCTGTTGAGGCAAAAGAGTCGGCGTATGCGTTGTCCCCATACTCATCCTTGATCTCATCAGTGAGCTCGCCGAGGAACTCCCCAATAGTGGGCATGTATTCACCCTCCCTCTCTGTGAATATCACGCTATCTGTATCGGCATACAATACTCTCCGTCCAAGAGAATGCAATAGACCCCAAAGTTTTATACGGGCGTAGGCTGTTGTGAAGCTGGCCACAGGTATGTTTGTAACCCTTGAGGTATCTGTGGCAAATTCAGTGTTGTTGTACTTTATTACGTAAGTATTACCTACATTTACGATCTCCATGACCTCTTTATCGGGGGCATTGGCATAATCCCAGACATCGCTATAACTTTGTGCCAAATGAATGCTCCCTCTGCCGGTATTCTGCGCAAATTTTCCCCATAGACTGTTTAGACACAACTTTGCACTAAAGCGCTTGCCAGGATTCTTTACAATTTGGACACGATCAAGTTGTATACCTTCGCGGTCGCTGTAACGTTGAATATAGGCAGACTTTTCATCTTCGGTATCAACTCCTCGCGGATACCCTGATGCCTCAACCTTATCCTTCAAAAAGGTGTTATATATGGTGTGAAAAGGTTGGGTAGCTTCTGAAACCTCCACACCTCATGTATCTTCAGTATTCTATAACCATGGCGCACGGCTAGGGCCAACTCAGGACTTGTATATACGCCTCTGATCTTACGCTGGTGGGGTATATGGTTACATTCGCCGTTATCCTCTTCCGCGCACTTCACGCACAGGGGAAACATGAGCTTGTCGTCGATAACGACAGGTAAGATCGGCATCCATAAATTGCGTGGGGGGAGTACGTCTACGAAAGAGATCCCAAAGTAACGATCATTCAAATTTTTTGAAAATTCATTGATGGATGGTAGGCTAGGTCCCACCAGTTTCTCAGGAGCGCCCACGGGGTACGGATGGCTCTTCATCACGTATGGGTATAAAGAACAGAAATCGTAGTAATGGAGCTTCACGCCCTCCGTAGGTGGGTAGTATAGTCTGAAAGGATTTGTACGTCCTCCAAACAAGCTATCACCACATTTGAGAGGATCCAGCACCATTGAACGCTTGATCGCTTTTATTTCCTCACGGTACACCTCGTCTGTCTCCATCCGTGCATCATATTCATGCTCCCACAAGACTTTGTGAGTGAACTGTGATCCTATAAGTTGATCGCGGGTGCGGGTCGATGCAAGACAGTCGGCGGGAGACCTACCGTGGATATCTCCGGTGACTCCGCACTCAGGACGGGGGCATCCATGCCACCAGCAACCGTTAAAGGAGTACACAGTCTTCACACCAGTGACACGGTTTTCACTTAACCCATCAACCCAAAAAAACGTCCATTAATCTTAATGGGTACTTCACCCGTGTTGCGGGCGTGCTTTATGTATACACCTGTCTGTTGCTGTAGGTGTATGAGCCAGTAAATAGCCTTGTGCCCGTAACTGCGGGGATTGTTTCGGTGAATAATGGCTAAGGTGTCTTTCGGCATGAAGTTATTCTTGAACACCGTAAAACATAATGATGCGATGGTGGTTGCGACTTGCAGTGGATCGCATTTGAAACGGGCTATGTACATCCTTCTAAAGGCCTGGAAACATACTCTAAGCACGCGCACATCATTCACGCAATAACGCTCACATTCATCAGCTATATTATAAGGGTTACTTTCATTAAAACTGTCGTAGTATCGATCAAAGTCTTCACGTTCATCCATACAGTCAAAATAATGTTTGGGGGTGGTGGGCCTACGTAGTTTAAAGTCTCGCTGGTGAGGAAAGTGTATGGGAAGTATCCTTTGGAAACTTCAGCTGCTACTCCCATCACCTTGGGTAGCTTTGCTAATTTACAAGGTGTGAATAATAAAGTATCTTTAAATTGTACATTGCCTCTTATCTGCATCTGTATTAATTTGTTGCCTCTTTTCAATGGATCACCTGTAAATATCTCAGAGGATTCGTGTTCAAGCAACTCCTTATAAAGGAACTGCGTGTCAAACTTTGCCCCGTTATGGGCGAGAATATACACAGTCATTTTTTTGAACTTGTCGGCTAACTTGACAATATAGGACACAAATAGTTTCACAGGACTATCGCTGACATTCGTTTTAAAAACGTTTGTCCGTTTACCACATTTGGGGCACTCGTCACATTCGATATCCATACACTCATCACAGATAGTCTGGCTCACAAGTAAATGTGGAATTACCTCTTTGGTTTCAGCGTTCGTATATGTTTCTATATCGTAGTATACAGTTATACAAGGGTTATTTTTAGGCTTAGCATCTTTCATATAACATACATGCTTTACTCCATCCGCCTTATATTCCTCCTGGCATGTAGGACAGTGAATTACGTCACACTTGTGCTTAAATTTTCCCCAATTATCCATTGTGTGAAACATACCACATTCACAGATTCTCATTTTCCTGCACGTGCCAATTGATTTATGGAAATCAAAACAGCTATTATTGAAAAATGTGCGTCTACACATATCACAGTCTCTCTTCTCAGCTTCAACTACACGGCTTTCACATTTGGTGCTTTTACACTGCTCACATACCATGTGACATTCTTTACAATGTCTCACTATATCATCCGCAAACTCGAGGCACCCCTTACACAAATCATGATGTCTCCCATATTTTCGACTTTTGTCATAACTCGCGTAAAGCCACCTTATATTACGGATGGGGAGATACGTTGTCCCTGACAATCCTAAAATAAGTAGGGGCCTTGTACGATCTCTCACACAGCTTTTAAAAACATACACAGTCCTACGACGATCATCCAACCCAAACAAACTATGCGGACATTCATTTCCTGTTCTACCCTTCTCAGCTCTTCAGGACCCATATTACAGTCAAATTCAAGTTCACAGTCTACAGCTAGTTTACGGGCATGCTCCACGACTGTAGGCAACCAAATTTTTTGAGTTCGTGTATTTTGTACAGTAAACATACGTGCTAAGAGTACTGCTATAAAGCCGCAACCACGATCGACGTTTATATGCCGTCTATAAATAGCTTGAGAATTGAAGTTAAGAGTATACGGTATGGCACTATGACCCGCAACACGGTATACATGGTCAATATTTACCGTGAAGTTGTCCATATTGAAGGCTATACTACTTTGGGCGGCTTGCATTATACGTCCTAATATATATTCTACATCTTCAGCCGCCAAACGTCTAAATGGCACTATCACCCAATAATCGTCTACATCACCGTCATCTGACCCGAATCCAAAGGACAGACTCGTCCTGACTTCACGCTCGTCGCGATTCTGAAGAGCAAACTCTATAATACGCTCTACAACCCGGCGTAGTCCGCGCTCAATTCCACTGCTATACATGACTCTAGGGTCGACCCTGACTCTATACCGATTTCTAGTCAAGGCTGGGGTGGGGGCTGCGGATCGCACCAATTCCAGCGTTATACCATCCTCAACAGAACGGGGGGCGGCGGATGAATTAGTGGATATATTAGCCGAAGGTGCTGCTGATGGGGGCCCTGTTGCGTAGGAGGTTGATGGTTGGGGCTCTATTATTGTAGACTTAACAGAACGGGGGGCGGCGGATGAATAAGGGGATATATTAGCCGAAGGTGCTGCTGATGGGGGCCCTGTTGCGTAGGAGGTTGATGGTTGGGGCTCTATTATTGTAGACTTAACAGAACGGGGGGCGGCGGATGAATAAGGGGATATATTAGGTGCTGCTGGGGGTGTTGTTGCGTAAGAGGTTGAGGGTTGGGGATCTATTACCGCTGCAACAGACGCGTATTTCGGTCGCTTTATACCTGACGTGGGTATCTCATACCTCCGCTTTGGACGTGTTACCGGTATCGCTGGTGAGGGTTCAGGGGAGGAGATCACAACTACACTGTCGTCGAGGTCATCCGTAATGATGGGCTGCTCTACCTCATCGTCATTCACGGTTCTGTGGGAGAAGAAATATAAGGATCAGCACTCAAAATTTGTAATATTTTGTAAATGACTCACTTAGGAGTGTGACGTGTTAGAAATGGACTCTGTAGAAAAATTCAGATTCACGAGCCCATCCACATGTATTATATCTGGACCTACAGGATGTGGTAAAACTGTGTTTATGCTTAAAATCATTAAAGAAAAGGGGGAGATGTTCTCGAAATTTGTGCATAAAGTTATATGGTGCTATTCGACGTATCAATCAGTGTTCAACGAGTACCAAGATGATATTTTGTTCCACAAAGGCGTATATGACGTTAATTCGTTAAAGGGAAATGAACATACAATCATTGTAATTGACGATCTCATGTTGGAGATGGATAAAACGTTTGCCGAGACATTTACAGTATTCTCCCACCATCTTAACATAAGCGTGTTCTTCATCAATCAGAATCTATTTTTCAAAAATAGATACATGCGCGATGTGTCGTTAAATACGCAATATCTAGTCTTATTCGCGCAACGTAGAGATGTATCACAAATTGGGGTATTAGCCAATCAAATGTTCCCGAATCAGCGTAAGGAGTTTTTGGAAGTTTATAAAGAAGCTACAAGCACGCGTTACGGATATTTGCTTTGCGACCTTCATCCGCGAAACACGTTTAGAGTGCTTCTGCGAACGAATATATTTCCAAACGAGCCTGAAACGGTGTATATTCCAGAATGACAAAGAGACTAAAGAAATACCGTGAATTAATAAAAATCTATCATCGACTGCCTCGGGCAATGCAGCAGATGTTTATTAAAAATATCGATGCCGACTTTTTAAAATGCATCTGTGAAATCTGTCTTAACGTTATAAATTGCAATGTATCAATGAAAACCCATCAGAAGGCTCGCCTACGCCGCTACAAGAACATAATACGTGCACTCGCTCGTAAAAGCCAAACTGTAGCGAAGAAAAAACGAATTATTGTACAAACAGGAGGGTCATTTCTCCCCATCTTATTTTCAGTTTTGGGTCCTTTACTGACTAGATTAATATAATGAAGAAAGTGGTAGTGATTCCCCACGAGGTGTACGCCTCACTGCAAAGAGACACGGATCTAGATCCCCGTAAAAGCAGACTTAAAAGAATGGAAAGCGAATTGTTAGCCCTATTAAACAGTGAAAAAACACCTGATGAGAAAAGAATCTTATACCAAGAAGCTCTGCAGAAATTTCTTCACGAGTACGAAAATTATAAGAGCCCTACAGAGATTCCTGTGGTTATTAGGCACAGCACGGGGGACGATGGCGACATAGGATCTGTACCCGACGACACAGCTGACCAACCAAAAAGATTAGCCACACAACATATCGAACATGTATTAAAAAATACCCTCCCACTTACATTGAGGAGTAAAGGCTTAAGTCTTTATAATCTATTGAATGAGGATCCCGCCATACAATGGACCGATACAGGGGAGATCATTGTGGAAGGATCAAAGGTACAGGGATCGAATATCGTAGACATTGTCCATGATCTGGTGAGAAAGTGGGATAGGCCATCACCATCAGGATGGAAGCATATTAAAGCAAGACTACAACAAATAAATGTCCCTAAAACGTTGATAGGAAATCTGAACAGGTTAAAAGACTTGGAACATGCAACGCCTGTGACACAATTGAAGGCGCCGTCACCCCCGGCGGTAACACCTTTGAAGAGGAGCAAGAAGAGGTTAAACCAACCCTACCCACGTGCCTCTAAAATACGCAAATGGCTAACGTATTAACTAAACGCTATTATGACATTTCTACCCCATCCTCTTACGGCGGCGTAGATAGACTGTACAGAAGTGTTTACGGAGTAGGAAAAAAAGATGTTGAAAGATTTTTGAGGGAGCAGGACGCTTATACGCTTCATAAGCCTGTGAGAAAAAGGTTTAAAACAGCCAAGACAACGGCTTCCTCGATTGATTCTATTTGGCAAGCAGATTTAACAGACATGCAAAGATATTCTGTGTATAACGATGGTTACCGCTACATTCTATTCATAATAGACGTATTCTCTAGATATCTGTGGCTAGTTCCTCTGAAAAATAAATCACCTGAAACAGTTGCTAAAGCCACCAAAACGCTAATGTTAAAAGAAAACAGGGTTCCTGGCTATTTTTGTACGGATATGGGGAAGGAGTTTATAGGCCGTGCTTTTCAGAATATGTTGACAGAGTTTAATATCAGCTATTACACAACCAATTCTATACATAAGGCTTCTTTAGCTGAAAGAGTTCAGCGCACCATAAAGGAACGCATGCACCGTTATTTTACACATAAAAACACATACAGATTTCTAGACATTCTGGAATCATTGGCATCATCCTACAACCGCTCACACCATCGCACGATTGGGGCAACACCTAACGAAGTTTTAGAAAGAGGTACGCTCCCGAGAAGAGATGGATCACCACCACCACCACCACACTCTGCGCGCTTCAAAATCAATGATTATGTAAGGCTGTCGCGTTCGGGGAATAAATTCGCAAAGGGTTTTGAGCAAGGATGGACACGCGAGATTTTTAAAGTTAGGGCTGTGAGACCTAAAGGTGAGATAATGATGTATTACATTGAAGATTTGAATGGGGAAGAAATCTCAGGAGGCTTTTACCGCGAGGAATTGCAGAAAGTTGCGTTTAATTTAGAAAAAAATGTGTTTAAAATTGAGAAAATTTTAGGAAGCAAAGGTTCAGGAAGGAGAAAAATGTACCTGGTGAAATGGCTAGGGTACCCAGAAAGCTTCAACACCTATATAAAAGCTGATGCAATAATGAAGCTTAAATAGTATGCAACATGGCTCCTAACCATTTCTACGTCACACTCCCGTCCTCCTCGTCCCTGTCTGTACACCCTAACAACACGCTAGCCAACTTTGTAACAGAACTCCATGGGCACATTGAATTGGGTCGTGATTCGTATGAGGTGGGGATATGCGAAATTCAGCTGGACACCGTCTTTTTAAATATTGAACATAAAGAAACCGTTTTTACGATTCTTAGAGACATTGACGAGTGTGAAAAAGCTGGGGTAGCTATGGATGAAACTATGCGCATCGCTCGGACTAAGATTGCACGGTATTACAGTACAGAAGTAAGACTAGGGCCGGGTCAATATGGTTCGGCCGAGGATGTTGTGAGAGGCTTAAACGTAAGTTTAAGAAACTCAAACCTTACGAATGATTTAGTATATGAAATCGTAAACAACCCTGCACATACACTAATCCTAAAATCAAAGACTAACAGACGTCTTAAAGAACATAGAAAGTTCAAAATTCTAACCAACGGCCGATATAGCGCAGCCTTCCAAAGAGACACATTTCACGAGACACAGTATAACTTGTCCAGATTAATGTATCAATTGAAGATGGAGAAATTGGCTGAAAGGTCCCCAGACATGTGCTATATTTACAGTAATATAGTGGAGCACCAGTTTGTTGGGGATACCCAGGCACGCCTGCTGCGCATTGCTCACATCCCCAACCATAGAGGAAGGAGTTTGAGTATTACATATGACAGACCCCATTATGTGAATGTCGCAACTAATTTAATAACCAATATCACAATATATATAAGAACGATTGAGGGCGAAAACTTCCCATTCGGTAACGGGAGCTTAACAGTGAAGCTACACTTTCGACGCACTGAGTTATAATGGATAGAAAGCCTTTCACCGTCTATCGAGGGATGCGATACCAGCGCGGTAGTGGACTTGGATCCATTTTTTCATCCATACTACGTACGGCTGTTCCTTTGCTGAAGAGGGGTGCCAGATACCTTGGAAGGAAAGCGCTACAATCAGGCCTTAACACTGCAGAAGACATATTGGCCGGGGCTAAACCTAAAGAAGCTCTAAAAAAACATTTAAAGCGTACACGGAACGAAATCATCAAAGATGCAAAGAGAAAAATGCGTGGTGGCGGGAAGAAGAAGAGGGCTCCCCGGAAGAAGAAGGGGTCACGTGGTATTAAACGTAAAAGGCTATCAAAAAAGAAATGCTGTAAGCGAATGAAACCTATGGTTGACCACTTTTTTGACTGATATAAGCTAAGGATATTGATCTCATGAATCATAGTTTGTTTACCACTTGTCGAGAGAGGAGTCACTATTTCGCCATGGCACGCTTCATCCACCCATGTAGTTCACAATGCTGTAAATCGGAGCTGTCCTTTTTTGAGCTCCCGCCAACCCAAGTTTCTATTGAGCACAGTGACTTTATTACAATTAACCCTTTAAACACAATTAGTTCCCCGAGTGCACCTATAGAATTCGTGATACCCAGCTCAGGTCCTTACTTTTTTGATCCAAGCTGTGTGCACATGTACGCTAAGCTACGTATAGCCCATTCTGATGGAACGGTCTGCGATGACAAATATGCTGTATACCCTGAAACAAACTTTCTGCACGCCATATTCAACCAGTGTGACGTATATTTAAATCAGACCAACATATCGGCAGGCACGGGGTACTATCATCTACGAGCCTATTTGGAAAATGTCCTCAACTTTTCCAAAGAAGCGAAGGCTACCTTTTTAAGTGCGGAGGGATATTATCAAACTAAAGATGAAAATAGTATAAAGGACAAATTTAAAAATTCTAAAAAGAAAATATACGAGTGTTTTGGACGGTTGCACACAGATTTCACTTTCCAGGAGAAGTTGCTTGTGAACGGGGTGGATATGAAAATAAAGCTCACCCGCACGAGTCCTGAGATCTGCTTAAATCTGGATGTGAATCAAGAAGAGGGTGCAAAGTCCGTTGTGGTTCACATTATGGACACATACCTCCGCGTACGGCGAGTGAAATTAAGTTCACCAAAACAACTAGAAATTGAGAAAAATTTACTAAACGCTACAGTGAAATATCCTATTAACAGAGTGCAGATCAAACTATATACGGTTCCTGCAGGGTTGGCATCGAAGCAGATAGAAAACATTGCCCTGGGAAATCTTCCTAAAAGGATATTAATCGGCATGCAGGACCACGCTTCGGTGAATGGAAAATATAAAAAGAGTGCCTTTAAATTCGAGAATTTCGGACTTAAAAATAACTCTATACGTTAATGGCACTGCTTTGGGTGAACAATGGGTACGGACTATTCATCACGCTGTGTTACCGCTTTGTGCCAGAGCCTATAGTAATCTGACCCATATTGCAGGTGATTGTGATGAGCTTGGTAATGGGGTAACGCAGGAAGAATTCATTGATCAATTTAACCTTTACCCGTTTGACATTACACCTGACTTATCTGCTAGCGTAAATACCCATTTAACACCACAGCAGAGCGGAAACATCTCAGTGCGGCTGGAATTCGCCAAGCCTATAGACGCTCCTATTAGTGTACTAGTATATCTCGAATCGCAAGCCCTAATAGAAGTAGATAGATTTAGAAGCGTTATCACTGACTTTTAAAATGGATGCTAATACACTTCAGAAAGTAATGGAGCGAGTCACACGTTCCAAATTTATCGGCGTGTTTGCGAAGAATGAAACATTGAGT